>PYAF01000012.1:37020-74406 GCA_007407185.1 Glycine tomentella
ATAATTAGGAGCGGAATGAATAATTATTTTGAGAAAAAAAAAAGTTTCTCTCACACAACAATTATAATGGGAGAAGGGAGTAATATCTTTTATTTATTGATTGATTTTATTTTTGTTTATGTAAAATAACTTAAAACGATATTCATTTTGAGACAAAAGGGAATAATATAATTAAAGAGACAAACAAATATAAGGTTACGAAAGCATTAGTTTAGAAATTTTTTTAAAAATATTATAAAAATCATAAAACAGAGCAATTTTATACATCCCAGTACGTAAAAAAAAAAAAAAATCCCCTTTTTAATAACCCGTGTCTAGTTAGCATTTAACAAAAAAATATATAGCTTTACATTCATACACAAACATGAGACACAAGAGACATAGTCACATAGATAACATTATAATGAATGAATCGTGATACGCTTTATTCATCTGAAGTCAAAATATGTGGGGACCGGTGATATCATTCGATTAATAGCATTTAAATTAAAATTGAAGTTTCGTTTAAATAATTCACATAATAAATATCTAGACAAGTTTTTTGAAATGAAAGTTCAGTTACATCTAAATTTTGTGCCTTGAAATTGAGGAGGAGAGGAGAGGAGCATTTGAATCAATAACTCATTTTCAATAATTTTTTGGGCATCTGTGCACCAGACAAGACGAAAATATCATTATTAATATAACCACCCACAACCAGACAATCCTGCCGGATCACGTTGGCTTTATGACATGGATTTCAAAGTAGCCACGCGTAGGTTTTTTACAAGATCATTTATGGTCAAATTGTAGCCCGTTCCCATCTGCAAAAGTGACCACTTATTTATGTAAGCTTCTACGATCACAAATCTGTGAAAATTTAAAAACTAGTTTTGTTTTGTTTAATTACCTGAGCAACAATGGTTATGTCAAGTATGGAATCCCCGAAAGGTAGGACACTGCTATTGACAACGAAGAGATGAAGGTTTTGAATCTCGACGAGTATGTTGAGCAAAAGCCCCTTTTGCTTTTGGCAGTGGATCCGAAGGAGCACGTCCTTCTCTGACACTCTCGCTTCCACGCGGGGGAGTCTTTCCCTGCCTTCTTCTTCGTCTTCACGTGAAGCTGAACCATCGTCGCAGCCGCTCAGCCGTTGTTTCTTCACCATCACCACAGACTCCACATCTCTATTCTTGTTCTCTTCTTCAAGCATTCTCAGACGCTCTTTTAGCTCTTTCACGTACTTTATAGCATCTCCCAGCACCGATGCCTTGTCCATCTGTTCATTCACCCTAGTTAATTAACTTGAGTGTTTTGGACCAATCCACAATGATTAATTTCTAAACCTAGTACATGTTTTGTTTTAACACTAAGGGTGTGTTTACAAAAATGTTGATCAAACATAACCCACGTTTTTTCAAATACACTAATACATTTCTAATATACTAAATTACTAATAATACACTTCCTTCTCCACTTTGAGTCTTAGAACGCATTGGAATCATGCGGGACAAACCAAGCACAAACCCAGTCATACAAAATTACTTTAAAAAATTATATATTAAACTATTATTACTGACTTATTTTTTAATTGAATAAAGACACCACGAGTTTGTCTTATTCATTAAAAATATGGTATTGAATAAAACAAAAAATAATAATACTGAATATAAACATAGATTATAAGATAAATTTTTTATTCTATACATTGTTTGCCAAATAACATACATTACATTACAAAAGTAAAATAATATAAAATTTATTAAAATATTATTTTAATATTAACAATATTAATATATATATAATTTATATTAAATTCAATGTATTTACCAAATTAAAGAGAAAGATTATAATAGAAAAAATCCAATATTTTCTTTTTGAAATAATTAAGTTGATTAGTTATTATTTTTTCAATTATTAAAAAAGAAGAGTAAAAATATATGTATATATGTATTTTTTTAATATTTTATATCTTTAACAAAAAACTATCACATAATTTCTTAATTTGTGTTTTTCCCTTAATCATTTTTTAAATTATCATGTAACAAAAGTATTCGTCTCGTCCAGTGCCCTACCATGATTTTTACCCAGTAATAAATAACTTCTTTTAGCTCTAAAATTTTAAACATTAATCACTGCTAGTTTACAGTGAATAGTACCTTCTTTAAGCCAGGAATAAGAGCTGCTAGAGCGATTAAGCTCTGGCTGAGCTTCTCTCTTCGTTTTCTCTCGGCGATGATGTGATCCCGAACGTGAGATGGGGACTTGTAGCTACTATGGCCTTTGGGGCTTTCAGTTTCAAAGTTCTGGTTTTCTGATGAACGTTTCCGGGTTTGTGGGAGTGAAACTGAAACACCTTGGGTCTTGATCTGCTTTGGGCTTAAGGCAGCAGAAACAGCAATCCCATGAAACTGATCGGTGTTATTGGGATTGGGAGGGGACGAGTATGAGTTGTCGAAAGACAGGATCTTGGAGGTTGGAGAAGAAGGGGAGGAAGATAACGAAAAATGCTTAGTCGACGATGAGGTCCAACCAGAGGCATTCGTTTTGGGCTTCTTGATGGGCCTCTCAAAACTTGCTTCGTCCGTGAATGAGTTCATCAGAGTCTCCGAATACGAAGTGTGACTCTCCGAAGACAAAGGTTGCTGCAAGTTCTCAAAGGCACTTGCTAACCCATGCGAAAGCAACTCTTCATCATCGTCGAGCAACATCTCAAGGTTACATTGTCGGAACAAGTTGCAACCATCCTCCGTTTCCTGCAACAGCTGAAATCAAATAAAATAACTAATTATAAAAATAAAATGATAAAAACCATTAGCAGAAAAATAATGAGAAGCGAACTTGTTATGTACCAAATCAGATAACCAGCTGGCTTCTGATGCGTCCATCGATGTGTTATTAAGTTTCTCCGTATTCGTGGATATATGATTATGAGTATCACCTTTTGTATCAGAATTCAGAATTAGATGGGTTTTTCTTTTGTTTCAAATTGGGCACAGGACAAAACTTGGCTTCGTGCCCTCTTTATAGCGGTGTAGTCAATTCATTCGCTGCAATGCAATGCACCTACTTGCGTTCCCGGTGGCCATCACTCATAAAAAGAGGAGTATAAAATATTTAAAACTAATGCACGTGGAAATACAGGGTTTGTAATTTTGTGGAAAGTCGTTTTTTTTTTATTAAAGTCATTTTTTTATTATGTTTTATAGATATTTTACTTTTGTATATTAAATTTTAAAAGTTTTATTTTAGTTTTTCATATTTTAAAATATATTATTTTGATCTTTTTTAAAAAATCTATTATAATTAGTATTGTGTTAACTTTAAAATTTTTCAATTTTAGTTCATTATATTTTACTATTCTTTTTAGTATATTTTGTTTTAAAAGTTTCATTCTAGTTTTTTTATATTTTTGAAATGTATTATTTTGATTTTTTTCTTTCAATTTTTTTATTAGAAATATAAATGTTTTAAATTTTAAAATAGTCAATATAGTGGTGACTAAAAATCATTGTCCCGCCCTCACTTCCTTCTCTGCCACAACCTCTCTATGTTACCGAATTACCGCCTTACTCAATGACGACAACCATCTCATTGTCACCAACGGCAACAGCGCATTGACAAAGGCGAAGAACTAGACCGATAATATCCTGTTGTGGATGAGGTTTGACCGGTTAGGTCAGTCAAAATTATATTCCAATAAAATTCACTGTTCTATCACTCTTTGCGCTGCTCGTCTTTATCGACCTAATTGTAGATGTCAAGTAAAAAAATCCTCTACTTACACAACCAAACTGTGTGTGACAGTGGAGATTTTGCTCGCAGACCTCACAAAGAGCCATATTGTGACTTCCTTGTTCAAATCTAGGTCAATTAAAGAATTACGATCATATTTTTGTCTTTCGTCGAAGAAAACTTTTGCTACGATCTTCCCTATTTTGTTTTCAATAGCATAGTTGTGTGAAAGATTTTGATTTTTTGGTGAGCAGTATAAGAATTGTTGATAATTCTAGCGAAATTATGTGTTGACGTTGTTTGATCTATGTGATGTTGCATTTTTTATCTTTTCATATTTTTTAAAACTATGTAAAGTTAATTATTTTAAAAGGCTTAGGGTCAATTTTGGTCCATTATGTTTCACAATTGTATCATTTTGGTATATTAAGTTTTAAAAGTTTTATTTTGGTCATTTATATTTTTGAAAATAAAACACTAATATTTCTAACAAAACAAATGAAAAAAATTATCAAAATAATACATTTCGAAAACATAAAAGCATCATAATGAAATTTTAAATCTTAATATACTAAAGCAAAACAACTACACAATATAATAAACTAAAAGTGACATTAAACATTTTTTGACATGAAAATTAATTGAGTTGAGTTTTGGAAGTTCACCAAGATTAAGATAAGTCTTAAGACTTAAAGAACATTTACAAATGTATATACAAATTATCCATCAATAAAATTTTCACATTAATAACAAAAATTAAATTTATGTTTTTTAAAATATTAATTTATTTTTTTATCAACTATATCAATTTTTATTAAATAGTGTAAGATGGTTAACACTTGATGTAATGATATGGACAAATTTGTACTTATATAGAGAGAAATACTAGCCTGTAAAGGAAAAAAATATAAAATAATATGAATAAAAATAAACAAATATTAATGGGATTATTGTTGTCCAGGTTGAAAAACTTTTATTATTATTTTATGCGAATCCAATCACCAATCCATGGTGTTCTCAAAATAATCTCACCGGTTCACGCAGAATCTGAAAAAAGTATGAACATAATAAACAAATACGACAAGCAAAAGTCAGAAAGTCAGAATGATTGAGCATTATCCAAAACATACAAGTCCTAATTTACTCACTCCTCCGTCTTTCCTACTATGTAATAATACTATTTTTTTTTCTCACGTTCTTAATTATTTTCGTTCCTCATCTTTGTTATCCGGGACCAACAATGTGTCTGAGTGTGAAACCATATCAAAATTACACACGTTGTGCAGTTATGCCACCAAAAAATGCAACGCAACAAATTATACTTGGCAAGCAAGCTATGGACATATATTCTGCCTTTTCAGACATACCATAGTAGTACTAATTTCTCCGAATATACGCGGACTAGATTGGGGCATCTAAAAACATTCGTAACACACGACAAAAAGAAAAGGGAGAAGGCTATACCTAATAGTACCTAGCAAGCACACAAAACATTACATGACACATTATACTTACGAAGTTATTAAGATTAATTTTAATGGTAGATTTTAAAGTATGATTTTAGATTATTTTTTGATAGATTTCACGATGTTATATAAGATTAAAGATCTTTCAAGATCTCTTTTATTTATTTTTTAATTATAAATTTTATTTTGAGATATTAGATAACTTTGAGTTCATCTCTTCGGTTCTTCAATTTTCATAACCATTTTTCTTCTCTCTCTCTCTTTTCTCTTCATGCCACCTTTTCTTCTTCCTCTTCTCCCTTCCTCTCTCATGTACACAACCCCTCACCTTTCGTCGTGACCCTCCACCTTCCTCTCCTCCTCTGCCGTGGCCAACTCCTCCCCTTTCCTCCACACGCGCACGATTCCTTTTTCCTTGGTATGTTTTTTTACCATGGTTTTTTTTCACTGAGATATTTGTTTTTTTTTTTCTTCATTTCTGTTGGTTGTCTTCATACTTAATTTCAATGAATTTGTTGATTCCGCATTTGTTTGTTATTATTGTTGATGAATAATTTTTATTTTTTGAAATTTATAAATATGAAAATTTTGATGAATGTTTTATTATTAGATTTGAAAAATGTTAAATCTTCAGCCACAAATCAATCCACAAGATCTAACATATTAAAGAGGCTCTAATGATGTTTGACTTGAGGACTGAACCCCATTACCCACAAATAGAAAGAAGGCTTTATCTCAATTTGTCCTAGCTATGCTACCATTGCTATCACACTTTTTGAACCATGACAATATAGGGCTATATATGATAGACGTGGCTTTATTCCCAATATTCTCCTTCAGCGTATTTTTCAATTATTTTGGATGCCATGCCGCCATTATGTTTCCTGCACATGGACGAAGCGAGGCGAATTTTTTATTAAAAAGAAATACAATACTTTAACAGGCTTTTTGACCTGTAAAAATAAAAATAATTACTATATCAGATTATCATTCAAAATATTTATAGATAAATCATGTCACGTGATAAAATTTCTCAATCAAAAGTCTTATTACTTTTTATTATTTTTCTTTTTTTTAAAGGAAAGTAGTAATTTTTTCTAATATCATTGTATATTTTTTATTTTTACATTTAGAAGTCATAAGTGTATTTATAAATTTAAATTTATAAATATATTAATAACTTTCAAGCTGAATTATTTAATTCCTTTTTTAAAAAAATCCGTTCAAAAGTAGTACGGTTGCTTTTCTTATTTTATTTAGTTTTTTTTTCTTTTTTATAGCTTGCTTTATAAATTAATTTTAAAAATGAAAAAAAGTAGTTTAATTTTATTATTTAAAAATCCAAGTTATTTTAATTTTTTTAATTAGATTTAATATATGTATATATTTTTAAATTATTTTATTAAATATTTTAGTAAATTATGTTATAATTACTTTAAATAGGAGAATATTTAAGAATTGATTGTAAGTCTAAAATTTTTAAGTTTTAACAACTTTAAATAATTTTTATTTTAAATAAAACAATAAATATAAAACTATATTAAATATTTTTTCCACTGCATGTTCTATTATTTTATGAAGCTTGATGCTTGTTCTATTATTTTATTGTGCATGTTCTACTATTATTCACGGTGCATGTTAATTGTATTATTTTATTCATGGTGTTCTATTATTATAGTGAGTTGGTACATTAATTAATATTTTATTCACTACAGATAGCACACAAATATGACGAAACCGTGGGATGCTTCACGAAGGTGTTCCGAGGTTTTTGCAAAAAAGTTATATACATTTAAATTGTAAAAAAAAATTAATTAATTAAAAGAATTATGTATTGGTAGAGTATTAATTAATTAAAAAATATATTATAACTAATATATTATTAATGTTTTAGTTAAGTAAAAATTTATGTTATACTTAATATATTGTTTATTTTAAAATTTATTAATGTTATACTTTATATAAAAAAACAAAGCAAAAAAAAAGCATATATATATAATTAAAAAAACAATATATATATATATATAAATAAATAAGAGTTTACCACTTCAAAGTCGTGACCTATAATATATATATATATATATATATATATATATATATAAAACAAGATATAAAAAAGAGAAAGATATTAAACCTAAATAAAATAAAAAAGCAAACGAACGACTTTAAAATTGTAAATATATATACGATTTTGACTTTTGAACAAATTTTTTATAAAAAAAATAAAAATTAAATAATCCAGTTTGGAAGTCATAAATATATTTACGACTTTAAATTCGTAAATACATTTACGATTTCTAAATGTAAAAATAAAAAATGTAAAGTGAAGTCGTAAATAAAGTTACGACTTCTCTTTAAAAAAATAAAAAAAATAAAGGTCATGACAGATGATATGATTTCCAATTTAAAAGTCGTAATAACACGACTTATCCTTAAATGATAAATATTTTGAACGATACCCTTATATGATAATTAGGTTTGATTTTTACCTCCAAAAGGTCAAAAAGTCACTTAATATGTTGAATTATTTAGTAAATTAGATGTTGAATTAATTAACTAATATAAAATGAAATAGAATAACACATTTACGCCATTTTATATTTTTTAGGCTTAAATTCAACTTTTAGGTAATTATAGATTTTATTTTTTATATTAATTTTTAACTAGTATTTTTTAAGATAAACTATTTTATTAAAAATTTAAAAAAATATAAAATTGTGTAATAATTAAAATAGATAGTGTAATGTTAAAAGATGTGGTAAGTGAGGAACTTTATTTAAATACTAAGGATTAGAATGGGAAAAAAATAATGAGTTACAAGATCAAACACTATTATATATATTACTTAAAAATGTTATAAATTAGTGAAATAATTTATTTACCAACTAAACTTATTTTGATTAAAATAGCTATAAACTTAAATCATAATTTGATATAAGCAATTCAATTTTTTTCATCTCAATCTTAAGCACCTCAATAAATTTTCTCTTCAATAGATATTTATATTAATAAATTGTTTAACTCACAATTATTATATTTCTCTCTCCTATATTCAATGCAAAGTTAAATAACTCATGAGCAATAATTATTTATATAAATAATTCTCTCTAATTTTAAACAACTCAAAATCACATATCACTCACAAAAACAACATTTAGTTGCTAAGCAACTTCCATTATAATTGCTCTTAGCCGAAACAACTTTAAAAAACATTTATTTTATTATTTTACCAAATACGAAGGTTCAGTTCTCAACCGTAAATTTTCAATTTATGATGAAATGTAATTTAATTTTTTCTCTTTTATATAATTTGTGAAAATTTTTGTCCTTATTCTCTAACTAATGTAATTAATATTTATACTAACATTATAGCCTGAGTAATATACATAATAGATATATTATGTAACTAAAATTTATAATAAATATATTTTTAAAAATATAAATTATATTTTAGATTTATAATAAATAATTTATTGTGACAATATTATTTTAAATAATGATAAATTATTTTAAAAATATTAAAATTTAATTTAAAAATAAATATTAAAGTTATAGAATTCATTATTTGCCCCGCTTCCACCCAAATATCCACAGCAAAACTCTAACTTAAAAATGTCTAAATTTGTCACAAATGTTCAGCTCCAAAGTCCAAGTAGGCATGACAATGGGACGAGATGGTGATGAGTATGTGATTTCCTGTCATCATCCCCGTTTCCTCAAATCTATCCTCATTTTTAGTATGCATGAATTTTTTCTCCTATCCCTATCCCTGTCTCCGTCGGAGATCGAGTATATCTGTCCCACACCTCTCTCTCTCTCCACCCCCCCCAAAAAAAAAAGAAAGACATTAAAAAAATTACAAAAAATCATAAAAAATAATTTTTTAAAACAAAGCTTAATATATTATTTATTCAAGGAGTCAAACTTAAACAACCAACTTGTCATCACCCAATATAAAATCCTATAATTATAAAAATTCTCTTATGAAAATCATATTCCTATCACCTAAAAACTATCCTGAAGCATTAGACTTGAGAGAAAGATCGTAATCCCTTATGACTTATGTTTGTCTTAGAGTTTTTGTTTTAGTCTTAAAAAAATAGAAAAATAGACAATCATTAGTAAGTATAAAAGTTTAATAAAATTAATTATGTAATATGCATAATATAAATTAAGAGTAATTTAATAATTATATTATCGAGTACGAGTACAGGGCAAGTAAGTACATACTCATACAGTCATATCCATCCCCGTTTAAAAAGTCGAGTATTATCCATACCCATACTCGTGCCTGGGCAAAGCAAAGATTTCCTATTAAAGTCGGGACAGGTATGTAGCGATACCCGTGAGTACGAATTTATTTGACATGTCTAGGTCCAAGTCCACCACAAGCTTAAGGACTATGCGATTAATGTGGTTTTTTTTTTTATGAAAGAGGGAATGTGCGAGGGAGAGGTTATTTGAAAAGGAAAAGTTATTTAAATAATTTGATTTTCAAAAAAGATAGGGGAACGTACATAGCAAAAAAACAAGTGAATATTAGCAATAGCATAGACCAATATACGTTTTTGAATTGGACCAAGCCAACATTTTTAAAGAGAAAAAAAAACCCAGATCATAAGTTTTTAACTTTTTAGGCCCAGATCAAAACATTTCACATGTCACTCCAGATGTACTAACAACTATGAACCAGAAAATAAAAAGAACCAAGAAAAGGACAATAACTTCCAAAGTAAATAAAGTCAAGTGCCATAAATTTGTAACAACAAAAATGCCGGAAAGCAAGAAACAAACAATAATCCATTATAGATTCTAAAGTTTATGAAGGGATTGAGGGTAACGATAAAAAAGCGTTCTTCACATGAGGCATTGAAGACTTATCTCTAGAGGGAAGAATTGAAGTATCATCAACTATTGCCATGTCATCTCCATTTTTTAGCTGCAAGACAATAAGTATGTGCATTAGCTCTGCTTACATCTGCATAGGTTATCCGGTCTCCTAAATGCACCCACGCACATATATATGTATATCCAAATTAGTATCAGTTTATGGGTCTGTTTGGGTAAATTTCTCTAGAAGCACTTCTAGAAGAAGAAAATAAGAACAAAAAGATGAGACGAGCTTCTCCATAAGTAAAAATAAGTTCTCCATTAGCTAATTTGTAGAAGCTCACCAATGTAGCTTCTCTAAAAGATGAGATGACATCTACAAATTAGCTAATGGAGAGGTTATTTTTACTTATAGAAAAACTCATTTCATTTTTTTCTCCATACTTTTCTCTTCTAGAAGTACTTCTAGAGAAGCTAACATCCAAACAGGCCCTATTATGCCACTCTTAAACTAGGACATTTTTTTCCCCACTTGACTATGATAATTGACTGAATATGCAATTTTATGACGCAACAGTATCACTTGTGTTTTCTGAAGATTTTTTATTTTTTATTTTTGCTGACTATAGTAGACATTTGGTTTATAAAAAAAAAAAAATAGCAAATTATGATCGTCTAGTATTTTCAAGCGTGTCAATCAACATTTAAGTGATGGAAAAGGGAGATATCTTTGTTGGTCAAAGATAGCAAGTAAAGAAATTTCACTCATGTCAATACCTTGCGAGAATTTGACACTGGTGTGCTTGCTGAGTTATTCGCCTTTTGTCCTCTGAATACATCCCAAAGGGAAAAACATGTCATTCCAACCTGCCAAGCACAAACAAGTAGCAAGGGGAAAAAATTAGAAAAACGAATTAATAAATAACTGCTAATACAGTTAAAATCTAAATAAGTGCTAGGGAATGGCTATAGTAGTAGACTAATAGTAATAGGGAGACAAACGTAAACAAAAAATATTAATGTAGTTAAAACCAATATATATAAGAGTAAAAGACTTTACACTGGGAATTCTCAGGCAGAATGTTAGATGGAAAAATTAAAAGCTCAACCCCATCCAAATTTCCTTTCAGGGCCAAATCATTATTCATCATGTAATTCACCTATTGTTCATAATATATATATATAGCTGCAAAAAGACATACATATGAGTAGACAGTATAAAACCAAGCTTGTTAGTTACAAAAGAAAGGCCTAACAAACCTATCCCAATCATGTGCAAAAAAGTACAGAGCAATATTATCTTCAATGACTTTGACTTCTCATAAATTGAGATGGCCAAGTCCTCAATCGAGGTAGTTCCTCCAGCATAATAATCTCAGAAAGCCTATTCGTATTCGCAACTTCAAGAACTTCAGCTGATGCACGATTTGATAAGTGAGCTTGCATCCCATCCCAAGTCCTTGCGATACCCTCAATATTGTGTATCTGAAACTTGCCTCTGCAAGAATAATCACAAATACACAAGAAAATTCAAATTTGTACACCCTTGAATCAAAACAAGCTGAATAGTTAAACTGAAGACAAAGAAAATGGATCATACAGCCATTTGTGATCAGCCTTTGGGACCACAACATGATGTGAAAGATATGCTGCCTCAACCCGGACCAAGTTTCTCAAGTAGGTCCTTTCATCAAAAGCAGGATCAGTCCGTAATTATACATGTTCATGTATGTAGCAGCTTTTGTGAGCTGTTCACCTTGCTGGCTCTCATTTTTCTTCTTTCCACATTTGGAAAGTTTGAGTCTTTGTGAGTGTTGTTATTGCTTGCCAGGTTTCTCAAGTAGGCCATTCCATCAAAATCAGGATCCGTCCATAATTCAGACATGCTTGTGGACGTACCAGCTTTTCTAGGCTGTTCACCTTGCTGGCTCTCATTTTTCTTCGTTCCATTTGGAAAGTTTGGTCTTTGTGAGTGTTGTCATTGCTTACCAGTAATCTATGTCCAGGAAATAAAGTTTCACCTCTAGATCTTTCCTGCCCAGAATAAAACATCTGTTTTTTACCGATTTTAATGTAAACTTTTTGGCAGGGACTAGTAGTCTTCTAGATGATAACTCAGCACTATTTTCCCCACTTTTCCCAGTACATGAAGATCTAGATTTTAATTTTGAACCTTTACTAGATTCAGAGTTTGTTGAACTTTCAAATAGTTGCCCCTTCCTTTTTCTTGCAGCCACTTCAACTTCATCTTCAACTAATTTGTTATAGTACCTTCCCTCGGCATGCTCTCTTGACATGTCCAATCTTCACGAACTTCCAGTTTTGCTTCTAGTTCTGACTGCTCATCAGGATGCATACAATAACTGGTTGATGAAGCACAAACACAACACAAATTTTACTACCTCAGAAAAAATTAAAAAGACTACTTACTCCATTGCAAAGAGGCTCCTTGTTATGCGAAGGTAAGGGAGAGGGGTATTGTATGTAGCCTTACCCTTACATATGTAAAGAGACTGTTTTCGGATTCGAACCCATGACCAACAAGTCACCAAGACACAACTTTACCGTTGTGTGAGAACTCAACCTCAGAAAGCAAGAAAAAAAAAAAACTATATAGATGTGCAGGTAATTTTGAAAAAAAAAAAGATAAGAATATGAGATAGATTAAAATATATATGTGTGCTCTGCGCCTTCATGGCACTTGTGACAAACAACGAGATCTCTGTCAAACCCTGCAGCCCCACAGGTATCACAACGTATAACCTGTTATCACATGGAAACCAAAAGAGAAATAAAATATCTAGGAACAAGGTGTTAGACAGAACTGTTTTTTTTTTTTTTTTTTTTTTTTTTTCCGTTTTTGTAGGGTGAGGGGGAAAAAAAGTAGAGAGATGCAGAAGAAAAATAAAGAACCATTGATAATATTAAAGTGAATTGTACGGGAACATGCAATATCCTGAATTCTACAGATAGAGAGGCAGAGAAAGATCAGTCAAAATTTAAAAATCAAAAGAATGCCCCATTAGATAGCATTTTAAAACACACAAAAATAGCTAAGTGGGTCGATTAAATGTATTCAATGACGCCATAATGTTCAGTCTTAAACCATGTCTTAGAAAGTGGCTTATGGGTCTAACTCAACTCTACAAAACCGGCTTGTAGGTGAGGGTTGCCCCCAGTTATATACACTATATTAGCCTCATCACCAGGCGATGTGGGATCTCCAACACCTCCCCCCCCCCCCCTAAACCTTACGCCGAGGATTAGAAATCTCAAACATGGAATTTGCAGGATTAGACATTTGTGGGCGCCCGATTGCAGGTACCACGATAGGGCCCAACAATATATTGCTAGGATATGTTCTGATACCATCTTAAAAAGTAGATTATGGACCTAACTAACTCAAGCCTAAAAACTGGTTTGTAAGGTGAGGGTTGTCCCCACTTATATACACTATATTAGCCTCATCATTAGACGATGTAAGATCTCCAACACCACGTTTATAAACAAAGTATTGATCTTCTTAGCGTTTTTCTCTAATGCATTCATTCTTATACGTTCATTCAAAGTAACATTCTCATTTATGCTACAATGACTTTAATTTCTTGTTTTTTCAGTGCTTTAATATTTAGTTGCATACATCATTAAAGGTCTTATAGACATGTCATAAATTTTTTCTTCAACATTTAGTTGCATACATCAATACTTTGTTTCATCCATCCCACTAGAATCCTATTTTTCCATCGTTATGTATAATAGACCTAAATACTTAACCATGTGACCTGTGGTAAAGTATGTTATGCATGTTTTACCTCTACACTAGGCTTTTTGCTCTTCTTGCTAAACTTACATTCCATATATTCCATCTTAAATCTACTTAAGCCAAAAAAATAGCAAAACAGTTCAAAATACATTGCAAGTTTATTCCAAACTTTTTATACTTATGATTCTTTTGGGGGAACAAAAGAATAGGTTTTAAAACCATAAGAGATGTCTATAACTGAAACACTTGGTTATCTAGTACCAAACATACTTAGTAAACCACAAAATATGACTCTGGTACACAAGTAAAACGCAATTAGTTGCTTTCTGCATTATATCTCATTTTACTTCCCTTCTTTTTTCTTCCAAATGCATCAATCAATCTATTTCTTCAGAAACTTAACCCACCCATTTTGGATATAGTCCTTTTAACTTTAAAAACTTCAAAATCTATTATCAAGCAATTACAAATTTTTCCTTAGATTACAATCCACATAAAGAAGTCATCAAAGGATTGGAAATGTTGTAATAAACCTAGTTTCTTTTCCAGCATTCAATTAACATAAATTGCAAAAATTACATTGCAGCCACATACAAAATAAGATTTACATTTATCCTGAATCTGGAAATGAATCACAATATGGGACCCAAACATTAGTGTAGGTTTTAAGAAATCATCAGAGGACAACTATCAACAAGGAGATATTGCAGGCATATTAGGGTGAATTTTGTGTCTCACCCTAGTATCCTAAGTTCTATAAAGAGGGATGGAATTCGCAAATTATCAAAAATAAGAAGAGCAAAATCATCGTTTTTAAAGAATGGGACTAAAGACTAATTTTGACCAAAAATAAATAGACCTATAACACATTTTGCCCCTTTTTCATCAAGGATGCCTTTCAACTAGGCATTGAATTGCAAATTTGCAAATAATATTGCATTATGAAAGGTAAGTTTTATGGTTCAAGCAAAATTGTCGTTATAATTTGTAATCCTTAAACCTTTTTATGTGATTTTAATTTGGAGAATACTTTTTAGTTTTAGCAGATCGACAACATAGATAAGCCTAATCCTCAAATTTACAATCACTGCCACATAACTCAAAATGTATTGAAAAAGAAAAACTTGATACCTAATCATCCACCAAGTCTGAGACATCCCTGCAGTTTCCTAGCTGCAACTCCTGATATTCTTGCATACCGGTGGGGTAAATGACTTTACTCAAAGTGTTCTCCCTGAAAGGGGGGAGATCAACAACAAAATATCAGAAAATCACAAAAGAAATCTATTACAGTTAAAAAAATTGTAAATTATGCACCTTTGCTGTGTTAGAATAACTGCATAAAATCTATTAATAAAGAAATATCCGAAGGCAAAGGGCAAGACGAATTCTACCTATTAGGGCCACCATTATGATTACCTAGTGCCACGTTTGTCGTTTGCGCCGTCAGATCTTCTGATGGATCTGATCACCCAAGATTTCTAATTCTTTCCGCTTCTCAACATGATTCGAGAATCTCTAATTATCGAAATTGGCCGACCAAACATTTGGATGGGTTACCAGATTCTCTGGCCCGCTGGACCTTTTTGAAGCTCAGAAGCAATTCATTGACCCTGCAAGGATTTGAATTCTGGGATTTCTGAGGATGTGTGACTGGAAGAGAAAAATAAAAAAATTACTTGTCTCACTACTTGTGTGCTGCCCACAGTCATGTGATCAGAACGCCGCCATTAGAAGGGCACCGACACGCTCTCTTGTCCTTAGGTGTTTTTTTAGTGAATGTTGAGCAACGTGTGACGCAAAGACTACATGCAATCTACATGCAATCAACGTTTTTCATTCCACAATTAAAAGGCTGCGAATAAGGAAAATCGTAATTGAGTAAATAAAATAATAATAAATTATAAAATTACCAAAAATAATCAAATCCTTGTTAGAGCCAGCAATGAAATTGTATATTCATTGTGTATTTGTGTTACAGGGATAGTTATGCAGGCTACGTCATTTTTACCGCATTTTCTGTTATGGCACCTTTTTTTTTTATCTATTTCTTAGCCACATGGTTAAGTTTGTTGCATTTTCATATCATTTTAAGAACACCAGTACAAAGAAAAAAGAGAGGTTAAATTAATATGCAGGTGCCTGAACTATTTAACAATTTCTAATTATTTTTTAATTGGGTCTTTCATTCTAACTCTATTATGGAAAATTAATGACAAGGACCTAATTAAAAAATAAATACAAATTCAGAGACTTAATTGAAAAAAATAATATTTAAGAACCTAATAAAAATAATTAATTAAGTTTTTACTCCCTCAATTTTTTCATATTTTAATTTTAATCTTTAAAAAGCTTTTTGACAATTTTTAATCCTTCGTTATTTTGTCGTCAGTAAGGTCATTGTAGGCTCCTTTTGAATCCAGTAAAGTCACCTTTGCAAGTTTCACGGGAGTATTCTCACTTCTCCAAGTGAGTATTCTCACTTCATCAAGCCAATATTATCACCTTTTCATGTTCTAAACTCACTATTCTCAACCTATGTAGGTTCTTCAACTATTATTCTCAAACTCCAAAGACATTAGTCCCCTGAGTGCACTTATGGTTTCTCCTTACAGGTTTTGTTTGGACAGACTTAATGTGCTCCTTCTGAATACACTCTTCAATTAAGTGATATTTTTTTGTATGATTTTTAATTTACGCCATAGGTCCCAAAACAATTTTTCTTAATTAGGTCCCTACTGTTAATTTTCCTTAACAAAGTTAGATGGAAGAACCCAATTAAGAAACAAATACAAGTATAGGAACCCAATTGAAAAAAAAAAGTTTAGAGAACTAACTAACAATTACAATTTCCTCCATCTCATATGAAATCCCTCTTCACATGCATTTTCACTTTTGATCACCAAAGTGTTTTTCTTCCTTAAAATTACTCCCTGTTTAAAACACATGTTCATTTAGATGTTGTTACATAATGTATTATATAGGAATAAAAAGTACATGACTAACATAGCCAATAGGAATGTCGATATCATAACCATTTGTAATATAAATAAAAAAAAAACAATTTAGAACTTCAAAAGTAAAATAGCGCTTTGAATCTAAAATAATTTTTTTTGTGTATATCGTTAATTCATAAATGAATGCATGTTCAAGATCATATTAATCACAACTAATAATTGAAAATGCATAAACTGCTGGAACTCAATGGTTGAGAAGAGGATAGTATATACTTCATCCTGCTGATTCAATGCCAAAATCTCACTGTTAGAAGGAAGAGCAGTTATATTAACTTATATTATAAGGGAAGGGAATGGGACACCTAATGTTACGGATTCCAAAATTTGTATGAATAAATAAAAAACTAAAAACATTTCTTTTGGAAACCAACTCATGCAAGTTATTAGTTTTTAGCCCTATGAAAAGAGATAAAAGGAGACCAAAAAGGACATTGAAAGAACATATTAAGAAAAATCTCATGGTGAATAATATCACTAAAAATATAGTTTTAACTGAGCTAATGATATTGTGAAATTCATATAACCGACTTCATCTAGTGAATAAGACTTTTGTTATTGTTGTTGTAACTTAGGTGAGTTGTATTTTCAAATACAATACCTTATTTTCTAGTTCCATAAATTTATCTTAAACCAAGATTGCAATAAAGCTTGAAAAATATTAATGACACCAGGGAGGAGGGTTCTAAACAATTACATAATGCGTTTAAAAAAGTTCAATAACAATTAGCTGTTGCATGCTTCTAACTTGAGTTGCAGAGAAGTTTTTCTTCCTGTTCTCCCAACCACCAAATTCCATTTTTGAGAAAATAAAACCATATTGTTGTTTTTTACTAGTTGGAAATTATTGAACAAGTACATGCATTGTTTACTAGAACAAACGAGCTCCCTTGGACTTCTCATATTCAAACTAACCAGTTTCTAGTTGCTGTACTAAAGGAAGGACCTTAGTAATATATGTGGTGTGGGGGAGGAAAGGTGTTGGTTCGATTCATTTATGTCTAGAAGTTGAAGTTTTGGTTGGAGACTTGGGTTGGTGAAGACTCGCTTAAGGTCAAATATAATAGATTATTTAGAAATTCTAAGCAGGGCACCTCTTCATATATATCATGCTACGTGATTGATTGTTTTGGAAGCTTAATTGTCTATTATTTGGTATTTGTTAATAGTTAATTTGTTTTTTTTTTTTTTTACTGAGTAGGGGGATTTTTAAGACTTGACAAAGTAGGCCATGGATTACATTCCCTTATAATTAAGTATTTAGCTTTGCTATTAAGAAATTAGAATTGTGGATTATCAATTAATTACACGAGAAAATGGTGTTACAATTTTATCATAGTGAATGATCATGACGCTTAACACACCATGTGTTCATATGTTGTTTTGCTCGTCATTTACATAGCAAACAACAAATACAAGAACAATAATTTTTTTGTGAGAAAATCAAATATACGATTTTAATTTCATTATTACATAATCTTTCAAATTTAATTTAATAGGTAATGGTAATGATGATAATTATGATAGTGATGATAATAATGATGATAGTAACAATGATAAAATAGGTGATCATTTGAGAAATATTATAATTGAGTATTAATTTTAATTATTTATTATTTTAAATCTTCGTCTAATAATTGTTATTAATTATTGTCTTATTATGATACAAGCAAGTTTTGTTGTTGGAGTCGTTCCAATTATATAAATACTGGTACATACAAACACTTATTTGACACTAATTTTTTTTATTTATTATTATGCTATGGTATTTATGGTATTTACATTTCACTTCTTGTCAAATACCGTTAGTTGTCTATACATCAGTATCTCATTGAAATTTTTTTACAAGATAAATAACAATATTATCAATCTCGATTACATATCGAGCTCTAAAGACCATTATCAAGATTCTCTTAAATTACTTCATGTGGCATAATACTTAAGTTGGAGTATAGTTTCCAACAATAATTAATATTATTTGGCACCAAATTTCTATACTTGCTTTGTATTCCTCTTTATTTTTATTTTTAAAAAAATGCTAAATTGAATTTCAGGTCTCCTATAATTCTAAATTTATAATTTTGGTACTCCATTTTTAATTTTGTGATTTTAGTCCCTTAATTTTTAAATATTTATCCGCTGACCTAAAAATTGTAACAATGTCCATAATTTGACATGAAGTAGATAATATAATATTTAACTTAGTCCATAATAATAATGCAATTTAGTCTAAATATTATTAAATGTTAATTATCATGTCATCTACTTAAGGTCTTGCTTAATGTTACGATTTTACTTATAATGTTACGATTTTACTTATAGATATTTAATGATTTGATTAAATTTGTAGATTTTATAAAATTGAGAGACTAAAATTGTTGAATTAAAAATTGAGAGACCAAAAGCACATTTTTAGATTATTGGAGAACCAAAAATACAATTTAGCCTCCCCTTTTCAAATAATCACCAAATTTATTATGCATTTTTTAGATATAAGGTTGGTCTAGTAGTTGGGAAATGGTGAATAAAGAAGGAAGGGAGAAAGAGGTTGTGGGTTCAAAAGGGAGAGAGATATCATGGATTCAAATTTTTCTAATTAACATTTCTAACAAAACTAATAAACTAACATTTACCAATAAAAAAATTATATATTTTATTTTTCCCTTTTTTATTTCATGTTCTTTTCAAGGTGTCGAGAGTACAAGCCAAAACACATGTTGGCGTGGTAACATAAATAAAGAGGCTATTTTTTTCAATTTAGAAGAAAAAATACGAGTTAAAATATTTTTAGCATATATATATATATATATATATATATATAAGAAAATGTTTATTTTTAGTTTGGAAAAAATTGATAATTTTTTTAATCTCTCATTTATAAAAATGGGCCAGATGTGGTCTTTGTATTTCAAAAGAAATTGTCTCTTTTTTATATATCATTTTATGAAAAATAAGAACTACATAAATATATTTTTTATAAATAAAGAATCAAAAAGAAGAAAACCTTTTTAGAAATATCATTATCCTATATACTAAGAGCTAAAAGCGTATTTAAAAAAATAAAAATCTAAACATTCTTGGTTAATAATTGGACTAAGCAATTTACCACATGGTTGTCAACATCTAGAATTAACTCGTAAACTCTTACGAGTTTAAGAGTCTATTTGATTCATGCAGGTTAAATCGCATTCAAACTCATTTTTTAGCATACTCGGACTAAACTCATGCTAACTCGCGAGTCTAAACTGAGTCAAACAAGTTTGCTTGGAATTATTTTTTTAACCTGAAACAACATCGTTTGGTGCAATTTTCTTGGGTCAATTTGGACGTTTAGGGTTTCCATTTCTTCTTCAATTGTGCGCCCCTTAAATGAACCCGCAGAGTCCTTCTCGATCCCTTTTGCTTCATTTATTCCCTCTCTGTCTCCCAATCTCTCCTAGATCTTCAATTCATTCCTCGATTGCGCGCGATTTGGTTCTTCAATTCTTCAGGAAGTCGTGATTTCTTCTAGACCCATAAAATCACGAGTTCGAGTTCATGACTCATGAAGCTATTCCCAAGTGTGATTAACTTCCAAGTGAAGGCTTGAGCACACCTCTATTGTAACCATGTCGCTTCTTTAGTCTCTGCCTCACTATTGTTGGTTGGTTCTGTTGTTGCCTTGTTGGTTGGTTTGTCCCAAATCCCAAATTCCCAATCCTATTACCCTCAACAAATGGTATATTTAATTGTTGGTTGGTGACTTGGTTTTGTTTTGTTTGGTTTGACTCGAGTCTCTACCATTAAATATAGAATTGGCATAGCATATTAAAACTCACATCACAAATAGATTCTGCACTTATATGTTCAAAATATATTGTTCAATATACAATAATAAATAGAAAGGCAGCTCCATATGCCTTATTAACTAAGGTGATTTCTAATTGTATGAACTTATTACTTATGTAGTTATGTTTGCAATTTGGTGTAGTTTATTTTATTATGTATTTATGTGCTTTAAAATATTGTTAAAATATTATATTGGTATGATATTTATAAGTAACTTATATTATTTTTGTTTGAAATAAATTTTTATGAATTTACAAGTTGAGTTCATAAAACTTTCACGACTTTATATAAACTCTTGATTTTAACATCTATGACTTTATGTTGAAATCCATGTTCCAACTTCCATGGTTTGTTGTAATAAACCTAAATAAGAAAAAGATAAAATAAACTTATTAATGAATATATTTATAGAAAAGTTATCAGGGGATCACGGAATTAAATTTATCTAAATATTGTGAACTACGTATTATAATGCTCTACTCTTAAAAATATGAGCCATTAAATATTGATTATCTCATCGTCACTATTACAAATGTACTACTAATAGTAACTAAAAATGAGAGACGCCTATTATACGGAAACAACTGAAGATTTGAGTAATACACACTCAACAATGGTACATAATTAGGATTTTATTTTGCTTTGCTTTTAAAGATTTCTTTCTTCTAGATTTTACCCCATTAAATGCAAATTTATTAGCTACGTGTATTAATAGTATATCTCATTTTCCTCTAAAAAAATAGTACAAGTGAATACAAGTGAAATGCAACTATTTCAATAAAAATCACCATGATTATTTTAGTTTAATTGGTAGTATTAAGTTTGAATGATGTAATTACGGAAAAATACTTGGTGAAAAATTTTACGGTAAATAACAATTTTATTTAATTGATTTATGATCTCTTAAATTTGATGCGCTGGGAGAAAGCTTCACGTTACAAGATAGATTGTAAAACTGGTAAATTGTATTTAACTTAAATTAGGTTTAAACTTAGCACTACGCAAATGAAAAATGTAAATTAGTCGGTGGCTTTACTTAGGGGTGTTTATCAGTCGGTTTAGATCGATTTTGACCAAATTTAAGATCTAACCTAATTAAATTTGATCTGTTCGATTCTATTTTCAGAAAGAAAAATTGAAACTCAAACCAATCCAACTCATTTATGAATGGTTTGGTTCCAATCGGGTCAACGAGTTACTCATTTAAATTTGATCTTTTTCTTCTTCTTAGAATTACTATTTTATATTATGATTCATTCAAATATCCAATACAATTAACAGAATAGGGTAAATAATATTTTTGTCCTTAAATGTGTAGAGACCTGACAAATTCGTTCTCGAAAGATGAAAATTTAAATTTTAGTCATGGAAAGTGAAAAAAGCGCAACAAATTCTTTCATCCGTTAACTTTCGTCCAATACAGTTAATGAAAGAGCATGCATAACACATATGAATGAAAATGTCACTAAAATTTCGGCAAAAAATTAAAAATAATACAATTAAATAAAAAAATTTGACAAATGGTGCAACCCAGAAACTATTTAACAAAATGGTGCACTCATTCACGCCCAAATGGGACGTGTTAAGTTGGGACTTTTGCAGCATCTAGTTCAGTATCAGATAGAGCAGATAGTTTAGTCCCTTGGCAAAGAAGGTTGCCAAATTTTTTTATTTAATTGTATTATTTTTAATTTTTTGCCCTAAAATTTCATTTGACCAAAATGTCAGTGAATTTGCATTAGATAAATTTGTCATATCCCAAAATTCTTTTCATTTAAGGGTAAAATGCAATTTAGGATAAATAGTCATTTTCGTTCCTGAATGTGTAGAGCGCTGACAAATTCATTCCGAGATATGAAAATTCAAATTTTAGTATATCCTTTTACATGCATTGCAAATTTGCTACAACTATTTAGTGTGTTCTCATTTATCGGTATCATTGGTAGTGCTTTACATATTCAGAGATGAAAATGACTATTTACCCTAACACAATATTATCAAATGTCTGAAAATAGTAAAATTGATTTATTTAATACCATCAACATAATATTCTATAATAAACTAGTACAAATTAAAACAAAATATTCTTTTTCAATGAAATTTACTATAATAGTTTGAATCATAACTATTTCCTACAAACTAATTTCTTGTAATAAGCTTTGGTGTAACCAAATTTACTGAAACAAATGAACAGAATATGATCCATTAATATTATAAACATTTATCGTTTCAACACTTGGAGTCTTAATATCAACAATATTTAAAGTCAAATCAAATAACTTTAAATTTTTGGATCGAATTTGATTGATTGAGTTGGATTTTGATTGAATCTATTGATCTAAATCTTTGATTCACCTCCTACATAACATTGATTTGATTTTGATCAAAATATATAAATAATTCATCCTAAACTATTCAAAATCATTTTTGGATCAATTTAAATTTAGGGATAAACCTTACCGTGAACACCCCGAACTTTACCATAAACAGAAGATCATAAAAATCATAGAATTTTACGTCACTGGATAGTATAGTTAGTTGCCAACGTTATCTCCACATGGCAGGTTGTGAGTGGTTGTTGGGATATTCTCATCAATATGTCTTAGTTGACTACTCCACCTTAGGTAATGCTCTCTCTTCTTCCTTACCACACCCACAAACCCACACACAAATATAATAAGATATGATGATGATGTTGTCATATGTTACATTTTCCAATTACCTTGGTGGCAATCAATGAACAACGCCAAATCTGAAACTTCTTCTTCTTCTTCTTTTGTTTCTCTTGTGTACTACTACTTCTGAACATGGAACTGTTGTCTCTGAGACTCACCCCTTCACCTTCGAGTTCGACTTCATCGCTTCCTGCAGCACTTGCTCACTGCTCCAAGCTATGTGAATTTCAGCCGAGGAAGAAGAAGAAGGCGTGCTTCGGCGCGCCTAGGCTTGCGGTGCGGTGTGTGAAGGCCTCGGCGGAGCGAACCGGTGATACGATCGATGATGGGGAGGCTCGTAGCGGGTTCACCACACCTGCCATGGAAGTCACCACATTCAATCGAAGCACTTTCAGCGATGCTTCTGACTTTCCCGTTTGGGAAAAGATTGGTGCTGTCGTCAGACTCAGTTATGGCATCGGTGAGTGAGTTTTACTTTTATCTGATTTATGTTATTATCATGACATCACACTAACTTTTCGAATCTAAATTTTCGAACTTTTCTGCTTCCCTTTTTTGTTTCTTTAGCTGAATAGAGAATTGCTTTGTTGTGTAGCACAGGAAGTAAAAGTGTCTGAAAAAAAATTACTCTTTTCAATCAAATCAATGAATTTTCCATTTCGGAAAATTGGAATTTTGATTTTGTTTACTGTGAGTTGAACTTTGCGATGGAATTGCTTTGTTTCAGGGATTTATGGTGCAATGGCTGTTGCCGGGAGTTTTATATGTTCAATCACGGGAATTGACTCTCTGGGTGGTTTCCATCTATCGTTAGATGCCATTTTGGAAGGGCTTGGATATGCAGCTCCTCCGATTATGGCACTTTTGTTTATACTCGATGTAAGTTCATTTATTCATTTTATTTGTGTTTCAACTTTTCTGAAACCCCATGATTTTTGGGAAAAAATGTATTAAGGGGGGGAATTTGTGACTTTTCTTTGTTCAATTGAATTGAGCCTTAGTCAAAATAAACTTTTCTCTTTTGTGAAGCTTCTAATTAATGAGTTGGCATGGTAATTAATAGGATGAAGTTGTGAAGCTATCACCCCATGCCCGTGCCATCAGAGATGTAGAGGATGAAGAACTTTGGAGCTTTTTCTATGGGATGTCCCCTTGGCAGGTAATTTGATAAAACTTGCTTTATTTGACATACTGAGTATGTTGTTTGGAATCTAGTGCAATGATGAAGAATGATATCTAATTGATTTTACTTTATAGTTTATACTGATGGTTGCAGCAAGTTCAGTTGGAGAGGAGCTCTTCTACAGGGCTGCTGTTCAGGTTTGTTTAGGAGCTTCTGCCTCTGGTTTTTGATTGTATATGCCAAAAGATGTCTGAAAAATGATATTTGGATAAGCTTAAAATTGGGAATAATGAAATATGTATTTTGGGTTTGACCCATCTATAATAGTACTATATAGTACAATAATACCCTGTAAATAGTTTTGACTTCTATAAAATCTTCTATTATTAGATTCATTCCATAGTTCACTGGGTTTTCAGAATTTTTTATTTGAAAAGCTAGATGTATTGACTGACCAAGTTTTACACCACATGACTTCCCTAATTCTTTGAAGAACCTAGTATCGCAATACTTTGCTTGTATTGTTTTGCTTTTCTTCTTAATGATTTTTCAGAATGGAGAAAAACCTTGCTTTTCCCTTTTCTTTTCCCCTTCTGGTATCTGTATCTTGAGATTGATGAAAGAATCACACTTAAGCTGTATTTACTTCAGTTCAAACTTATTCAGTGGATGAATAACTAGAGTTTTATAATGAGAACATCTTCATTGTGATAATAAAAGAAAAACATTAGTAGGCTTTATAATATTGTTTTCTGCATGGAACACTGTATCTGAGCGTAGTAATTTATTGTTGCAATTCTTCAGGGGGCATTGGCTGATATATTTTTACGAGGTAGTAATCTTATAACGGATGTTCAAGGAATGGCATCATTGGTATGTATGTGTACCATCATTGTAGTTTTCCTTTCTTATGTTATACGGGCGAGCCTTGGTGCAATGATAAGTTTGCTACCTTATAACATGGTCTAAATGAGTTCTAGTTGCGGAAACAAGAAGCCCCACAATGGTGGGAGCCTCATGCACTTGACAACCCATTATTCCTTTTCCTTTTTATGCTACAGTATTCAAAGCTAGAAGTTTCATTCTGGTGACTAACTTGTGATTTGTATGGTAAAATGTAGACGGGTGTGCTGCCTCCATTTGTTCCATTTGCTCAAGCATTTGCGGCTGTTCTTACAGCTGTCCTTACTGGTTCTCTCTATTACATGGCTGCCTCTCCTAAAGGTGACTTTGTTAATTGCCCTTTTTATATTTTCCCTACTTTGTTCTCAGTCTGATTAATGATGGCCTCTCCTAATGGTTCTGTCTTTTTCGCTCTCTCTCTTTCAGATCCTACTTATGTTGTTGCACCTGTTTTACAATCTCGCTCTGGTCGCCAAGATTTGAAAAAGCTATTTGAAGGTTCAATTATTTTCTCCTCCCATACTTGGATATTAGAATCAATTCACATCTTTCTTATTTATAAGCATTCTAGACGAGTTATAATTCTCCATCTATAGATTTATATTATTCTTACAATAAAATTGCAAGTGCTTACATTTGTGGTGTTTACTGTTGTTTTCATCTTTTTCTAAACAGAAGATTTGGGGCAATTTTTGGCTTATAGAGTAATGATATGGTATATTTGATCAAGAAAATGTTTTTCAACAACATAAATTACCATTTGATTAAGAAAAGATGGAAAAAAACAATAAAATTTCATTTCAATATCTATTTGTCATTAATCAGTAGGTTGTGTTGGTGTTTAGGAAAAATGATTCAGAAAAGAGAAGGCTAACTTTGTGCAATTTCTACATATGATGTCTTAATCTCAACCATTCTATTTTTGGTTTGCAGCCTGGTATGAGAAACGGCAAATGAAAAAAATCTATTCCCCACTTCTGGAAGGACTGCTGGCACTATACCTAGGTTTCGAGTGGATCCAAGTAATCCTCAACTTCGCATGTTATGTATTTCAAAACTATTTGGTTGTTTGTCTTGGGTTTGAACTAATTTGTCTTTTTGTTTGGAATGGTTACGTGACAGACTGATAATATTCTTGCTCCCATTATCACCCATGGCATATATTCCACTGTGATATTGGGACATGGCCTTTGGAAGATAAATGACCACCGGCGTAGACTACGTCAAAGAATCCAACAGCTCAAGTCAGAAGAAAAAAACTCCAACTAGATTTTGAAATATCCTCCATGTCCATGACTGATTTTGGTTTTAAAAAAAGTGTATATTAGAGTCGTTGTATATAAAGAAGATATGTATACTCATGTTAGTTTTGGTCTCGTACATACAGAATATGCAGCTTTTGATTACAGACATTTCGAAATAAGAGTTGTAACTCTTTTTTCCCTTAATAAAATGGGATAATCCAAAAGTGGGTTTTTTTGTTCAATAAAATCTTCTGTTCCAACTACGTTCTCGACCCCATTTTAGGATTTGTTTATATACTTATCTCTGGACCATACTACATTAAGTACCGATTATAGGATTAGTTTATAGATTTAACTCTGGACCATACTACGTTAAGTACCAATGTTTTCAAATTTGGACCAGTTATTAAACAAAGTACTAACTCAAAATTTAATGATTCAGACATGATAATATTGTGGTTAAATAAGTATTCATATAATTATAATTAAATAGTACAAAATGATATTAAAATAATACTATATCATAATTTTATAATACTAAAAATTTAAAATAAAATATAATCTTAGGTTTTAGGCATTCAAAATATACACAAAAGTTCAAATCAAATATATCATAGTATTTGAGTCCAAATCTCAATAATACACATCCATATTTATTAATAATAAGAAGTTTACATGTAGAATAAAAAATAAAATGACAACTACTAGAGTTATTTTTTCATTTTAAAAAGAAAAATAAAAAAAGTTGTAAGAAACATATTTCATTAATCTACCGTGAACCAGTTTTTTTTCTTC
Source organism: Glycine tomentella (assembly GCA_007407185.1). Lineage (NCBI taxonomy): Eukaryota > Viridiplantae > Streptophyta > Magnoliopsida > Fabales > Fabaceae > Glycine > Glycine tomentella. The sequence continues at coordinate 64,376 of PYAF01000012.1, forward strand.
AGATTTTTAACTTGATTTTATTTATTTTTATCGGTTTTTCAATTATTTGATTTTTCTCTAGTTTATTTTAACCAAACACAATTGCTTCACTGATTTTCCAACCCAATCATCTGGTTCCATCTGTTTTTCATAACCTTGATAAGTACATGAAAGTAACAAGTCTTTTTTTTTTTTTTTTTCATGAACATAGTATTAGTATGAAATATTCATTGTTTAAATTAGAGATGATGAACACCCACTAAAAGTGGATATTTCCCTCCCAAGTATGTGAAAAGATGTTAAAAAGAAATAAGTGAAAGGAACATTAAATTTTCATGGGATAAAAAGGTACTTTTCACCGGAGAAATTTATGTGGAATAAACTAGTTCGCCTATCACGCTGGAGAAAAGTCAGTAACACCGAACTAATCCTCTATACAATCTAACAGAGAAATTATGTTCATATCTCATCTCAACAAAAGCATCTCCATAGCCCACAAAACACCAGTATTATTAGTTCCTCTGCCATTCTTACTCTTCCAATTGAGATATGATTCTCGCGAAGACCCGATATCCTTGGGACATATCCGTAAAAAGGCAGTACTCATTCTCGGCATGGTAAGAAGACATTAGGCCTGAACATAACGTGAAATAAAGTTTTAGGTACTTTAATTATATGCATAAATTTATTGTTAGTCAAGTCATACCATAGCTAGAAGTTTGAACATCAAAACCTTCTTCCTATGACAGAAAAAGAGGGTGGCTTAAGTAACGAATGTGAGTAATACAAACGCTTTTTAACTCCGCCTATGTGTTTGCATGCATGGCCTATTCCAAGGCAGCATAAAGGAGGAGGGTTGGTTTATATGAGCTAATCCACTGTGAAAGAGCCTCCCGGTGACGTGAAGTTTCCAGGGTATCATACCACCAGTCCCTACGCATGGTTGTTTATCCGCCGTGTCAATCCAATACCTGAGCAGAAACTGCATAAATTTAAAACTCGCAGAAACATTGGAACTGGAACTGAGATTGCTACCAAAGTTTTTCTAAAAAGAGACAAATTCAGAGCTACTTACACATTTCTTTAACTCTTAATTCACAAATGCAAGAGATTTAAGAAAGGCTTACAGAGGACCATCCTTGAGCTTATTGAGGAGGCCATCTTTGACAAGTGCATCCACACCAACACCAATTATCGCAGAATTCTCTTCATTGGCTATAAAACAGCAACAACAGTTGACTTCAAATTGGGCTTGGTTTCCCCGAGTTTTCTCATGAGTTCGGTGACAAGCGCCACGTGTCCCAAACAATCGGTGGTTCCACGACCCCGAAGCTTATCCCCGTCAACGGTCAACGAAAAGGGATCGAAATCCCAGCGTTGGGATTGGCGGTGACGACGTCCATGTGGCATCCGACGAAGGAGAGGATTTTTCCGGGAACGGTGCCGGGGTACTCGACGATAAGGTTCCCTCTGCCGGAGTGGTACGTGAAGTGGTTGACGAGCAATGGGCCACCGCCGGTGGTGGTGTTGAACGGTAACAGAACGTTCAAGACGTGCTTCACCACTCTATCCTCTTGGGGAATAAGGTCCGGCGAGTTGTTCTGCACGTGCTTCGATTCACCAAACAGCTTCGATAGAAGAGGCACGAAGAAATCCCTCTCCAGATCCCCCAGTGTTGCTAACAAGTTCGCGGCCATGGAAAATTCCAAATCCTTCTCCTTTCTACAGTTTTCCTGTTCCCTGTTCCTATCTATTACTGTTACTTCTACTGGTTTTTGTTTCAGTTGACAAGTTTCTTTCTTGGGCTTCTGGGTGGCCCATCTTGAATCAGGCCAGCCTGACTGAGCTTACATGACTTAATTATTGCCACTAGCATAATTGCTATTAGCACTACGTAAATAACTATTTTACACTTTACGAGTTTTCCGAAACCTCTAATGCTTCTCCCTTCCTCTCTCATTTCTCCATTATGACACCACCGTTTCTGTTCCTCCATCACACTATTTTCTTTCCCTCCAATTTTAATGTAATCGAATTAATTAGGTTAAATTATAATTTTGATCTCCTTAGAATTTCAAATTTAAATTTTTTGTCTCCTATTTTTTAGAATAAATAATTTTGATAATTCTGTCATCCAAAGTTAAACATTAATTTTTGAACTCATGAACTTTTATTTAAATATAATGTAATAAATCATTAAGATATTTACTTTGTTTAATTAACTTTATTAACATTATTTTTTTATAATCATTAGTCAAAATTTATTAATTTTTTGAATTATAAAATTTATTTATTTAAAAATATATTTAATATATAAATATATTTAATTTTATTTTATATCATTTTATATTTTTTATTTTGAATAGTTTACATTTTTTATTTTAACAATTTATAATTAAATTTGATAAACTAATATATAAACTATTTTGTAAATTGATTTTAATATACAGGTTATTCTTACTCTAATTATATAAATCAATATAATTGCACTAATTAATATGTATATTATTCAAATTAGAAAAATTTATTTTAATATGTAAATTATTTTTATTCTAATTATATAAATTAATAAATTTTAATATTTAATATTTTAAGAAACTTACATGTTAATATTTTTTTAACTATAAAATATTATTTAGTAAATAAGTTTTCTAATACCGATTATATAACTCAAGAAAATCACATAAATTAATATGTAAATTATTTTATGTAATTTATAAAAATTATGTAAATTTATTTTTATATATAAACGATACAATTTTTTATTTTAATTATAATAAGTAATAAATTTTTAATTTTTTGATTATTTAAATATTCTTTTAATTTTTATAAATTACATAAAATAAATTTTTAAATAATATATATTAGTTTATGTAATTTTTTTAAAAAATTATAATAAAATAAGAATAATTTTGTACATATAATAATTTATTAATTTATATTAAAATAAAAATTTATAATAAAAATAGATACATGTAAAATTAAATATTAAATCTTAAATATTTTATTTTAATTTATACATTTTTATAATTCAAAAAAAGATTATAACTCTTGACTTATGATAAATGTAAAATAGAGAAATTGTTCAAACAAATCAAGTGTTTTAGTGATTTATTGATTTATCCTTAAATAAAAGGTCATGAGTTTCAACTCTTACTAAGACTATATTTATTTTTACTTTATTTAATCCATTATCACAAAAGTATCAAGTCAAGTGATATGCTTCTAGCATATAGTAGTTTTTATGCTAAAAGAATCAAGAAATCAATCATAATTTATCAATAAATGCTAATATAAGTAAAGTTGTCATTATTTTATCTTTATCACTTATTCCATGCATTTTTGATATTAGGAACCAAGAAAAGAAAACAAGATCAAGAAGCAAGGTTTTCTGGAATCTCGCGCTATCAGCGCCACGAATGGCGCCATTCGTGCCAAATACCTTCAATAGGAGAAATTTATTGCCATTTCACGCTGGTCGCGCCATTATTCACGCGAGTCGCGCCATAGAAAAGAAACAGTGCAATCTTCACTGCCAACTTGCGCCATCTGCGCCAAGACTCGCGCTATCCGCGTGAAGGACTTAAAATTGAGTAATTTTCCCTGTCATCTCACGCGATTGGCGTGAGATGTGGTGCCATTAGCATCAGCGTCACATGACTTCAATATACAGCTTTATGTTGCACTAGTTGAGGGGGTTTTGGATAGAATTAATGACCTAATTATAAATAAAGGTTGAGGAGACTAAAAAGGGTGATACCCAAGGAGAAACAACAAAATAAGAGAGAAGGTGACAGCTTTAGGATTGAGAGAAGCTAGGTCAAGAAGAGTAAATCAAGATTGAAGGAGTTTATACTTCTTCTTTTCCTTTGAGATTCTTGGTCTAGGTATATTTTGTTCCTGTACTTAAGGTCAGACATGAATATGTCTGCCTAATTCTTCTTTGTAGTTAAGACCACAACCTAATGTGAACTTCTTAGATGTTGGATTGAATTCTATGATTTTTTTTTGCTAAATTATTTTGTTTCGCCTTGTGTTGTATGAATTATATATCTTTATTGAAATTGATCACTTTGATAAATTTCTGAGGGTTAGGGTTCACAATAGGAATATTGGAACTTTAATTTCTGACAAGGGTGGAATAACAATCGATACATTACCTAGGGATAGGATGTATAATTGCAGATGAATTGATGCGTCTCACTTAATGCTTAATCAAAGAGGAATTAATAAGGAATTAGGATTTTTACTTGGGTTAAAGGGTTAAAGTTACTAAGTAATTAGTCTTTAACTAGTGTTCATGTAAAGATGCATTATCTGAATAATTAGTATAATTGAATGTAGTAATCAATCTAATTAGATAAGTTGGGATCAAAACGGTGTGTATGTCTTGGCTAAAATTCTTTCTCATAATTTCCCAAAAATCCAAATATTATTGTTTTTGAATTCTTATTTATTCTTAGTTTTATTATTTAATTTCATCACATCAAAATATTAAAACTCAATCTTAATAATTCTTCTTCATCTAATTTAAAGATAATAGTTGTGATAAATTTGGTGACCCAATCCTTGTGGATATGATACTCTACTTATCAATTTATTATTTGGAACGATCGGTATACTTACCGAATTCGCAACATCAACACCTTACAAAGCATTACATCAATACCAATATGTTACATCAAAATCAACGTTTAACTTTGAATGGTCAACTAATGGAATGACCAAAATTTATTATTTTAAAAAATAAAAGACTAAATGTCTTGATTTAAAAATACGAGAACCAAAATCACTTATAGCAAAACTCTTTTTATTTTTCACTTTATTAATCTTTTATCGCATAAGCATCATGTCAACAACCTACATAAACATCACATCAAAGTCAACGCTTAACTTTGGATGATCAACTGATGTGATGACACATTGTTTATTATGAAAAATAAGATGATTAAATGTCTTGATTTAGAAGTATGAGATCCAAAATTGCGGTTTTAAAATTATAGGAGTATCAAAATTACAATTTAACCAATGAATTATGATACAAATTAATATCATACATTGATTTGATTATTATTAATAAAATTAATTCATATAACAATTAATTTGGTTACATTTATAAATGGTAAATTTTATCCAATTAATTCAATTTTAATTGAAAAAGAAACCAATTACTATTAAAAATAGTAAATTATATGACAATTAATTTTATTGCTTTGAAAAAGGTAATTTGCAATCAAAATTAATTAAAAGGGAGTGTATAAAAGTACACAATAAAAATATGATTTTATTGTGTTGTTTGGGAGCGAAAAAATACATAACAAAATCATGATGATGATTTCATTATTAAAGAAGATAATGAAATCATGATTTTATTGTGTTGTGTAGTGTAGGGGTTGAAAAAAATATATGCAGCGGATAGCATGAAAGTATGTTTTCATGGAAAGGACAACTTTAAAAATAGAAATTCTGGTAGTGAGAATAATAGTTACCGAGATTACACTGGCCCAGAAAAAAGAATATCGATTCCAGCTTAAGTATGAACTAAGTTCCTCTTAGCTTAAGTATGCACCAATGTTCATATACATACAAGTTACAACTATCAAATTTTTCGGGATATAATTTTTTGTTTTATTACTTAAATATTATATATATATATATATGTAATACAGAAAATGTTTCAATTGATTATTTAAAAAATATAAATAATAACTACTTTATAAATCTATTTTAAAAGTCGTAATCTATGATTAATTTTTTAATAAATTTAATAATTGTAAGAAATTTTCACTGTTGGTGAATATAATGAATAAAAATAATTTTAACAATCTTTTTATTGAGAGACTTCCTTTTGATGAGATATATACATGGATTATATTAGTAGAAACTGGGCGTACATGGATAGTCATAAAAAATTGAAATTGATGAAGAAGAATTGTATATATTATAAATAAATAAGCAGAAGAAGCAATATTATGAAAATTGAAAAAGACCAAGTGGGAATGGTCATATTCTGAATGGGAGCAAAAATCTGAAATGTATGTATACGTCTATTTCTGTGCGGGAAGTGTCACTGTTAAGAACAGTCAATTGTTTAGAAGGAAGGGAAAGGGTTCCATGCAGATAAGTATAAGAGAAAGGCAATGATTACTGATTTGTGAATGACTGGGTATCCGAGCCCACACACTGACCACGACTAAACCTCAATCCCACTTCCAACACGCTTCACTTTTAAGTTTTAACAACCCACTCAGCACTCTCCCACCACCTAATCACCTAATTACCATTACCATTAAGTATCTAATCCAGGATAAATGAGTCATTAATTTAATTATTTATTTATTTCCATTTTGATTCTTAAATATATGTTCAAATTATCACTCAGATTGTATTTTCATTAAGAATGATTGTTAAATTACACTTTCAATTACTTATTTTAGAAAATTTTAATTTCAGATACTAAAATAATAATTTATGTACTTTGAGTACTTAAATGATATTACTAATTTACTAAAAAAAATTTATACTAGAACACGAGATAAAAAAAAAACTTTGTATAAATAAATTTTAAAAGGTTTTTCAAGCTTTTTAAAAGAGAATGATTACTAACATTATGTTAATCTAGACGAAAGTCAAACTTGACTCTCAAATGAAGTTTTGATGAGTCTTGTGATAGAAAAAACATAATAAAAAGGAAAATTTTCACTAAAAACAGCTAAACTAGCTTTATTATTGAAAATTAATCATTCACGAACTTGGCAAATTATTCACAATTATAATATAATACGTAAAAAAAAACTATATTAGAATGATTCTGTTGCAGGTGAATAATTAATAAACCGAATTCATATTATTGGTGCGCTCTCTGGTCGTACATAATTAATATAGTTATGCATGCATAGCATAGTACTATATTTCAGAGAAGAAATGCAACCTAACTTTTATTTATTATATCCGAACCATTATACTATAACTATCTACATTTAGTAATTAGTAGGTTGAATTTCCTAAAAAGTAACCTGGGTCTGGTTAAATATTCTTTTGCCTACCTACTACATACGAATGCAAAATGCGCACACGGAGATGTAAGAAGTACTGGACACTGAATTCATGGTTGCATGTGAGATATCTGAACAAGTATATATATCATCAGAGACAGAAGTGTTCAGAAAGAGCGTAAATAGTATTGTAAGAGAGACGATGATGGTCATGGAATGGTGTTTGCGGTAATAAATTATAGGTAGAAGAAAGACAGGGGGACCAAGGAAGATGATCAGTGTGCTGCCAAATGAAAGTTGAAGTATTCATGCAGAGCCCATAAATATATGTGCTTCTCTTAGCTGGCTGTCCTGCGCTCCTATGGTTTTAGCGGGGACCGCGACAGGGTAACGTTAATTAGACAATGTGTCCTATATGTCTCAACTATATCATGAAAGTAAACCAACCTGCAGGCTCTATTAATATTACTGTTTACAAAAATGATTTGTGGAGACCACGAATCTATTTGTTACCCAGAGATTAGAACAGAGAAAAGAAAGAAGAAAATATAGCTATAACTAGTGATAAGTCATACAATGTGATATATATATATATATATATATATATGCATTTTAAAAAAAACATTTTAATCTTTAATTAATTCATAATCTTTCTAATTTTAAACCTAACATTCCCTTTCTTGTGTTTTATCAATTTTTTCCACCATCGGTCACCTATCGGAACATTGCATGTGATTGCACATTCACATTGCATGCGTCAATTAAGTGAACGTGTCATCTGTGTGTGTAGGTGAATTGCCAAAGTGATTAGGTTGTGTTTTTCTTGGACATTTCATATTAGCTCGTAGAAATTCAGAACATCAACTCAAACAGCTTTTTACTTTGTTTTTTTTTTTTTTTTTTATTGACAAAAAATAATTTATTATATAAAGAGATATCGGTACCAGAAGTACCTGATCGAGATAAGTTACATAACTGCAATTCAGTTACCAAAGGAATTTGGTTAGGTGATATTTTTAATCCTAAAGTGCAACAAAAATACTTGCTAACCAGCGAATCCCATTCCCCTCTACCTCCCTATCTCACTCCATATAGCCCGATATATATACCTCTCCCCTGCTGTATTAAGTGTAATATGTTTCCCCCAAACAGCTAAGTGTTACCCCATTTCTAATATCCACACAAAAGTAACATGAAAACAAGTGTAGAATTACAAATCCATGTGCAGCTTTTCGGTGATGCACACTCCCGATGGGCTTTTTGCTCTGTCAATTCACCAAAATCGACTCAAAACAAAAAGCTCATCTAATAGAGCTTGTGATTCATTGAGATATAGCCTTCCTAAGTTCTATCAATTTTTCAAGTTTGTTCAATATTCATTCCCTTCACGCGGATAGGGCTAGATTTAGAATTAATAAGATTAAAAATTAATTAAGGATTAAAGTGATTTTTTTAAAATATATTAAATTAAAAATTAAAAAAAAGTATTAAGTTTGTAAAAAATTCTATAGGATTTAACTAAAAAATGAAAAAAAAAATTAAATTTAATCATATAATATGACAAAATAAATCACCTAACATTATATGATAAGACAATATATAACACACATTTTAAAATCACACTAAAGTAAGACTATAAAAAAAAATATAACCTTTAGAGGTGTTTAGTGTTTGACATATACATAGAGGATATCTAGAATATACACAAGTTTGTAAAAAATATCTTAAAATCTGATCAAGAAGTATAATTCTAATTATCTCATCTCAAATAATGAGTTGGGGTTCAAACTCGTCATCTATTAAATATGAAATTTTGTCTTATCAGTCCTTGAAGTTTGCTTATTTAATATTGATTTCATCTTAAATAATAATTTTTTTTCCTAGTAAAAATACTTAACATAAGAAAAAATAACAAATTTGAAATCTGTTTGATACATTAAACAGTAAATTGGTCGTGGTAGAAAAAAAGAAGTTACTAGTCGTAGTAGAAATAGACCATGGCTTTGGTATAAAGCTTTCTTACTATGTACGTCAAGGAAATACCCAGTTGAGGACAAAAGAAATCTATTATAACATTAACGTTTTATGAATATATGTCCTCAAACTATTACTTTCTTTCTTAAATAGTATTTTTTTTACAAGGCTTAAACAGTCTTTAAAAGTAAAACATTTGTTTAAATAATCCTTAAATGATTGAATATCTATAAATTTAGTCCCTAAGATTATGTGTCCAATACTATTTAGGCACTAATTATAATTTGAAGCATTTTTTTAATATTTGAGGAACTATTTGGAATGATTTCTAATATTTATAGAATTACTTAAGTAGTTTTTCGTTTTTTCAAAACCATTTACCAGAAAGAACATGAAATGTGGTTTGCTCGATATAATATGAATCAGAAGTGCCATTTAAAAAAAAAATAAAAAACATTAATTAAATTGAATTTTAAACTAGTATGAAACTTTTTTATATCTATATCTCTATATATAGATATAAATCAATAATATATTTAAACTTATTCTCATTTTACTTTTAGAGCTTAATTATTATAATTCATTATTAATGTGAAGTTTTTTTTTACATTGTCAATCACACTTCATAGTATATGTCTGACTTTTAAAGATATAGTATTTTGTGATTGATTGACGTACATAACAATTAAAGTTTTTTATACTTGTGTGTGTTAAAAAATACCCATTCCCATGTTTATAGTCACCTAAATAACAACTTTAGCCTCATCTCCTATCTCATTATACTTATATATCTATATTCAAATAAATAAAATGTTATAAATAAAAAACTCAAAGTCGGAGAAGTCACTTGACTAATGAAAAATGAAAATAAAAAATAACTCCTAAAATCCTCTTATTTAAAGGAGACTTAAATTTATAATAGACATAAATATAATATCTTTTTAGTCTTTATAATTTTGTATTTTTGTATTTTTTGTCTTTGTAAAATTATTTTTATTTTTAATTATTGTAAATTATATTTATTTTATTTTTTGTCATTATAATATTTTAGATAATATTTTTTTACAATTCAAAATACTATTT
>PYAF01000012.1:74506-92724 GCA_007407185.1 Glycine tomentella
ATTTTATTTTTTGTCATTATAATATTTTAGATAATATTTTTTTACAATTCAAAATACTATTTAAAGTGTTTTAAAGACTAAAAAGAAAAAACATAATTTATAAGGACTAAAAAAAAATTACAATGACAAAAGAAAAAAATACTAAACTGTAAAGGCTAAAAATATATTTAAACTTTTATAATATAAGGGCAAACAGATTATAAACAAATAAAAATAAACATATTAATGAAAAATGAAGCATCAAACTTAATTAAAAATCAACATATTTACATATTCATTGAGTTCACTTACTATTAATATATAGTTTCCTAGATCATACAAAAACTTGCAATAAATGATCACCATATTTTCAAGACACTTCTTTCGTATTATTGGACTCTAGAATATGCAACTTATAAAAATGATTACCTCGATTCAAAATTCTAACAACTCAAATATGAAGTTCTAGATACAGGAGGTTAAAAAAAAATGCTAACAGATCAAATGGCCAAAAATGCCTAATCGGTAACAAATGATCAAGTTGCAAGGCAACTTTAATTCACCTTGGAGCATGGGGGTATTTCTCACTGGAATAAATTAATAGAGTAATAGTTTTTCTCACAGATAGGTAAAATTCCCAATAGGGGCCTTGGGCCTTACTAGTATGTGATAAAATGACAATAAATATTTTCATCTTTTATATCCTAGATTTGTGATCTGACATAATGGTTCAGAACATTATCCAAACTGCTTCCCTCTCCACATACTCATACGATACACAATAAATTCAATTCTTGGTGAGAATTGAAGATATGACGTGGATAAAACACCACGACGGGTATTTAATTATACGTGTGTGGGGTTAACCATCAAGGCCAGTCAAAAGACATATATACTAGAGAAATTGTGACTGCCGTTCAGCCGTGACATTACTCATTGGTATAAAAATGTAAAGAGGAATGCTATTTGTTATGAAGCATTCCTTGCAGGAAGTAATACGTGTCAGTTTTTAAAATCTATATACATTGTATTTTTAACGGAATATAAGACAAGTGTATTTAAAATTTAACCAATCAACATTCTTCGTATGTTTTTTACGAAAATAATTTCGTACCAATTAGCATTTTCGAAATGTAAAATAAGCTATCAATATATCATTTGAAGATGAGAATAGAGTGATGTAATATGCAAGAGAGCTCTTAGAAAAAACTGAATGTAGGAATCAGCTCTGTTGTTACTATGGACATGGCATGTTTAGAATCATTATACAGGATATGATCGAGGATACAGTAAATTTGACTGTGGATATAACAATGTTGTCCAAAATGACGCAAGTGTGAGATATTGGCCAGGCGTTTATGATGGATAGTCTTATTATGTACACTGATGAGTATTTGATATTATGACAAGGAGTTAGTGGTGATTGAGGAAGAATTGAAGTTGGAATGGCCTGCTGGGGCAGCTGGGCCATGTGTTGTCATTGTAAAACGACATCATCAACCCAACAAAGATTATATGATTACTTCACTCACATAAAAGTCATTTAAGTTTAGATATTTGGGTTGGTTTGGACCACATGCACGAAGACACATTAAGTATGCAACAAAACTGGAAAGCTATATAAATGTACGATTCCTGCTCTAGCCTTTCTCAACAAAGATTGCACGCCAATGCTGCTGCTTAATAACTAGCAAGAACAGATGCACATGTACCACGGGGTCCCCTGTATAGTTGTAGCCCACTGACTTACATTTATTGTCCCTATATTAAGTTTGTTTTAGGAAAATGTTTGGTAGTTATGCATTGGGGTATCTATGTCGAGAAATTATTAGGTAATGGAAAATTATCAATTGTTTATGGTCTCAATCAATCAGGTATTTGTACTTTTTTTTTTAATTGAATCAGAGTATCTTTTGGTTCAAAGATAAAGATTAATTCTTAAATGTACTGAAATTTATTTAAGGATTTATCATCTTTCAATTTTTTTTTTATAAGCACTAGTTAATGATTAAACTCATGATCACATTTGTTTACATGATATGGTTATTTATGAAGCATGTCACACAATGCTGATATGTTTGTACTATTTGAGTATAAAGGAACACAAATTTTTATTTTATTTATTTGATAAATCAAATCATGCTATGCAATTAAATGTCAATAAATTTTAAAAATTGTATATTTGTAGGATATGATTTCACATGAATATTGTCAAAAAATAGTCATTATTATAAGACTTAAATAATTCTCCCACACTTAGAATTATGCCTCTAAATCATCTGTTCTCGACTTTTTACTGGGAGGCAACTATGGAAAGAGGAAATTAAGAGGATGGGTAATTTATCTTGGAAGGAGGTTCAATATATTTTTAACACGCTATCAGGATTCATCATGCAATATTCAATTTCATCTTTAAACTTCAGACTAGCAGTGCAAAGTAATGAGCAAATTAATTAGTGGCAAGAGAAGGGATTTTAAGTTACCGTACCCTTAACTCTCTTATTAGCTTGTTTTTGAACATGCATATCTATTTATTTGGAAATGGTGATTGGGCATAGCTATTTGCCTTTGGGCAAATATAAGAGTGAGAAAAGATTTGAGCTTTTGAGGAAGGACATGGATCTTTAGAAGCAGGGCATGTCTACTTAGTCGAAGAAAAAGGTCACCCATTTGCCGACTACTACAGACTACCGTTCTATTGTACTGAGAAACAACGGGAAAAGAAAAGAAAGTAAATATGTACATTACTTTACTGAGTTGAGTTGCTTGATCAAGCCACGCGAGATTCTCTATTTTGCAGTGATGACACTCTACAACTATGGAACTAAACACACCATTTTGCTTAATGAAAATGAAGCTCAACAGAGTAACACGTCAGACACTGGTCCCCACTTTTTATAGGATCGCAGAATGATTGTTCCTTTATCTTTGGACTCGATTTATATATTTTATAATACTTTTTGATCTTTACATTTTATAATTTTAAAATGTATATTTTAGATTTTTTTAAATAATCATTTTCATACTGAATGTATAAATATATAGAATGTTAATAAATTTATTCATGAAAGATGAAAATAGAAATTTATTTATTCGTTAATTTTTATTCGTTATCATTAATGAAAGAGTCTTTATGACACAAAGAGATAAAAATATTTAAAATATTATAATATAAATATATTTATTATTTAGTATACTATATAATATTAAAATATAAACTATACAATGTATTTTATTTGATTTAAGGGTAAGTTTAATTTTAAAACATTAAAACTCTTCGGACATGATTCATTTATATACACAGGCTTCGTTGTAAAGTTTCACAGAGGATTAATGATGCAAGTCATGACAATGAAATGATATTTGAATATCCTATTATACTTATATTATTTTTCTTTTACATTAAATGTTGAATAACATTTGGATGTCCAAAGTATATTTTACCTCGAGACAATGGGATATTTGATGCTAGAAAGCTAAATTATGTTTGCTAAATCTTAGCAACTTTCTGTCATATGGCATTCTAGTAAATTCACCACAAGTCGGTTAATTAGTCCATGGTCAAAATAGTACTCATATTGTGGAGTTGAAATCCTATTTTGAGGTTGATTGATGTGAATGGATAAGAAAATAGCAGGAAAAAGAAAGAAAAAAAAAAGAAAAAATATGATGTGAATGAAAGGAAAAAAACCGATCGAGTTTAATATTTTTTAGAATGAAATTAGTTATGTATTGTCTAGTAGAAAAATAATATGATTTTTATAGTTATTAATTAAAATTGACAAATTTTATCATTAATAATAATTTATAACTATTGTAAAATTCTTTATAGCATCAACAAATGTTCCATTTCTTTAAAAAAATGAAAAAGTAAGATAAAATAAATATATATTTATTAATTATAACGACTTCTGTCAATTTCATGCCAAACAAAACTTATTTTTGATCAATGTCATTATTTATTTACTCTTTACGAAAATCATATTATGCATTTTAGAGGCTATTAGATAGGTGCAAATCTATAAAGGAGAGCATTTCTAGATGCAGTTAAAGGGTCACTTAGACATTATACTCACTAAATGAGTTACGCAACTGTTGTCTTAATTTTTCCACAGACGTATACAGAAAGTAGATATTAGCTTATTTAAAAGCACTTTTAAAAAAGAAAAATAAAAAAAGATAAAATAAATTTTTTATAAGCTAAAATAAATATTTTATTAGCTAATTTATAGATATCATCTCATTTTTTAGAAAAAATTATATTGATGAGCTTTTATAAATTAGCTAATGAAAAACTTATTTTTATTTATAGAAAAGTTCATCTCATCTTTTTTGCTCTTATTTTTTTTTTTCTAGAAGTGCTTTTAAAAAAACTTATCCAAACAGCCCATAGCCTTCACTTTTGTAGCTTTCCTCCTTTTTAAATTTGATCACATTTTATATGTTGTTTCAATTTTTGGCCTCCAAGAGCCGTTGGGATCACAGCATTTTGGATTCTTTATGTTACCTAGGGATAACACTTTTAAAATGAGATTCTAGTAGTGTTGATTTAACCTTTTATTAATGATTGGTTTACTTAGCATCAAGTGTAGATAATTTGCATAAAATTATTACTACATATTTTGAGTTTAAATTTTTTTATATACAATTATGTTAAATAATAAAGTGATAGTTTTATATCTCATAATAATCAATCTGATTCAAGTTATTTTTAATAAAAAAACACATGTTTATACCTAAAAGTAATAATTGATTTAATATGATAATAATAAGATGTGTGTTTCTTTGCTGGTCGAGATTCAAATGTTATAGAAGGAAAAATCATTTTTATTTAATGTTTTTATATTTTTTTCTCTTGCATAAAATTAATTTTTAAAGATTAGTTTTAAATTTTTCATGATAGTGTACAACAATTAAACTCATAAGTTATTCTAAATTTTAAATTTATGAAAATTTAATAATTTTATTTTAAAATACTAAAATTAAATTTACCCATATTAGTTGTCTCACAGCTCACAATACTTGTTGGGGTTGGTACGGCTAAAATATTCTTCCACTTGCCAATTGAGATGCCGGACAACCATGACACAAATTTAAAAATGATTATTTTAGGCAGAAATATTAGATTTTTTTTAAAAAAAATTACATGTCTTAAAGATTTTTTCTACATGTAGAAATAAAAAAAGATGTATATCAGAATTTATATGAAGTCATACACTTTCTTCAATTAATTGAAGTAAATCTTTTTAATTAAAAGATTAATTTAATTTCAATTAATAATCAAAACTATTGTTAAAGATATTTCAAATTTCATTTTTTTCTCAAACTCTGTCTTTAAGTTAACTAAATGCCGAACATCTAAAATAGTGATTGAGCACAAATATTTAATATTTAATATGTTGAAATTAAATTTACATTGGTCAAATAATATTCGAGTTTAATTTTTGATAAAAAATAATTATTAATAAAATTTTACTTATTTTTTAACTAAACTTTGAATTAGTGAAATCCTTTTTCCTAAATATTAAAAAAAACCCTAAGCAGCTCCAATTGCTGCATCGAAACGTCTATCTTTACTAATATCTAGAGGTGTTCATGGGTACGGGTCATCTGTGAACCCGAACTGATCCGAATTGTTTGAGTTGAGTCATTTATGTATTTGAGTTAAAATCGAACCGAACCGATCAAAACTGATCATGTACAGGTTAGGTCACGAGTTTAGATTTATAGATTTGTTGACCAGATCCGTGAATCCGTAATAATAATATAAATTTTATTATTTATTTATATATATTAAAAATTAAAAATTAATTTTTCCCCATAGTTTAGCATATGGCCCAATTAATTTGTTTCTTTTGCAAAAAAATTAATAGAAACAACATTTTATTTGTTATTGAATTTGGACAGAATTATGAATAATTTTAGGCAGTAACAATGTAGCACAACAAATTTTTAATAGATAAATAGTATACTTGAATTTTGGTTTTTTAAAATAAATAATATTAAGCCTAACTCTTCACTTCTAATAAAAAAATTTGTTGTATTACTATTAAAATAAATAGATAAGGAATATCAAATTAAGATAGGAATTGAGTGAGTGGTGAGACACACATAGATTATAGGGAGAGAGTATGAAAATACTGTTAATATTAGTCTCTAAGTGTTAAAATTGCTAGTGTTGGAACTTCTTAATGTATTTCTTTCAAGTACATTGTTATTTGTTTCACCTTTTTTTTTATATTTTGTTTTTCGTGTTTATAATATTAATGAATCATATTTTGTTCATTTGTTTGTTTCAGCAAATATGGTTACAACAAATTTGGTTATAGCAAAGCTTAGTTTGTAAGAAATAGTTGTGATTCAGACTATTATAATAAATCTTGTCCAAGAATCTTTTATTTTAATTTATATAATAAGTCTATTTTAAAATATTATGTTGATGGTATTAAATGAATCAATTTTACTACTTTCATACATTTGATAATATTGTGTTAATTGTATGGATATTTGAAAGAATCATGATATAAAATAACAGTTCTAAGCAAAAAAAATTAAATGGATAACCTGTTGAACCGAACCGAACCGATCATGAACGGGTTGGGTTAGACTAGGTGTCAAATTTTTTTCTTCTGAAAATCAAACCAAATCGAACTGATTAAATTTGATTGAGTTAGATCATAAATTTGATCAAAACCTATCAGAACTGACCTGCGAACACTCCTAAATTACCATCAAATACTTTATTCTAGGGACGGATATGGGATGGGCTTGATTCGATAGATTTTATTAACGCCAACAAAACTCTGTAAAAAAAAAGTTAATTCGAACAACACCGGAAGAGAAAATTTGATTGGTTCGAATTATTAGTTTGTTTCAGATTTTAACTGTAAACTTGATGATTTTGTTAAGAAAAAAACTGTAAACTTGATGGTATTAATTTGGGTATGGAATTTGAGTACACAAACCCTTAATCAATCAAAATTGGAGTATCATTTTAGAAAATTTTAATTTTTTATGGTGGTAATTTTATAACTTTTATATTGTAATTTTATATTTTTAATAAGTACTAACAACACATTTTTACTGACAAACACCATATTATCGACTAAAATATATTAAAACAGAATTAGAAGAGGAAATCATTATTAAAGGTAAGGTAGAAATAGAATTCACTAAAATTTATGATTATTAATAAATTTTAGTTAAAAATAAACAGTTTTTTTTAAAATAAAATATGTTGATAGAATTTCTTAATTCTAATTTTTGGACTATATTCTTCAGATACTGATAAAAAAGAA
The DNA here is from genome assembly GCA_007407185.1 of Glycine tomentella. Lineage (NCBI taxonomy): Eukaryota > Viridiplantae > Streptophyta > Magnoliopsida > Fabales > Fabaceae > Glycine > Glycine tomentella. The sequence continues at coordinate 81,784 of PYAF01000012.1, forward strand.
GTATATTGTTTAGGGTTGAACAAATATCTAGAAAGGAAAGGCGGGAACTTAAGGGATAGTTTATTTGTGTGGAAGAAAAATGAAAGAAAGAAAATAGAAAAAATATTTAAATTAAAATAAAGAAAAAAATGGTGTGAGATCCATACAATTTTTAAAAAATTCCTCTTGTTTCCTCCTCATCTTAAACAAAACCTAACCACCCTAAGTTAAAATTGACTTTTTTTAACAAGTGCCTACGTAAATTTAAAGTAGGATCCTGTACACTAATATGCAAAACAGTCATTTCATTTCAAGATGCTGATAAAATACATTAAAAATAATGGCAGTCAAAAATTAAATTAAGATATATATATATATAGTTGAGTAACCAGATATAAACGAAGTGGTAATATAACGACAGTAAGATGGAATTGGAGTGGAAGATCGAGTCTTAATTACAAACTTCCTACAATGAAGCCGAGCTAACTATAATATAAAACTTCTTACAATTTTTTTATTTAATAGATAACAGATTATTGAATGTTTATAAAATTTTCAATGTACAAAATGATTTTATTTTTTTATTTTTTTTATAAAAACATAGAAAAGCTAGGTTTGTAAGAAGATTTTCAAGGAGATATTAGATATAACTTTACTCTATTGTAAAATAAAAAATAATTTATGTCTTTTTATAATATACTCTTACTAACCTTCCTTAATAATTTAGGAAGAAAGTATTAAATACAAAAGTAAATTGAAGTCATAAAAATATGTAAAAAAAATATTTTGTTCACTTAATAAGTAAAAGGATTAATAAGAATAAAATATAAGAAAATTTAGAAATGTTCATACAAAATATGTACTACGAATTATTTTACAGAATAGTTATCATGTCCGAAATGGTTTAAGATTTTTCTTTTGATTTTTAAATAAGTAAATAGTGCATTCATTGATATTATAAATATTTTCATATATTATCATTTAATTATAAATTATCATATAAAATAAATTTAATAACTTTTATAATAATTATCTTTAAAGTTATACTAATTATGATTTTTAATTGGTTGATGTTATAATTTTTTTACATTGAAAATATGAATATAAATTAAAATATTTTAAATTGTCTTTTTTAAAGTGTGTACACGAACGTTACATTTTCCTGAGAAAATGTAAAATTAGCAATGCTCTTATATATAATTGAAAATAGAGAAGTTATATCTTTTTTTAGGTGTATGAGTGAATGGAAGATAGAAATATAAACATAAAAAAGAAAAAGACATTAATGTGATAAGAAATGAAGAGATAAATAAAAAATAGGGTGAAAAATGAGATGGAAGAAATATATATATATATATATATATATATATATATATATATATATAATATAGATTGCATGATAATAGTAACTTGCAGAAAAAAAAAGGAAATAATATCTCTCACATTATATATATCATCCAAGGCAATCATATATTCTTGTACCTCTTGCTAAACTTTAGCCTCCATATTCCGTAATCATAAATAATTAATTTGTTGCATTTCATCTCTTAGAAATCTAAGCATTTGGAAGTTTAATTTTTCTATTCACACCAACCTTATACAGTTTAATTACTAAAGATTATGTACTAATTAACGTGTTTATCTCTATGATATGAGCTTTTACAATAACTAAAATCTAATGAATTTTCCCATATATTTCATAAATATATACAGGCAGGCGCAAATAAATATATGAATGATAAATCAAATGAAAATGGCATATTTGCAGTTTTCTGTAAACAGAAAGGTGTGAACAGTGAAGATAATATATTACTACGTTTACTTATTAGTGAGTGAAGGGTGGAAAATAATCCCCACGGAAATGTATGCCCAGACATACATGTATGTACTTAGACAACTCTAAAATAGAAAATGACACTTCACTGCAACCTTTTTCAGTGCTTACTCCAAACCCTAATCCCCCCCCTAATACCAACTTACAATTTTTCTTTTTTCTTTGAAAAATTTACATGTGGTACTTCTCTCCTTCTTTCCTATCCCCACCCCCAGCTTGCTCCTCCCTCCATGTGCACCTTCAGTCACCAAACAATCACACACAGATAAAATCAATTAACCAAGAAGATAAATAACAAAATCGAAAACCCACAAGCTGGACATGGTAATGGTATCACAAACATCTACAAATTAATAGCAACACTCTCGATCTCTTCCTGTCTTCCACACATCGCTGCAATTAAAAAGAGAGCAAAATAACAATACTCGTGGGACTTTTAATTTTTCTCACAAGCTAATACAACTATATATATTTATATGGGTTCACACTATATAATATATTTATATTATATATTTCTGATGAGTTTCTTGGGCAAGCTTTATGAGGTTGGTGTTGGTTTGTGCCCGAGGCGGAGCTCTAGATCAAGCTCTTCAAGGTGGCCATTATCAATAGAGGAAGAAGTTGCGGATTGTTCCACTTTGCTAGAGTTATAGCACAAAGAGGAAACAGTAGTAGTGTTGATCGCAGTTGCGGGTGCACCGGGAAAATTCAAAGAAGTTTGCATCAGAAAGTTGTTTGTAGGATAAGAGGAGATAGAGAGAAAAGTAGAGGGAGAAGCCCCATTAGAAGTGGGGGAAGAGAAGGGTGGTGCACTACTAGGGCTTGTGGGCAAGTGGTAGAGGAGGCACAAGCCAGCATTTGCAACAAGCTCTTGAGGAGGGATATTATTGATGAAGGGTGAAGTGGGAATAGAAGAGGACATGGGATTGGAGGAGGAGAAGGGTGGAGCTTGGTGGAGGCGGGCGCGGTCGCGGCGGTGGACGTTCATGTGGCCGCCGAGGGCTTGGGCTGAGCGAAACTCCCTTCTGCAAAAGGTGCAGGTGTAGGACCTAGGAGGCCATGTGGTGCCCATGGTGTTCCTTGTGTCTTCTGCAAAAGGTCTGACCTCCCAGGAGTCATCATCATCTTCTACCTGCTGCTGTTGTTGCTCCCTAGGGTTCCACATCCAAGTAGAAGAGGAGGTGGTGGTGTTAGGGTTTTTTGGTTGAGGTGGTTGTGGGTTTTTGGGGTGTTGGGTTTGTGATAGGTTTTGGATCTGGGTCATGGAGACTAGGCCAATCTCTGCTGCCATGGTACTGTCACTGACATTTAAGATAGATAGAGAGATGGATGGGATGGATGGGGATGAAATTGGAGCAAAATTTAAAAAATTAAATTCGTTAAATAGAGGGATGGGGTAATTAAGCAGCGGGATCAGGACAAAATCAAGCTTTAAAACATCAAATCGAATGTATCACCAATGTTTGAAGTAAGCAGTTGGAACATAGTGAGATTGACATTATAGTAGTGAGATTAATTAATTATTAGTCCACACAACTGGTTTACCTTGTTTGCTATGGACAATTTCTTTCCTTTGGCTTCTTCGCCACAGATATATCTTAGGCAGTATGTACTCCATTTGTTTTTAATCTTCAATTAGTCCTCTTCCCTCCCTGCTGTTTATGAATTTCCTAACCAAAAATGTTTATCCGAACAACCATGATTAATGATTAATTTGATTGATAATGCAGTGTAATAGGAAAAAAGAGATGAAAAATAAAAAATTATTGATTAAATGTTTGAAATTTTTTGTTGTCAAAATATAATCACTCCTTATTCTTTTGTTAGCTCAAAAAAACTTGAAATCCTTAAAATACTAAAGTGAAGTGAAAAGGATATTGCACTTTACAAATATATAAATTAATTAAAACCTTCACGGAAACCAGCATAGAAGTAAAGCCGACTATATTTTTGTTTTTGTTTAATTTCTTTATACTAATAAATAGTGTAAAGCGGTTTTAGGGTCAGCCAATCATGTCAATTAATAAGTCATATGATATATATAATTGTCAAATAATTTTATAATCATACATCTCAAATTCTTAATAAATTTATACACTATTAATATAGAGCAATTCTCTCCCTCTCTCTCTTTCTTTTAGCAAGAGACCATTTTAATGTTAAAGGTAAATTTGTCATATTAGTCTTGAAATATAAAAATTACCATTTTTATATTTGAAAAATGAAAAACTTATCAATTCAAACTTCCTTTTAATTATTTTAATATATAAAAGGATTAAATTAATCGACATTTTTATTTCAGTTTGAAAACCGTTATTTCATCTTTTAAAAATTAATATAACAAATCATATAATATTTTTTTATAATGCTATTTTAGTGGGCACAAACGAGTTGTCAGTTAACAAAATTAAATAATTTTTATACAAATAAATATCTTTTAAAGGATTACATAGTAAATTAGTATAATTTCACATTAATTCAAAATTTAATTTAATAAGACATTAAAATTGAAAAATATTCTAATAAAAAAATTCCAACCACATGAAAAAATATTATTACATTATTTATTTATTTTAAAAAATATATATTTGTAAGTTGAACCACGCGAGATTTTTTTTTTTTTATTCTTGGTGGATATCTTTCTTCGGAAGTAATATTGCTGAAAATATTGTTGGAAACTAAATATAAATACTTATTCAATGAAGAATTTGAATCTTAATTCATTATATTGAAAGACATTAACTCTTTAAATAATTATTAATTCATACATATAGTTGCTTAAAATCATTTTTCATAAAAAGCTTTTAATAAATAATACGTGATCTGTCACATTCTTTACATTGGAGTTAACAATATGGTTTCGAGAATGCGTCCAACATCAAAGTGATGCAAATAGCTTTTTTCCATAGCTACACAATAACACATTGTACTAATAAAACTCTTACCTCGCATTTTCTATATAACTAAAACTTGGTAATTTTGCTTTCAATTACTTCGAAGAACTTAATTGATCCAAAACTTCTAATAAATCCCATGAGTTAGAATTAAGCATACTTGATTTTTTTTACCAGCTAGCCAAATAGAGTAAATTAATAATGCAAACACAGAGGAGTATTACATAATTTATCACGAGAGATCATAAAAAGAAATGTATCAATAAACAATAATTTGTCAAGAGAGTCACTTTTCCTTGTTGCAATGTAGGCAAACCCAGAATTGTGCTGTTATTGGATAGCACAGAATCAAATCCCGACCACCTAAGACATTCCATCGAAATCTTACAAAATATATATCCTGCATTCAAAAGAGATATGAATTGAACTTTTTCTCCGCGAACCATGCCGCAACTGTGACATATGCACAAGATTTTGCTGATGCAGTTCTCTCCTTTCCAGGTCCGACATATATATTTGAGGGGATATATGGTCCAATAATACCTTCCAAATGAAAACGTTAACCTTCAAAGGTATCAACTTTTCGTAAAACAAATTGAGATGCTGCTTCTGTTTGTTTACTGTCTCCGAGAGATATTATTGCCCTCACTGGATCCATGTGTAATTGAGAGTGGACTGATGTACTCCCTTACTTCAATAAAATTACTAGTAATTATTTTAAAATATTATATTTTACACCCCATAATTTTATATTTTGCACCCTCTAATTTTATGTATTTAAACCTCATTACCAGTTCACATGTAAGAATAAGTAAATACACCATCTTATTTTAATAAAATGAAAAAATATCATATTTTGCACCCCATAATTTTATATTTTGAATCCCTTAATTTTATGTATTTGAACCTCCTTATCAGTTCACATTTAAGAGTAAATAAATGCACCTTTTTATTTTAATAAAATACAAATATTTATCTTAAAACTTCATATTTTGTTCCTCTTATATTCATGTTTGAATCCAACTATCTCATATAATAATGATAATTATCAATTTTTATTTTTTAAATAAATTATCCCCACTGATCCAGGATCCTAGATCCGCCAGTGATTGCCCTCTTTGCTATATATCAATCATTGTGTATTTACCTGAAGGATCCTTATTCCACGACTACCTGTTCAATACAATCCTTCGAAGGAAACAAGTAAGAAACCGTATAAAATTGTTTTAGCAAATTCAATTTTCAATGAAAAGAAAATTCCTCTCTTTTCCCACTTCCAATGTCACAGTCTGCGAATCATGCCAAACGCTGGTCTCTTTACCATCACTAACGAAGTAACGATTTTTATAGCTATTTTTTTCATCCAATTTGCCTGAATTTGTGAACAAATAATTTGTTCAAATTAAAAATGGCATATAAAGAAAATCTTTATAAAAAAATGGCATGTAAAATAATTTTTAATTTTTTTTGTTCAATTATGATAATGCATTTTGAAAATTCTTAATTCCATTCAGAAGCTAGCTCAAGATCGAGAGTAATTCTTTCATGAAAACAACGTTTAGAAACACAACTAATTAAAAGTTTAAAATAATTTTGACATAAATTTTTCAGTGGATTTTATTATTATTTTTCATTCTCTTTTACTTTTGCTCAAGAACCTATATGATCTGCCGCTAAGACTCTTGGGTGAGTCACAAAACGCAGTAATCATACTTGACGGCCTTTAAAATAATTAACAAGTATACATAAGAAATATTTTATATTATTATTATTATTACCATTGGAGAATTAATGATAAGAATAAAAAATTACCTGTATTAGATGAGATATATCTAGTATATAATAAGATATACATTTTACCTTATTTTAAATAATTGTTATTAGATAAAATATATCTAATACATGATAAGATATATATCTTAGCTTCTTATTTTGAATAGTTCTTATTAGATAAGATACACCTAGTACATGATAAGATATTCATCTTATCTTATTTTCTGTTGTACTTGGCTTTATATAAACAATCATTCTATTATCAATAAAGTAGGCTGCAATCTACAAAATTTCCAGAGCCATTTTATTGTCCATGACTAAAATTTTCTTCCGCCCACAAGAGTTTCTTTCTTCTTCACATCCCAGGCCAATTATTTTTTCGCTGCCATGTCTTCTTCACGTACCTTCAAAATAAATGAACGCCTGCATTCCACGATAGTTGCTCATGCCACTGCACCAGCTCTTCCTATGGCTTCATCATCCTCCACACCAGCGCCACTTCCTGATCACACCCAAGATAATCCAACGTATCCTGACTCTTGCTGACCAATGCAAGCTCATGTCTGAACCTTTGTCCAATAAGCCATTGCCCTCCTCTTGACTTATTGACAACGACGCTTCCCAACACATGACCGGAGACCTCCGCTTCCTTACGGATCTTCGTCCTATTTATGAAAATTAGTTTCATCACTAGAGACCTTCGGTTCCTTACGGATCTTCGTTATATTTATGAAAATTAGTTTCATCAATGGGCCCGTTGTGACTTCTGACGATAATACTTTTGACGAGGTTTTCTATTAAGTCTTTTTTTTTGCTTCTGCCTTTTAGGTGGTTAAACTATTTTTCTTCTACCTTTCAGGTTGTTAAGTCATTTGTTTGCTTCTTCCTTTTTAGGTGGTTAAGCCATTTTTTTTGTGCCTTTTTTAGGTGGTTAAGTCATTTTTCTTCTGCCTTTTAGGTGGTTAAGTCATTTTCATTTAGCTTCTGTCTTTCAGGTGGTTAAACCTTTTTACTTCTGTCTTATGGTGGTTTAGCGTGTTTGCTTCTTTAAGATGTTAAGTTTTGTGTTATGACTTCTATTTAATGGTTAAGTTTGCATTTGTTGGCTTTGATAAACGTGCATCGCTCCTTAGCTCTCTTGGTCTCTCCCACAAAGTACTCATGCAACTCTTTTGTGACAGGAAGTCAGTCATCCATATTACTTCTAATCCAGTTTTTCATGAGCATACAAAGCACATCGAATTGGATTGTCATTCTATTTGTGACCATGTTCTAAATAAGATTATCTCCACACAGCAAATTCGGACAAATTCTCTCCCTGCTGATATTATGACAAAGGCTCTCGGCTTCAAACAATTTGTATTTCTTATATCCAAGTTAGGTATTTGTTCTTTGCTTGAGGGGAGTATTAGATAAGATATATCTAATATATGATAAGATATATATTTTATCTTATTTTGAATAGTTGTTATTAGATAAGATATATCCAGTATGTGATAAAAGATATACATCTTAACTTATTTTGAATAGTTCTTATTAGATAAGATACACCTAGTACATGATAAGATATATATCTTATCTTCTTTTTTGTTGTACTCAGTTCCAAAGTTATTAAAACCGGATCGGACCGGCCGGTTGGACCGGGAATCGGTAGCATAACCGATCCGGTTCTGCTATTGAAACGAACATGCAGTTGACTTTGTCAAAATCGGTCAAGCTCGATCAAAATCGGCCAAAACCGACGATTTTCAAAACCCGGACTGGGCTGCACCACTTTAGCGGAATCGAAGAGAAAAAGAAGCAAAACTGCAAAAGAGAGGAAGTTGGAAGAAGAAGCGGAAGAGGAAGCACGGATCTGAAGCACCAAAATAAGGTTGAAGATTGAAGAAGCACAAAAATAAGAAGCATAAGGGTAGCCCATTGAAGATTGAAGAAGCACAACGGCAGTAGCGCACTGAGATTGAAGAAGCACGGAAGGCTGCGCAAGGAAGAAGATATGTTGATTATGTTCCGTTATTTCCAAACATATATGTAGGGTTTTCTATTTGGGCCAAGATTCATTAATTTACTTGCTTCTTGCACCCCGTTATTGCTTACTTTACTCCTTGTGCTCATTTTTTTAAAAAAAATCTGGATTTATGTTTTAATTTTAGTAGCTATTATTTACACTTTTTTTTTATTAATACACCTTACTTATGTTATTAAGTTTAATATTTCAATTGTTATTTTAAATTTTTTATTATACTTTTCTTAATCAAATAATATTAATTATATATTTATATATAATATAATTTAAAAAAATTTAATATAGACCAGCTCAAACCGAGCCAATTACTGACCCACCAGTTGAATCACTGATCCACTGACCCACTACCTCGATCAAGTCAATGACCGAACCGGTTTTCACAACACTGCTCGGTTCTATATAAACAATCATTCTATTTATAAATAAAGTAAACTGCAGTATACAGAATTTCCAATCATCTGCACTCTTTTCTTGTTCCATTTCTTATTTAACACAATAAAAAACTGCCAATTAAAAAAATATTGATATTTAAAATGACAGGGAATATTTTTTTTTTCCATTATTTAATTGGAGGAATAAAATAAATAAATAGAAAGCAACAGAGTTGAATCCCGAAAAAACGCTAGGCTGCTCTATAATGCTCTCTTTTGTAGGTTTCTTCTTGTCCACACGCAACCGTCCCCAGGCAAGGAGAAAAACCTTTACGTTATGCCCGTTTAAGGATTCAAAAGTAATATAATTACGACCACCACCAGTTGGATAACTTCATTTACCTCACTTCAATGTGTATATGGGATAATTAGTTAATTAATGAAAGATAGCTCGATCATGAAGAAACATAGCTTTCTTCGCCTACGAACAAACCAAGAAACACCTTCCTTACGTTCTTCTGTCATTGTTTGTGTCGCCCCACCGTGTCACCAAATGCCTAGACATGAAATTTAGCTCTTAATTACAGTAACTCAATATGTTACGTTCATTAATTAAATAAATAATTGCATATCCTACTTATTCATGAAGTATAACCCTACTTTCAAAATGCACGAATTTAACTTCAAACCAAGGTTCAATTTCTTTCATTGTCTCAAAGTCTAGTGAGTAACGAATAGTTTGGATTTTGGAATGGAATGGAATGATAATAAAATTGATCAAGTTAAACTATGCCACTGTCTTTATCGGATTATTAACCTTATCATATGAAAGAATATTCATCGTGACTGGTGTCATTAATTTCCAGCTCTCGCTTGTTTTGCACTTCGATGTGAACTGATACTGTCATATTACTTAATCAAATAAAGACAATGATAAAGGTCCCTCAGAAAGAAGACAAAAGGAGAAGAAAGGGAACAATTCTTGGAAAGTTGCATGACAACAAATCTTGCATATGTTTTTGTCAAATCAATTAACTAATCTATCTTTCTTAAAGAATGCTTTAAAACTAAATAATCGTGCACTGAAACACTCAGTTAACATGTATACGACTTCATCTTTAAACTGTTTTTTCCTCCAATTTATCTTAATCCACACTATTATCTTGTTCCTATATTCCTCTGTTCCTTTTAAACTACAAATATGTAATATTTTTCACTCATTATTTATGATGAAGATGGAAAATATTTTAAAAATAGGTAGAAATAAGGACATAATTGAAAAAAAAATTAATATTATCTTGAATTTTTAAATACACAAATAATAAAAATTAAGATATTTTTTTTTAAAAAAGTAAATTACATTGATCAGTTATAAAATTTCATGAAATTACACAAATTCTCTACTTTTTTTACTCTTATACTAATATTTTTTAATTGTTTAAAAAATATTATACCGATAACTCTTATACATTATATTGATCTTTCTTAGTTTTTTAAAATTTATCCTATAAGGAGGTTGTTGTAAATGTTTAAAAAAATAAGAGAAATTTACATCCTAAATTAGTCATTGGTGAAAAATGATCCTGAGAAGCAAATACCACAATCACGAAGGGGATAAGTCTCATACAAAGTCCTATTAAAAGTAATAAAACAAGACAAATAAGTTGCATAAATAACATTAAGTGTAATTCACAATTCTTATATATCCAGCCCAAATTGTTACTAAAATACTTTAACATTTTTTGAACGTACTCTATTTTGTTGATTAAAATTTATGTAACTCATCTCACTAGTTTATCAAATAGAGAACGAGACCCATATACTTGACAAGACGCGTGAATTTACTCAATAAAAAAAAATAGAGAAAAGAATTGTACATTTCAAACATTGTCATTTCAAATTTATTTTATTCTCTTAAGAGTGATTAAATATCTTGGTCTATCATGTATTAAATAATGGAATTCTTCATTCTTGTTTTTATAATTTTTTAAAAACAATTATGGATATTTTAATTTTAAATATTTATATTTTTTATTTAATCTAAATTAAATATCTTAAGTTTTT
>PYAF01000012.1:92824-130329 GCA_007407185.1 Glycine tomentella
ATGAATATTTTTAATTTTAAATATTTATATTTTTTATTTAATCTAAATTAAATATCTTAAGTTTTTATTTTATAAATATATATAATTTTTAACTAAAGTAAAAAAACGACCCCTCTCTTTTATAAAGTTCACTTTCATTTACATCCTAAATTTTAGTCACATCTGACTTAACTTTTAAGAACAATCTATAATGAGAGTTTCTCAATGATTGTTTAAAAAAATATTATTTGAATATGACACTGATTTTGAGTTGTTTAAAATTGAAAAAAAATTACTTATATAAATAACTATTACTTGTGAGTTATTTTATTTTGTATTAAATATAATAAAGAAAAATTGAGTATTTGAGAGTTAAACAATTTTTTAATAAAAAATATTCAATTAAAAAGAAAGTTAATTGAGTTACTTAAAATTTAGATGACAAAAATGAGGCTACTTATATTATTATTATCATTAAAAATGCTCTAAGGCAAACTCATTTGGATTAGTCTAGCTGTAAAAAAATTAGATAACTAAATTAAGTCTAAACTTGCAGTAAAAAAAATTAGTCTAAACTTCGTTATTGCTGTCGTAAATAATAATAATTAAAAAAAAAAACTTGTTAGGCTTAGAAAAATATATATTGGCCCAAATGGATTTTGAAACTTGTGAGCTAAATGAACTGAAGTGATATGGGCAAGTCCACGTTCATTAGTTGAACGGCCACCTGTTATCCTTTTGGGCCTATGATTTTTCCGTTGTCCTACTTTATTTCTCGCTTACATGCTGTATCCTTTGGGCCTCTAGATTCTAGTAATTTTTCGACCAAAAGAAAAGCTCTAGGATTAATACCAAAGAGTGAACATTTCAAAACTCTTCTCATCATGAAATATATTTTTTTTATATAAAAAAAAAACTGCTTATTAGCTGAAAGAGCATGCCCTTGAAAAAGACTTCCAATTCGTGATCAAATTAGATTGGAGAACGAGTTAATAAGGATTCAAGTGTGTCACTGTACCGTGGAAACACAGTTTTATCAGTTAAATTCATTACTCATAAGCATTTCTACATGAATTTGAAATTACCAGAACCAAGAGCATGTGAAGGCTAAGAAGGAAGAAACGGTTACTGTCTCGTATAATTTATTTTATATTCCAAACTCCAAAAGCACTGTACCTCATGTTGGACTTGGTCATACAACTCAATAATATAAAATGAAAGAAGCTATCATACTTTTATGAAAAAAAAAACGAAAAACCATTCTAGTATTCTAGTATTAGATAGAATAAAAATAGAAAAATAAATGAGTGAAATGTAACTTCTTTGTTCTTTGTGCTTGTATAAATATCACTCTCCTATAACTACTGCACAATCGATTCCAATAAGAAAAAAAGAGAAAGAGAGAAAAACATTAGTAAGAGAAAATAATATTATATTTTTTTGGTATAACTAGATTGTGAGAGTTGAATGTTTTGTAAATATCTATTATATAATTTTCTCTTTCAATAAAAGATCTATAACACCTCAAAGACTTAAGCATAATTGGCTGAATTCTATTTTTTGTGTGTGATTACATTCATTTTATTTCTCACAAATCTAATTATAAGAAATTTGCATAATTTTCCAACACCTCATTTATTGAGTCTAGTTAGGTCCTCTCTTCTCTTACAACTCGATACTGTGTTCCTCAGCAGGGTGATTATTGACAGGCTACTAACTGCATACAATATCTTCCAAACTTCTTTTCAGAAAGAATTTCTAGTCTAAGTATTCACCTTGTATCGTCTCATACCCGTAATCTACTTATTAATCACATATATATGAACTTCCTCAATCATAATAAATGACATTTAATATCTTTGATATAATAAATACTTTTTGAATTTAATAGACATGCATTCTGAGTAAATTTTTTTACACTATCAACAACTAACTAGAATCAAAACTAACAAATTTATTATACATTAGAGTTTATGATTGAATATATGAATGTTAGTGCATGTATTATATTAATTCATACTTTATTAAATAGTAGTAACTTTTTATTTCTTAAGATACTTGTTGGAAGACATTTCACTTTTCTGTGTTTTCACACAAGTACCTAATTAATATCTTTATGTTTCTGTCATAAAGTAAAACATAATTAAACTGCATAATGACGTCGGTTTCTTAGGCCTAATTAATTAAGTATTTCAAAATAAATATAAAAATATTGTTGCACGTGCCAACAGAAAAACAAAGTAAAGAACCAGCAAGTTGAGAAGATAAATTAAGACCACCCAGGCTACCTATATGAATTATGATAATATATAAAACGACGAAGTGGTGTCATCATCACCCCGTGGTCCACTATTATTTAGTCATGGTATTCCTTTAACCTTTTTTAATTGGGCTTAACAATGTTTTAGTAAACCACGGAGAACCTATGCTTGTAAGTTGTAACAGACCACTCATGGGTACTAAGACAAATCAATTTTAAGTAAAGCCCTTTCTCGGAAAGAACAAGGAACATTATATTAATTGTTAATTAGTTTTATGCTGTTAACAAGTTGGCCACTAATTAATGGATGCGTCAATTAAGCAGGCTTTTCTTCGAAATGATGGCCTTGATTGGGCTGTATTTGACAATTTAATAGGTTATTTGGATTTTTTTATTCAAGTTCGTACAGCTATGTATGTGCAGTGGTTTTCCATGCCCTCACAATCATATATTGCAGATATTATTGTTGGATATGGCTCATTTTTCGCAGTCAGATGACAACCCTTCTTATTAGCAGGGTCAGCAGAAAGCCAACTGTTGTGGGCCTCTGATTATTTGTAATATTTTACTTTTATTAGTAGTTTGGGCTAGGGCCCATGAATAGCTGCTGTTAGGGTTTCTTTTTAATCCTATTTATATTCCCCTTGTAAATCGTGTGACTTGTAACGAGTGGCGGTGAGGTGATTATAGTACAGACAAGCTGGACATAGCCTACATTGGGTGAACCAGGATAAATTACTGTGTTATATCTCTCTTCTCTATTCTCTTTTCTGTTTTTCGATTCGTGTGTGATTGTCGATTTCCAACAATTATTACCCTTTCGCTTTAGGATTAATCTTGTTTTGCCTTTCAACTATGAAGTTATGAATCTCTTTGCCATTTTCAAAAGGTCGCCTCTTCTGAGTTTGAAGATAACTAAACCCTCTTATGCAAGTTAATTCTGTAGAAAATAGACTATATATCAGAGAATAAACCAAATTAACCACAAATATTGAGTATGCAGTCTGCAATGCCTACATAGGCATGTAGGGAACCATCAAGCACATAGATAAATTATTATGAGGTTGTTTCAGCTCAATTAGAATTTTCGGATTCAAATTATGAGTACAACTGTATTAAATACTTGAAGAATATATAGAATTGTTTCCAATAAAAAATATATGCGTTTTAAAAGAAGAAAAAATATGTATATAGACATTGCGAATATGTTTTCCACTATCATTCTTTGGTCACCCATATGTTTATGCGTGCATGTTTTCCATTGTAATCAACGTTGGAAGAAATACGAAATTTAATCAAGGATTGAAAGAAGGAGGGGTTTAAATTACCAAGTAGTAATCCTGAAGGTTTTGGAAGGTCATAGGGAAAACAAAATGCCAATTTTTATCTCCGAAAACCATGTTCGTGGTGGAAGCATTTAGGAAAGGAAATTCACACGAAGAAAAGAAATTGAACATAAAATTACAAAAAATAGTAACTAGTTGAATTTTTTTATCATTAACTATGACGAAAATTTGAAGGTTTAATTATAACATAAAGGTGGATTATGTCTTGCACAAATTAAGGACATATGTTCCGGAGTCGTGGGGAAACCCAAATAACAAAAAAATTAGAATATCTCACTTGTCTTTTAAGCAATTAAGTAATATGTTTGTAGAATAATCTAACTATATATACATAGGTTCATAGACACAATGGTTTGTTAATTACTTATATCTCTTAATCAAAGGTTAAAATCCAATCTCCAGTTTGAAAACGGAGTTGTGACTAGAGGTTATACTTAATCCCAAAATGAATCAGCCCAATAAAAATGGATTGGTTAGATGTTAAATAAAAGTTTCATATACTTTTTAGCTACACCAAAATAAAAATACCATTTGTATGTTTGAATACCATACAATAATCAATTTTATCTTACAAAATTATGGTAATACAATAAAAAAATTATCATTATTTCATCTTCGCTATCAAAATTTTAATTGATTATTTCACATCATAAATCTAATCCAAACACATTATATAACCCTGTGTGCGTTTACAGTAACAATATATGATAACAATCAGTGCATCAATTCTCTTTATGTTTATTGGTTTTTCACACATACTTTGCTTTTTTGCCAAACCCGTTTCATTGTTTAATATTTGACCTGCAAGTTTTTTAAGAAAAATTGATATATCTAAATTTAGTCAACATAAAGTAATTCCTTGGCACGACGGCTGGCTTAAATATAATGATATCAGTTTAACAAAATTTATATGACTAACAGAATAACTATTGAGGACTATATTATTTGTGATTTTTCAAATAAAAATGTTTTTAATTAAAAAAAATTAAAATCTTGATATAACTTGTAAATATTTAAAGGAAAACGAAAAATATATACTTTAGTGTCTTTGAATAAGCTAAAAGCAGAAAAAAGAATTAAAAAAGAATTATATAATTTCTTTTAATGCTATTTATCTACGCGCAACTAAATTGCTGAACTAGATTATTGATTATATTGATAAATAATTATTTTTTTTTACAGAAGTCAAAATGGATTTTTATATGTTACTCTTGCAATAGAAAGATCCAAGAAGTCAGGTCACGGCTTTCTTTTTTATCTATATTATAACACAACATTGGATACTTATTAGGCAATTTGATCAGGACATGCTCATTTTATAATGATTGATCCGAAAGAGGAAAATATCCTAGGTAGGCATAGCATTTCTATCATCCCAGCAATCTTTTAAGATCAAGACCGGAAAGACATAATGAAAAAGCAACTGCTTATTATTATGTCTTCTTATTTAGAAAGTTTTCTTACATAAAAAAAAAAAAGGTATTCTCTTAAAGAGTTATAAGTTCCTTCAAATTAATTATATGGCATACTAATTCTTTTAGATTAAAGAATATAATTAGCCTATTATTATATGTTGGATACATATTTTCTTAACTATTAAATTATATCGAAGGTAGTTTTTTTTAGATTTATACCGAAGGTAGTTAATTAAGGTGAAATGCGAAAAATTTATTGGGCGAGTCATGGACGCTAATAAGCTGACAGTCAGTTTTATTTTTTTTTATGAGTAATAAGCTGACAATATAAGTTATATTTTCCGATACACATAAGAAAATATAATTTCATGTTCACAAAGTTACAGGTTAAGTCGTTGCTGGATTACAATATATTATTTA
This sequence comes from Glycine tomentella, assembly GCA_007407185.1. Classification (NCBI taxonomy): domain Eukaryota; kingdom Viridiplantae; phylum Streptophyta; class Magnoliopsida; order Fabales; family Fabaceae; genus Glycine; species Glycine tomentella. Next base: position 98,245 of record PYAF01000012.1, read on the forward strand.
AAAATTGTATAATGAAGGTGTAGACTAACATTAAAAAAACCATGTTCCTTTTCCAGGTAAAAAAAAAATACTTTTAACGTGAGAGATGGTGGAACTTTTAAGTATTTGATTAAAATGAGAGGATTTTGCATTGGATAAGTTGCATATTTAAGTTTGTATTCATTTCTGTTAATTAGGAGCATGAGACAAATGTAAATTCTCACTTTATGAATTTTAAGGTTTTATTTATCTTGGATTGCAGTATCATTTATCTTATGTTAATTTTTTAATTATAAAAAAAATGAAAGCATATGGAACCCACTCGGATTTAAATGTGTTATAAGGTTAAGTTAATTACATCTTTGGCTTCCGAATGCTGATGACGAAACTGATGTTAACCCTTTGCAATTATAATAGCGATGTTTAATTTAAATTATTCTAAAGGAGGACAATAATTTTGTTTGTGAATTCGCATTAGAGATAGCGTTTGCTTTGAAAAACCCAAAAAGGATTAGTTTAATGGATAATTTATCTTGTTAATTAAAGAGGATGATAACCATGATCCTCATTGTACGTGTTGAGTGGTAACCACTGTCATAATCTTCATTAATAAAAAGAAAGTTAATACATAGTATAACAATTAATGAACAAAAAATACATGCTAAGCTTAAAACTATCGATAGTACCTTTAAAAATTTGAACGGATCATATTATATATAATGACCTTTACTTTTGTTTTTCCTTTTACCTCTTGAGTGAAGCTAATTAACGTACGGAGGAAATGAATCATTTAATGTTATGGTTCAGAAAATAAAATAAAAACCTTTAAGCATGATTTGTGTTTTGTCATCCATTCTCTCCCTTTGAATCTCTTTGGTTTGTGATTCTATTCTACCGATTTTAATGCTTTTCATCTTGACAAATATCAAACCATAATTGCAAATTAAAACTAACAGAGTACAAACATCATTATCCTCAAAAGGTGTTTGATCTAAATTTCTCGTTGGGTCGTAAAGTGAACGATTCATCTGCATATGGGTTCGACAATATGGCTGATATGACAAAATAAGAAGAGGTGATCGAGTGAGGAGATTTACAGTGTTGGAGTTGGTGGTAGTGGACCTTCCGAGGATGGATTAGAATTAGAACCGTCCAATCATCATGTCAAAGGTGGTTGTTTAATTTCCTTCTTTTTTCCTTAATTTCTTTGCAGAGTGTCTTATAGAGTTAGAGCCTTAAGAGGACCAAATCCTATTCCTCGACCTCTTTTTGGTCCTCATCGTTGGTAGGTCACAATTGAGCGTGATTGCATCAAATTAAGGAAAGCCTAAAATTCAGGGACCTTGTCTTTCCGAATTCCTATCCTTCAAATTCACCTCTTTCTACGTTATTCATCTCTATCTTTATCTTCAGAGACAAACCCATGCCCAACCACACCGTTTATGCATCACAGGGATCCCAACCACTACCAACTTGTACGTTAAACCTATTTATATAGAACTACACAACTATTTCCCATGTTGCAAACGGTTGTTTGGTGGAAGGAGAAAAGTCTCTTCTGCTAAAAAATTGTAGCCACCAAAATGTAAACAAAACATAGTAGTCCATGTCTTACTCACCTTTCCATGCTACCTTTGTTGCTGAAGTCAGGCCTATCAGCAATATAAATTTACTATTATTAATTTATTGATGATTGGTTGATAAGTTGATGTTAATTTTCTTAAATAAGGTGTTTCATTAGTGTTTCAATAATAGAAATGAATTATTAAGAGTTGAGTTGACAACGATCCCACCTAATTTAATTTCAACCTAATCTAAGAACATATTTAATGAGAGTTGCTCACGTGATTCTTAAATTTAAAAACCACTTTCTATGCAGTTTTACTAGTAATAAAGTAATTGACATGACAATTTTTATATAAGAATCATTACTTACATTACATATAAACAGTTGTTCTTAAAATTAAATTATGAGACAATTATTAATTATAGAAACCATTTTTAATTTTTAAAGATTATAGTCATTATACCACTTAAGCAAATTCACCATATAATTGGACGACTAGTTAGATGATCTAATATCAAAAAATCTCTTTTAGATACCAACAGTTGATAACAAGTTATAAATAAAATGAAGGTAAAACAATTTCTCAACAACCGAGTAAGCAAAAGCCTCCACCTAGCTGGTAACATCTATCTAAGCTAGAACGAAAATAGATTGGAATCCTAGCAAGTTTGTATGATGTATATGTGGCACCAAAGATAGTAGTATTCGAACTAATCATGAGCCCAGCGGCGGTGAGAGGGAAAGGTTAGGTATATATACACGAGGAATAAACATACATCGATCTACTAAAGGATTTTTAACCACCCCCTGGGATTCAAGGGTCTGATTGGTGTCTCAGTTTCCTTTTCCGCACACAAACGCAAAGAACTTTTTATGGAGCACACAAATCACTGATGTTTTGTTTAGATGTTGACAGAAAAATGAGCAAAGGAAAATGAAAAGGGGCAAAACAGATACAGTTTCTTCGATATATATATATATATATATATATGTATATATGAAAAGAATTGAGTTTCACCTCAGTAATAGTATACCTTAACATAATTTAAAACATATTACCTCAGTAAATGAAAAGCACCAAATTGCATTTAAATTTGGTCTATTAACAAAAATATATATCGTTTTATGTATTTGACCAAAGAAAAATTAATTAAAGTGTTTATTTTATTTCAATATTATTAATATCAATCGTATCTTTAATTCAAATTAATTTAGACCTATAATAGATAAACTCAATGATAGATTGGTAATAAGATAAAAGAAATGAATGTTTTTTTACTTAATTAGAAGAAAAAAATGAGTACATTAATTTCTTTTATTCTTTCAATATATTTCTCAAGCTTGTAATTCAAATAGCTGTTACGGTTCCATTTTTTTTTTCCTTTTTGGTAACGGTTTTCAGAAAGCTTAATTGGATGACAAGAAGGAAGACTCTCCAACAGATGAATTTCAGGGATCATTAAACTTTATATGTATTTCATGCGGTTATGTTTAGCTTAATATATGTTTATGCAATTTTTTAATATAACCAAAAGATAATATATTAAATAGATGTGTACAAGAGATACTCAACTAAATAAAGTTTACACAGATATAATTAAAAGACACAGACAGGGGCCAACATCAACAAAAGTCTAACCAACAAACCTTATAGTAATGCAGTAAGGCTTATCAGCTTATGTAATGCAGTATAGTTGATTGCTTGTAAAATTAATATGCCAAAGTAAAAAAGTGAGTACGGACTGCGTAGCAATAAATCCTGGCCTTTTTTATTTTCACCGCCACAACAAGTGTATTTTTTGGTAGAACTAATCTGACAATCCTCTTTCAATAGATCTGTATGGGCGATAAATTTTTCTCTATGAATATTTAACATTAAGTTAAAACAAGTCTGCATTAGCAAACCACTCGATCACTTGATTAGTTCTTTTCTTAATAAAGGAGACATGATTAGTTGATTATCTCAATACTCTTTAGATGTTTTAGCTTTTATTTTATTTTATTTTTAAACAGATAATATTTTAGAATTTTAAAGTCTAACTAATGTTTTTTCTAAATATATCCTTATTTAATATCTTGTTTACTAGTAGTGAAGACATCAAAAATGAAATATTAAATATAAATATTTTTTTCTAAATATAAAATGTTTATTTACATTAAATATTTCTTAATCTACGTACATTTATCGTAGACATCTAAAACTACTGAAAATAGAAAATATTTACTAAGTTTTTACTATATGATAATATATATTATATATTTGTTTATAAAACCTATTGAAATGATTAGTAACAGAATTATTAAAACTATTAGTTATTTTATCAAATTTTAATAGTTTACATAATACATAAAAACTTTTCTAAACATTCCTTAAATATATGTCAGATTCTACCTTCCAAAGGTTTTCATCACTTTCATTAAGTAATACTATATCGAATCTTCAGTGCTCCACTAATTAAAGTAAGTAAGCAAGCTGTTTCTTTTATAAAAGTAAAGTTTTATTTTCAGTTACAATTTATTTTCTAGAAGGATCTTTACAATCAATGGGTAAATTTTGTCCCCTGTATATTTGTAGTGTAATCACGTAAAACATAAGGGAAAATCTCCAAGAACAGTTTGAACGACTCCAATGGATGTATGTTGTTATTGGTTGACACTTAATTTCTTCGTTGGTAAATTGTCGTTTCAAGAAATGGAAACAGCAATTATCTGTAAGTCAGATTCAACTTTTGGCAACAATCAGAGGAGAAGGTGGAAAATTGATTCTCAGGAAGGACTCGGAACCTCTTTTCCTTTTTCTTTTTTTTGTGGTGGCGTATACTTCATGCCCTAGGCCTGAGACGTTGTTTATTTGATTATAGTATTACTGATTTACTACTGTATTTAATAAAGCAGTATACTTTAATAATATATATCATCAGGATTTAAAGTACATAATTTTAATAGATCGAAAAACTAAAAAGGAATAAAATTTAACTAGTAATAAATATAATAAATGTGTGTATTAGCAAACTGCATACTATAAATGAGTATATTTTAAGACACCCATAACATCGAAAAAAGATGAAGAATTGGTTGCAGGTGTGAGAACATGAGAGGGCCATTCTTGATGGAGGAGGGAAAGGCGAGTGGTAACGACAACCACAGCACTCCCACCCTCTCTCTTATTTTTAATTATTAATAATTGTAACTATTATAACAACTAAATTACAATTTTATGATGCTTCAACATTTCAATCTAATATAGTCAACTTAAATTACATAATATAAACCATGGTTAATTAGTGTCAACCTTCCAATGAGAAGATCCCCAAACTCAAGCAAACGTGTCTACGCTTCTATATCACATCGGCTAACCCCATCCACACATTCTATTCATCTAATATTTTTCTTTTCTCTACGGCAATAGTTTGCTATTTTAAATAATTTATATGGGTTTTTGTACCCCTTTATTATTGATCAATATATTTTCTTTACTGATAAAAAAATTATTTTTAAATAATTTATCTAATCTAATTAAGTTCGAGTCTTGTGATGCTTATTAATTTTTAACACTCAACAATTTACATTTGATTTGATCTTAATTGGATTCAATTATAGAAAATTGTTTTATTTTTTTCAAAAGCACTTGATGCTACTAAGTAGACTTACAATCTTAGAGTTTATTTGCTTTAGAAATTTATTTTATATTAATAATTTTAGATTTCATTTTCAATTATAAAAATATCACATTATTTTTATTTTTTTCTATTTTTAAATATATTTAAATAAAATAATATTTTTAATAAAATATTAAATAAAATAATATAATGTTTTTATAATTACAATAAAAAATAAAATAATGTTTTTAAAAATAAAGAAACCTTTATTTTTTTTAAAACGACTCGCATCCTTTTCGCTTGTCTAAAATGAATTGACGTGCACTTTAGAAAATAATGTATACTCAGTATTGTTGATTAAATAATTACTTTTTTTTGTCTTATAAGTATCGTGTTAAAGAAAGTTTTGAAATAAGTGTTATTTTTATTTTTTAATGTGATATTAATTAATTTTTCCATTTATACCACTGATAATATTTTTTAAATGTTTTTATGTTATATTGTTTTCAGAAAAAAAAAGGATTAATAATAAGGTTAATTTTATAAAATTGTTAATTTTTAAAAAAGTTATAATAGTTTTTCTTAGTCTGTATTAAAAAAATTTAAGACGACATTCGTTATAAATCGGATAGAGTAATATTTAAAATTATGAAAAATAAATATATATATATATATATATAATTATAATCTTAGTTTTAATAATTTGCATTGACAAGTAAACGATGTGTCATGCATATTCTCAATACGAAAATGACTAGTTCCGCACTCCTGACGAAATTGTATTTGGATTTAATTTTCTAGCCTACCTGATGAATTAAGTTTGTTTATTCTATTTGTATTACGAGTGAATAGTAAGATTATGGCATGCTTTGTGATATGATATATGTCTATTTGACTAATTAATTAGAAACCTTTTTTTAGCTGTCATCCGTATCCGTATATTGTTTCAAGCTTTGACGTTTTGTGTTATAATCATGCGCTATCTTGTCTCATGGGAAAAAAAGTCAAATATATTTATGAGTTTGCTGGAAGGACTTTCAGTAGTGAATTGTCAAAAAAAGAATTAAGAAGGTTTATCCACTGTGGTTGTTGAGTATACATCAATTTAGGTAAAAATTAAAACACTTAGTTCAAGATTTTTTTAAGTAGTGGCACTTCTCAAGCAGAAAAGTTCTATCCCTTTAATATATTTTTATAATCTTTTACAGTATTATATAACTCTTGTATTATAAATTTTAAAATATATATTAATTTTTCATTAACTTTTTTTATTATAAAATGTTGAAGTAATTTTCAAAAGGCTATAACACTATTCATTCTCTGTGTATGTAAAAAGAAAAATACGTAGGCGTTGATAGTAGATTATCTAGTCAGTAATATAAATGAGTTTTTTTTTTGGGTACAGAAATGAGTTTAATATAATTACTTTTTTTATGTTTTCTTTATTTTTACTAAGTGAAATCTTATCTTGGATCCATTATTATTAAAGAATAAAAAAAGTTAATCAGTGAAGCAAAATATCATTTTATTTTACACTAAAGTATAAAAAAAATCTGTTTAATAAGGTTTTTGATGAAAAGGTAATTTCTACTGCATTAAAAAAATAGATACATTAATAATTAGTATTTAAATATTTTTATTAATATCATTTTTATATCATAAAAATTTATCAATGTAAAGATTATATATAAGAACGCTAATAATATGATATATTAATAATATATAGTATATTAAAAAACCATTTTATTAATATAATACATCATATTTTATTATTTGAAATGTTCCTCTCACTGATACTCAAATCTACGTACCACTTTTCATTAACTACTAGTACATGAAAAAAAAAAGATGGATTAAAATATATCAGGGGTTCTCCTAAAATTTTAAAAGTATTAATTTTATTTTCATAAAAATAATTGTATTAATTTGTTCTCTATAATATATTTTTGTTGATTTTCAATGATAATTCCACTAGATTATAATTTAACATGACTAACAGATGTATAATTTGATTATAAATTAATTAAATAATTTATAGGTGTTAAAATTCTTCAAAATGAATTAAACAAATTGGTAGTTAAAAATTCCAAAAAAAATTATAATTTTTGTTATTTTTTAGACAATTTTCTCCCACTTCTTGATGAGATTAAAAGGAAAGATGAAACAACATGTTCTAGTGTCTTTTGAGTATGTATGCTTAGGAAAATAGAGAAAAATAATAATTAAGTATGTTAATCATGTTTAGAAAAACATCTAACAGATCTATTAGGACAACAAAAATATGTTTTATTTTTTATAAGGATGAAATTAATATTTTTCAAATTTTATGGGACTCCAAACATATTTTATAGCACAAAAAAAAAAGACCAAAGTTAGTATTATTAATATGAGTCATGCTATAGTTGTTTTCAATTTTTCTTAATATTTTATAAAAAATATTAAATAAAAATAAAAATATTCAGTTTCTTAAAAAAAATTAAAAATAATATTTTCTATATATTTATGAAGAAAGGAGATTTTAAAAAGATATTTTTGATACAAATACTTTAAGGCAAATACTATCTATATTCAATTTTAAACTCTCTACAAAAATAGTAAGGGTATTGGTTAAGAATTTTTTTAATGAGATGCAGAAAAATACATTTCATATATTTATGAATGCACCCTCATAATTTTTAATAACTATTTTTAATTTCTTAATCAGTGTTTTAAAGACACATGATAACAAAAACACATAAAATCCTTGTTATTTATTTTTAACTGCAATGTTGTTTTAGCATTAGTATACAAATTAAGGAACTCCAAATATACCAGCTTGAGAAGCCACACAGCAGCAAGCGGCCGGGTATCTATCTATCCAAATTTATGACATGAATATAAGTTGAAAACATTAATATTTTGAGACATATTTTTTCCGCCTCAAAATAATTATTATTTTATGTTATTTTATATAAACAAAGAAAAAATAATTTAAAGGATAATAATTTTATAAAATTAATTTTATGTTATCATTAATTTATTTATAAATTTTATTATTTACTATTAATATTATAAAAGATTTAAATAAAAAATAATTAATATTATATTAAAAAACAAAAATAGACAATTAATTGAAGATATTTTTTTAACGACTACTATAATAAAAGAGAGGAGTAATGAATAATGAATTAAGGATCGCGTAGTAGGCACGCTCCAGGAATAGAAGGGACGATCAGTTACAACCTATCTTCCTATGCCGCATCGCCCTTTGGAATAAAAAACATTTGTTTGCCCAAAGAAATGACTGCGTTTTAGGTCACTCTTCTGCTTCCTTTTCTTTCCCTGCACTCCATCCTCCGCCGCTCCTCCTCCATCTTTATCAATTCAACCACTCACAAGCTTCCTCTCCCTCCTTTTCCATCCACCCTATATATCTTTTATTTATTTATACACTCAGACACATACCACTTCCCTTAAAATAACCCATAAACAAAAAGCGAGACAAAAAATAACTCCTTCCTAGTATTTATTAATATCAAGCTAACCACACCTCCAAAAATAAATTACTATATTCGTGTTTTTCTTTTTTCTTTGAATAAAAATTGAACAGTACCTCACTCTTCCTTTGATGTGTCTATGGCTGGTTTGGATTTAGGCACGGCTTCACGCTTCGTCCAAAGTCTCCACAGACCAGACTTCAACCAACAACAACAACAAGAATCCGAGGAAGACGCCAAACCGTTTTCAGCCGAAGATGGGCCCCAGCAGGGCCACGTGGTGGGGCGGCGGCCGCGGGGGCGTCCTGCGGGCTCCAAGAACAAGCCGAAGCCGCCGGTCATCATTACGCGGGAGAGCGCCAACGCGCTCCGCGCCCACATCCTCGAAGTCGGCAGCGGCTTCGACGTCTTCGAAAGCGTTGCCAGCTACGCTCGCCGCCGCCAGCGCGGTATCTGTATCCTCAGCGGCAGCGGAACGGTCACGAATGTGAGCCTGCGGCAGCCGGCGTCGGCCGGCGCGGTGGTCACGCTTCACGGCAGGTTCGAGATTCTCTCCCTGACGGGGTCGTTCCTTCCTCCGCCGGCTCCGCCTGGGGCGACGAGTCTCAGCATATACCTCGCCGGAGGACAGGGGCAGGTGGTGGGTGGGAGTGTGGTAGGAGAGTTGACCGCGGCAGGACCGGTAATTGTGATGGCGGCGTCGTTCACGAACGTGGCTTATGAAAGGTTACCGTTGGAGGAAGAAGAAGAGGTTGAGATATCTGGTGTTGCTGGTAATAATAATAGTAATAGTAACCCCTTTCCTGATCCTTCTTCGGGACTTCCTTTCTTCAATCTGCCAATGAATGTTCAGTTGCCTGTGGATGCCTGGGCGGGAAACTCAACTACACGTTCACCATTTTGATCCACCATCACTCTCAAACGGACTTCCGTCTCTTAAATCTTTATCTAATGTCATTGGATGTTGCCAACCAACAATCAAGATGTTCATTTCAACTAGCTAGGTCTTTCAATGCTTAATTTCTTCAAATGAGGTCAGCCAATTCCTGGAGTTTAATTACATATATATATATATATATATATATATATATATGATTTTCTTCTCTTCTTCTTCTTTCTTCTCTCCTTGTTCAATCTTTTTTTTTTTTTGTTTATGTTAAGAAGGATGTGTTGCCTTAATTTGTGTTGTTGTACTTGTTCTATTTAATTAGTGTAGTTTTGATTTTCTCTTTTTGAGATTTTTCTTCATTGTGGAGCTATGTATATGAAATGACTTATAGTATCTTAATTGATTGTTTCCTTTTTCGAAAATTAGATATTTGAGTGGTTCACGTCACTTGCACCAGCTAGCCTCATGTTTCGAACAACAAATATGTTAAACATGAAGCAATAACTTTCAACTCGCTAATATAAAACCAGCCATTTCCTCCCGCTATATTTCATACGATCATCAACTTGCTAGTTGGCTTATATATATTTTAAAATTTAAATACCATCTCCCCAACATAAGTTGTCGGTTTAACGAGTAACAAATTATATCAAATGATAATTAAATATGTTAATTTATATATATATATATATATATATATATGCGGAGTTCTATTAAGTTTATATTAAATTGATTTTAATATGTGCAAGAAGATTGATTTACTTTATCTCCTTGATTCATTTTCTTTTCTTTTCTATAATGTATTAGTTGAACCTTCAATTTTTCTTATCATTAATTCATATATAGCCAGATTAAACGTACAAATGAAACATATTAGAGTAAGTGATAAATTAGAGAAGCCAGTTCTGCTGGCTATTAGTAGTATTAATCTTTTGGTAAAACATTTAATCTGATTAAGGAAAAATGAGTCGTTTCTGCCTGCTGGCATTTACCCTAACCTAAAACTTGGATCATGGATTTATGGTGATGATTGATGACATCACAGTCCAAACAGCACCAATCTGCAATCTTTTAGGAGGGTAATGGAGAAGCGTTTCAACCAAACAGTGCTTGAGGGATAGTAATTATAACATCATATTGTCCTTCACATGTTGAAGCCGCTACCCCGATCCATTTGGTTACTTCATTCGCTTAATAATCATAATTTCAAATGGTTAGAAACGCTTACGCATGCTAGTTGTCAAGATAATTATAAATTGTGGGATATTGATTGCATTCTAAGCCCTTTTTCCCGGCCGGAATCGCTCTGATCTTACAATATGTGACCTTGTTTTTTGAGTAGCTTGAAGGGGTTAATTATAAATACTTCGACCTAATAAAATTATATTTATCTATGGTTGGAAAAGGTAGCTAGGTTTCCGGCGCTCACGACTTAAATATTGCAAAGATGTTATGTCAACATGATGATGACTTTAATTATTCTCCACTGAATAGTGCCTTTCGTTTCCGATGGAGAAAGTGCTGGCTGTGAGCTCACAGAGTGAAGCCGTACCACGCTTTCTGTAACGGCGCTTTGTTGTCCTCCCACAATTGCATTTGATTCCATCAAGCACTTTGCTTCAAGTATATGCATGCTTCATTGCTTCTAAATTCTAATATATTAGTACTTTGCCCCGCCCAACCAATCTCTAGATAGCTAGAGAACTATACGTACCTTTACTATAATATTCAAAATATGGTTATGAGTGTGAGAACCAGTGATAACCAAAAATGATAGTAAATATATTTTCTACCTCTATAGGAATTAACCGCTAAAACGTATTAGTCTTTTTTACAATACTGGTGGGTGTATATTAACATAATAACACTCATGATCGTTAACATACGTAGTACTTAATTTCTTTTTCAAAAGGAATATATTAGTAAATTTTAATTTTAGTTTTTTTAAAAATGCATCTAAAGTATAACTTACTAAAATATTTTTCTAAAAAAACAAATGAGCTAGTGTATGTTAATAATTAACGATTTTCTCTCTATGTGTATTTTGATGGAAACTTAATTTGTCATTTTCATTGAAAATGAATACAAATAATATAATTTGATTTAATTCTTAAAATTAATGAAAACTTTCTTAGGTGCAAACCTATATATCCTCTTGGAAAGGCATCGTGCATTTCACTACAAATTTCATGGCATTCCCTTCTTTAATTGTATACTCCTGTGTGTGTGTGTGTATATATGACACGAGATTCTTTGTCGCGGGTAGCTAACAAGAAAATGTTGTATGTGCGTTACTATTGTAGCTTATAGAAGCAATGTTTTTTAACCCTACTGCGTCTCTACTTACTGTACTGAGAGAGAAGTATCGTCGGGTTTTTTGGCACAGGAGATGCTCTAAAATATAATAAGGATATAGGCTTATTAGCTGTCCTACTTTCAACATCTTCACCAATTAATTTACTCCTACAGTTCTGTGTGATGGTGCTAGCTGTGAAAATTATAAATATTTTTTTATGATAGTTTCTGTTTCTAAAATATTAATTTTTACTAATGATTTTATTAAGAAATAAATATTTAAGTGTGAAATATAAAATTCATTTTTAATTATAAATTCTTTTTAATCGAACAAGTAATAATAATTTTCAACTTAAGAGAATTAACTATAAATTAATAAAATAATAATAATAATAATTTGAATAGTAATATCTATTTTAAAAGATTTTATATAATCAGTTTGATAACACATTTTTCGATAAGAATAATAATATTTTTATATTGATTTTAATAAGGATTTTGACAATAATTTTAATTATATGATATATGACAATATCAACAATAAATTTTTGATAATAATAAACCAAGGAGATTGGATAAAACTAGAGTGCTGAGAAAAAATAGAGATTGAAAAGAAATAAAAGTTCAGAAAAATGCAAAAAAGTAAATAAAATAAAAATTTATTAAAAATGAGATGAACACATATATTTGATTCTTTGAAGAGTCATTTTTAAATGTGTCATTATTGGTGTTTCAGAATTTGAATAGTAACGATTCAATCTAACTGAAATGATTATTAAAGATCTTTATTCATAAACTTCTATTAGTAACGATTGTATTATAGATTTGTAAAATAAGTTTCTAATTATTTAGATCTAAGGCTATTTAATATTTTCAAATAACCCTTTTTTTACTAATTGTTGTAACTTCTATTTCGAACTTAAATTTAGATTTTATTTTGAACATTTTTTCCTTCCACGTGCTTGATGTATTTCATCAAAACTTCAACCTCATCGAAATATATTGTTTAGATAATCGACACTCTAGACTACTAAATATTTTAGTTTGATATTAACTTTGCTATATTTCTTGTCATCCAAATGATATATATCAGAATTCATCTAAGTCCTCGTTATATTGGATAATGGGAAGGCAATGAGCTACTTGTTCAGTAACTGTTTGTAACTGTAGTCTATAAATACACCTAGAGAAAAGTCTCCCTTGAAATGCATCAATACAATATAAAAGTATAGGATTGCTGTAAGATGATTGGTTATAACGATTAATTGTACAAATCAGGTAAATAAAGTTGTTTAATCCTATTTTTATTTCAGAAAAGTTAGATAACTCCTTTCGGAGTAGGTTGAAAATTTTCTTGCAATTTTGTAAAAATTATAACATACTTGAAACTTGATAAAAGCTTCTTTTGATAATTCCCATTTTTTTTCAAAAAAAAAAACTGCCCAGATCCTAACTTTTATAGCAGTGACAATTCATAATAGCTGCTTGCAGTCAAAAAAATTCATAATATACAGGTGCTTCAATTGTGTCAAGGCTGAAGGGGGAAGTTAACTTTTATTTTTTTACTGCAGAATTCAACACCACCATCTAATTCAGGCCTCTTCAATCCAATTAGGTTCTGAAAATAGATCAGAAGTAATAAATATTTTATTATTTTGTATTTAACATCTCTCCACCCAAAAACACCCTCAATTTGCAATGCAGACATTTCATTTTGCCTGATATTCTTGACTTTAATCAAGTGTGAATGAAGAGTTTGCATCTCCTTCTTTAAGCTAGCGTGATCCGGATTTGTTGTAGGTCAAACTTCCTTATTTTTCAAAGTCTGTCATAGACTAGCAAAATTCAGCCTCCTCTTTTACCAACTGGTTTTAAGTCCCATTGATGAAATAAATACCGCATTTATACTGATTGACACAGAAATTGATAACAGATAAATTACAATATTGATGGATATTTGAAGACAAACGATAATAAGTGTACTTAAGTATTGATTAAAAAAAATTATTGAGATGTATAAAATTATATTATTCATATTTTTTATAATTAATATTTTATTTTTAAAATTTCTTAATCAACATTATGAAGACACTTATTAGCAATATCTATATTTTAATACTCCCTCTGGTATTTTTTTGGTTATCCAATGGCGGCCGTTCAGAACTTCAGATTTGTATTTTGTTTTTCTTTTAAACGAATGAATTGAGAAAGTTATTAAATCGCATATGTATCCGGAAATAATTATCGCACAAAAATTAATGGCTTTATCTTGAGGGAACATATTCCAGATTTATGAAAATGTTTATTATAATACTGTATTATGATAAAGGTTAACGACGAACCCGAGAATATTTATAGAGAAGAGGTATACGACACCTGAAGGGTAGCTGGGAAGAAAGATTCCAGTTTCAGTCAATTAACATAAACAAATTGGCGCAAGTGTGGTTAATAATTAAGTAAGAAAAGTATATTATTAATAAGGTTTAGATAAAGGAATCAGATTGACTAAGTCGTATGTGCAATATAATATTTCATCCTAATGCTTACACCCATTTGTTTCTAATCTGTCAACTTCTTTTATCTATTTCCATATAATAATACTATATACAGAAGTTGAATTTTATATTTCTTAAACAAATAATAGTTTTTTGTTTGTATTTAATTATATATTATATAGTGATTAAACATAACCACGTTTCGAGGATTGTTTATATAAATATGGTTTTGTCGTATAGCGGTCACGATGGATGAGGCAGAAATAATAATGATGTCAAAGTGTTATTACGAAGTAGCTTTGAGTTTACTAAATATTAATCGAGCATCGAATAAAAAATGGCATGAGAATAATATTAAATTTAAGTCATGATGAACATTTATGTTTGTTTCTGTATATGTAGCAACATATGAACATGAATTAATCTTCATGATTTTATGTTATAATATTCTGGTAATGATGTTGTCGTAACTCCAAAAGGTACTGCAGATTAAGTTGATTAACTTGTTTATAATATCCACAAAAAAATATGGTTGGAATTGGAAGTAATCATAAGTATATACGAAATAATAATATAATAATCCATAGTTTTAGGAAGATCAGTAAATAAATGAAATTATTTAAAGAAAAAAATCGTGTGATTGTTGATTAGGATTTTTTTTTTTTTTTGTGATTTGATAACAAATAGTAGTTTGTGAGTTTAAATTTGTACCAAGTTGGAAGATAGTTAGTTCTTTAAGTATGGTTAATTGGTGTGTTTAATTTTTTATTTGTGATGTGTACAGGGAAAAAATTGTTAGGACATATAATCAATACTAATTATTTTTATAATGTTTCTACTTTAGAAGTGATGTTTGATTAAGGTATTGATAGAAAATCAAAGGTGAATGGAACTAATTAAAAATTGAAGTAAAAGAAAATCACTGGATTTACTTTTCAACGAAAAAGTCATGTGTTGATTAAAAAAAGAAAAGAGTATTCAAATAATAAAAATATCATTTTTACTTTGAAAAATGAACACTCTAATTTATTATAGACAAATGTTAATCATATACATGTTTCTTTATAAAAATAATTGTTTATTGAGTGGAAGATATAAAAGTAATAATTAATGCTTCTTTTTGAATAATTAAAAGTATTTAATAATAAAGTATACTTAATACTGTATGTACATCGCTTACTTTTTATTTTTGTATTGGCCCTTTAAGGCGTTTTGCTTAAAAAAGAAAGAAAGAGGATGAAAGAAAATACTTGTCAACAAAATATTTTTTATATGCACAATTATACACTGAATTAAAAAAATAAACATTAAAAGTCTTTTTAGACTGAATGACGTAGTAAGATAGAAGGATCACCAACCCCTGGTTTATTGTACCAATATTGAACATATCAAATTTAACTTTTATTTTGTTTACTGTTTCTTTTTAGTGATCAAAAGTAGTTACGAATTTAGGGGTGGACAAATTAAATTGATGAACCGAACTTAATTGTTAAAAAATTAAACTGAATTGTAAAAACAGTTTAAAAGAAGTGAATTGAATCACACTACTCCGAACTACAATGAATTATTTGAAATGTTCTCAATAAATATCTTATTTGAAGAAAAAAAATTAGATTTTTTAATTGCGTAGATTACCGTTTAAATTTGTTCAACCAATTCAAAAAAGCTGGACTATGAAACAGTTTAGTTCAAATTTTTATTTAAAATAATTAAAAAAAATATATTCAAGACAGTTCATTTTTTATAATACAGATTAGTTCCATACCAGTTCAAAATTTGTTTAACAACCCTAGCCATGATGGCAAAATATTTGCAAAAACATACTTTAAAGCTCAAATCAACGTATTTCGGTAAAGTAATAATAATGATTAAATATGAACTGCACTTGAGTATTGAACTTATATAATGTAAAGCCGTGGATGAATTATTATAGTCATTTAAAGAAGTTCAACTGACACCTCGCTAGTCAAAGAGACAACGACCATTCTACCCCATTTCAAAAAAAAAAAATGCCTAACTGCCACGCCAGGAAAAAAATTTTCCAAACTGCCACGCGTCGTAATTCGCTGGAGGGGGCAGCGAATTACGAAGCTGACGTGGCGGCCAGGCAGTGGACACGTAATTCGCTAAGGGTGGTAGCGAATTACGTTCATTGGTGCCACGTGTCCCTGCTCCTCTGGCGATTGGCTGATAGCTTTGACTACGTAATTCGCTAGGTGGGGTAGCGAATTACGTGGCCACTGCCTGGCCGCCACGTCAGCGTACGTAATTCGCTGCCCCTTCCAGCGAATTACGACGCGTGGCAGTTTGGAAATTTTTTTCTCTCGCGTGGCATTCAGGCAATTTTTTTTGCCAAATGGGGTACTTTGGTCGTTGTCTCGCTAGTCAAACAGACTCTCTCAGCACTAATGGTGTTGGAGTGGAAATTTGGGGGAAGTCACATAGGAGTTATGACTTTCAAGAATTAAGGATTTATTTAGATAAACTTCTTTTAAGAATACTATTAACAAAAATGACTAAGAAAGAAAAGTAAAATGATTTTTTTTATAACTAAAAATTAATATATACATAAATTTTTTCGCATAAGGTAATTTATATAGAAAAAGTTATGTAATTTCTCTAAAATATAATTTTAACTAATATATAAGTTAATTTTAATTTATAAAAAAATCTTCTTAAAAATATTTTTGAATAAATTTATCCAAACTTAATTAGACATTTCAACTGATCCATTTGTACAGGATGAAACCCAACTCAATTGTATGTAGGGTCTATTTGGATATAGGAGACGGGCGAATTTCTTCTATATTTTATTGTATATATTATATATAGTAATCTTTATACTAATTTGGTATTTTTCATTTCCTAATATTCTTGAATATTAATATTGAACTTGGTAAAGAAAAGGGATTTAATAACTGAAAAATAAGATTTTGTTTTTCTAAAAGCACTTCTAGAAAGAAAATAAGAATGAAAAAATTATATGATCTTTTCCATAAGTTAAAATGAGTTTTCTATTAGCTTATTGTAGATGTCATCTCATATTTTAGAGAAACTATATTGGTGAACTTCTAAAAATTAACTAATAGAGAGTTTATTTTTATTTATGAAAAAGTTCATCTCATTTTTTTTTATTTTTTTCTTTTAAAAGTGATTCTAAAAAAGTTAATCAAAGAAACTCGCAGCCAATAAAAAATTAATCTTTATTGGACTTATCCAATGTTGGGAAACTTCGAAATAACTGTGGCTGAAATGTTCAAATTTAGGTCTTATATAATTCTGTTCAGCGGAAGTTGTTAGAACAATAAAGGATGTAGTAAATAACCAAGTTTCAGTCAAAGCTGATTTTCGTTCGCACAGTGGAGTGGCGAAGAGAATATTATAACTGCCATTTTCTTCAGCTGGTGGATTTTAATTATAAGCTCCATTAAAAAAGGAAAAATATACTGGAATTAGGTAAACGAATTTTTAGCCACTAAAAAAAAAAAGAATTGCAATATGGTGCTATTACTCAAATATTATTTTCATGTTTTTTCTTTGTTATTAAATTTTGGGGGGCGGAGACATAATGACCTTATGGGGATTTTCAAGTCAAAAAATCTAGATGGGAGGACATGAAATAGCAGCTGCAGAGCGTCACCCAAATCTGCAAGTACAGTATTGGGCCAACCTCAGCTCCACATTTTGTTGGACCCTTTCTGAAGGCCTTTTTATTTCATACAAAGAATATGAGGTCAATCACTTTCTACATCTTCAAGTTACTTCCTTCACCCTAATCCGGAATGTAATTTATATTCTGGATTAACCATTCCAAAATGTAAAATTACATTCCAGATTATACTTTTAAGAAGGTTAAAAAGGTGCAAAACATAATTTTAGAGGAGCAGGAAGAAATTTCCAAATATGAAATATGTTGTTGAATCATATTCACAATGAACTAACTGAAATGAAATGGGCCTATATCTTTGTCCATATTGCTTCACGGTGGTTCAAATTCAGAAGTAGGCCCAAAAGAGATAAAGGTAACAGTTTTTCGGGACACCTTTGTTTTATGGTATCATCTTGCATTTTGAGGAATTATATTTTTAAAAATATTATACTAAAAAAATGTTATTTCCATAAACATGTTTGGTTAAAATTTAATAATTTTAGAAAGAATTAAAAAATTTAATTAAAAAAAATAAAAGTGAAAAAGAAATGTATAATATAGTGAGAATAGATAATTATTATTATAGAAAATAACTTTGGTAGGAATATGACATACCATCCTTTCCTTACGAGAATAGATTCAGCTAAAAACGTGAGAACATAACTTCTTTGGGAACAAAACATATCCCTAAATAGGTAATTTTGAAAATATTTTTTAAACATGAAACAAATGTCTCCTTAAATATATTTTACTGCACTGTTGTCCAATTAAAATTAAACTTTCATTTTGATTATCGGCATAATTCATTAATGTGTATCTAATTGTAGCCTTTGTAGGGAATAAGATATATATAAAATTTATATAAAAAAAAAAAGTTTCTTTTCAAGGCAAGTAGAGGTCAGTTGATTATTGACTGGTGACCTACAATTTAAGATGCCTTTCAAGTGTGTTTTGGACGTGACAGAAATTTTAGTTACTATGATGCTGTTGAAAAGACTCTCAAGTAGAAACTTCATTTAGCAGAAAAAGTGTTAATGAAGGATGTAGTTCTTCTGATCCATTATAGCTACCGTGATGAGCACTCACGTAGTGCCTAAATTCAGAGGAGCCACATAAGTGCTGAACATGAATTTGACAACATTCACTGACAAGAGAAGGAGTATTTATTCCAGCATCCTCATCCGTTGCTAGTTTGCATTTGAGAAAAGCCTTTGTAAATGAGTATATTAAAATTGAAATTAACTAATGAATCGCAATACATTAATTAGGCATTAACTTAAACATTTCAGCTAACAAAATCCACCTGAATGAAATGAAATATCAACTCTTTGATTTTGACAACGTGGTGTGTGGAACAATTAACCATCGAATCCAGTTTGTGCAGTTTAGATTTTCAACGCAGATTAGATAAGAAACGTGTGTGGGACATAGACCAAGTACCGTTTTCCGTTTATTCGATTCACATTATTTTTCTAAAATTAAAGATGAGGATCTGAGAGATAAATTCGTATGAAAAGTGAGCTAGGCATAAGAAATTAAATGAATGAGATTTGGTAAATAAACCATGGTGTATATATATTATTAGTAAGTATTGTTTCCGTAGAGGAAATTTATAAAACAGAGTACCTGCTATTACTTTTACATATCTTGAGCATAGAAGTCAATAATCTCCTTCAAATTGAGCTGGAACAAAGAAGAAGCATCGTTGTGCATGAGCCACAACATGTGTTCGAACAAAATGTGATCCACATCCACAAAGATCACTCTCCTCTCACTCTGACTCGACGTGAAGTGGAAGTGGTCCTTCTTCATAGAGATATCCATCAAAACCCTAAAGGGGTTCTCTTGCAATATGAAAGGCTCCACCAGAAACACTCTCTTCTCTTTTCCCACCACCACCGTTACGGGCTCCTCCTTCGGAAGTGCCATGTAACCCATCCGTGAACCCGTCGAACGACGCCGGATCAATGAAACTGGCATCACCAAACAATCCATGGATATGACTCAAGTGAAGATGAATTTATGGTTCTGCCTCTAGAACCACCCACGAGTTAACGCATATAATAAAGTTTTGGTGTAATGTAAGGGACTTTAATGTAACATAACAACAACAGAAAAATTAATTTTCTTTTTTTAATTAATTAGGTGACCATAGGGAAAAAGAAAGGGTTACTTTGGATGTATATTTCGGCGATGACTTGCGTTCTGCGAATGGCAAGTAGCCGTTGGAGAAAGGATCCCTTGGACTGCAAGAGGACAGTGCAACGGATACGCTCGCGAGGATGCGCGTGGACGCGTGAAAAAAAATGTTTAGCGCATGATGTTAAAGTATAATATCATAAGCTTTTTCATAAAATTCATTATCATTCGTTTAACGCATACAAAGTTTGTATGTCTTCCTCACACGCGTTTGAGTTAGAAGTGGCGCGTGGGCCAAGTTTGTTTTGCCGACTTTGGTCAACACGACATTGGATTACGCTTAAATTATACTTGGACACGCAAGTTCCGAGTATCTGGAATGTTACCATCCGTAGCGGGCCGTTTTTGTCTTGTGTGTCTCTATATGTAAACGTCAATATACTCCAAATGATCTAATAATATTAAGTATATTTATAATGTCAGTATTCTTAGAGTATCGATTAAAAAATTTTAAAAAAAATATATTTATTGAGATATTATAAAAAATTATAAATAACATAATTTTATATATTTTAATAAAAAATTAAATTCTTTAAACAATGTGAAAGGATACTTACCATTTACTTAATACTAATCATATTATATCTGAATTAATGCAAAAATTTGATTTTGACCATTGAGCATTTAAAATCCAAATGTATAGAAAAATAAAATCGAACTATTTGTCGTTTCATGCTTCAGAATAACCATGTAGACAGTCGAGAATTATATAGGCAACTTTTAAAAAAAAAAATATTTGTTTAAAAATTAATTTAATCGTTTAAAAATTTAGCATATCACCTTAACAGCTACACTCACAGCACAATCATTAAATAGTTAACAAGACAATAAATTATGAAACTATATTTAATAACACTCTTATGTAAGCAATTTCAATTGCTTGAAATAAATGTATAAAACTACCAGGCTGAATCATATTCATAAAGAACTCTTGTGGATATATCATAGTTTTATGACAACAATAGTAATAATAATCCTTGAACATAATGAACTCACTCATTTGGGATTAAATCTAGCTCTCCGCAGACAGCATAAGTGACTATCAAGCACATTTATTGCAATGATTAATTGACAAATTACGTATTTATGCATGGATCGCTAATTATTCATCATAATGTTATTATTTGTTAATTTTGGGTCGCTGACTTCGTACTTTCAAAAGAACTAAATATTGTTTTTAATTTGGTACTCGATGGTAATGTATATTGTTCCTATCCTAAAGGAAAGATATAAGATCACTATTACCATACTAGACTAGATTTGAAGTTACACTTATGGGATTTGTTTGTAGAAAAACAACGCATAGGCATGTGCATTAATTGTATGCACACCCCGTAATTATTAATTAATAGATGAAAACGAAGAAGATTTCAAAAATTAGGTAAACGCGTTTTAAAGTATAGTTACTATTTAGTTTGTCGGTGATAAAATTTGCCGGTGTGTTTGATGTGTCAATTCCGCGTATTAGCGAGCATCCTTCCATCCAGCTCAATAGGTAGTTCACCAACAGTCAATGTTTTGTTTGAAGCCATTCACATTGGAATAATGGCCCGTTTACATGTACTTTTATTGGGAAAAAATACTACATTTGAAAATTGTAAAATAATTAAATAAGTCGTCTTAAAATCCTTAAACTATACAAATTTGCTATTTTATGAATTGAAAAAAACTGTCTTTAGAAAATGAAAAATAATTAATCATAAAATAATATTGAAAATCTTATCTAATCTTTACTTGTCGTTATCATTTTTGTGTTCATAAGTTTTGCACTTGTGAGTCAATTTAACTTCTAATCCATATCCATTCCATAGTCAATCAACATTATTATGGCCACATTAAGTGCTCTAGTTTTTCATATTTATCCACCAAGCGCAGACCAATGACTTATCAAAGTATGCCCTTTGGCAACAAGTTTGACAATGAATCTTGTATACGAAAGGGGAAAAAATGTTGAGAGCTAACTGCACAATGCTATGAATATTTACAACTCAAATAAAATTCTCTCTCCTAGAAGGTACAGTGAAAAACAATTAAAAATGTCATTTGCATACTTTTATGTTTTATACTTTTATGTATAGCTGGAATCATTTATTTTAAAATAATTGTTCTTAAAAATATATCCTAACAAACTTTTAATTGATGGTTATTTTACCTGAAGGCTTTCAAGATATCAATGTTAAATTAATGGTTAGCAATGTCTATGGACATTTATATTACATTACTCCATCAATACTTAATAGCAAACGCAGTGTGAACCATTGACAATTTCTTAACAGTATTATTACATCATTTTAGGCCATATTAACTTTCAAGTTTCAATCAATCTCATTAATAAAGGTTGACACTTGATATTGTTAATCTTAAGAAAATAAAGAGTATAATATCTTAAAATCATTTTTAATAAATTATAAATGGATAAAAACTATATTTGTTACATATTTTTAGATATTTAAATTATATTTTCATATTCAAATAAATTTGTGAAAGGATATTACATCTATATCTAGTACTTAATATGAGTTAGGTAATTTTGTTCACGCAAGTAGAACGTAGAAGCAACATATATGCCGCAATATAAGTAATGCGTCAGAATAATTCGAGGACAACATTGCCTGCAAAGAATATTTTGACTGACCGAATTACATGATGCCACGAAGAGGTTGAGCTTCGATTGAGGTTAGTTTTATCTTTTAAAGCAAATTAATGACTTGCCGTAGGGCTCCTTGATAACTTTTTTTTTTTATAAGAAACCCAAAGAATCTACAACGTACTTACGTTCTCCGTCTGAATGCTCCCATTCACTCTTCCTTTTTCTTCCTCTGGATTAATAGTTCGTAACAATCAAAATCACAAAAAAAACATTAAAAAAAAAACTTTGTGCACCTCGAAGAGTTGTGAATTTGGAAATAAACAGGGGAATGGATTAAAGTTCGATTCTGATTTTTGAAGGAAAGGGATCGGGGGCAACTAGGCGTTGGTTCCCTTGCATTTTCATTCTTGCAAGACTATTTAAAAAAAAAATTCCTTTTATCTTCTTTTTTGAACAAAATTTGGCTTTACTTATACAAGGCACATATGATTAGATTTTAAAACATTTATAATGAAACCAAGTAACCAACAAACAAGCACGTCAAGGAATATGCTGCTCCGCTAAGGGGAACGCATCATATATCTTATGAACGAATGCGGATCCAAATGATCAAATCCGTAACAAGCTCAAATAACCAAAAGTTATCATCGCTAACACTGTTTCAATTATGATTTGAAAATCCTAATCCACAGAAAAATGAAGCTAAGTAGATTTAGACCTTAAATAAATTATCCTAGAATCAGTCCCAACCAAAACCAATGATGCATGTTAGGTTTTGGAATTTGACTTAGCCAGTAGCCACCACTCTGAAGAATCATCATGCCAATACCCTGCTTCTGCAGTGTTGAACCTAATATATATATATATATATATATATATATTAAAATAATCTACTTTTTCAAGTAAGAAGTTAATTATGTCAAATCATTAATAATTTATAATTAAATTTTTACACATAAATTTTATGAATTTAAAATATTTTTAGTTATTTTATATAAATTCTATATGATGTATATTTTAGTTGGACAATATGACAAAACGTGGTATGCTTTATAGTCATTTATAAATAACTATCCAAAATTTAAAAACCATAATATAATGTATATAATCTTAATAAGATTTTAAAACAGATTTTACTTGGGACAATAATTTTATTGCAGTTTTATGGTTTTCCTGATAAAATTGTTCATTTGATTATGAGTAGCATCTCCTCTGCACTTACTCTCTGAAATGGAATAATGCTATCATAACTTAGTTTTGTTTCACAAAGAGGGTTACGTCAAAAAAATCCTATGTCAAGTTATAAAATTATATTTTCAAAAATTATATTCCTATAAATGTTATGCTTGAAAATATTATTCCCATAAACATATTTGATTCTCATTAGGAAATTTTGAAGATGTGAAGAAAGTAAATGTAAAATATAGTTTATTTTAAATAAAAAAATAAAAATAAAAAGTGAAATAAGAAAATGTGAAGAAAGAAGTGAGAATGAATAATTATTGTAGTAAATAACCTCAACTCCCAAGAGAATCAAGATATCCACCCACCTCTTAACATGAGAATAAAAAGCTAGGCCGAGAATCTTTTGGGCTAAAGTTGTTTGGAATGCTGGCATACCTCCTAAGGAGGCTTTTATCCTTTGGTTGGCTGCCAATAGGAAATGCTTGACCATGGACAAGGCTCCCTACCTCGACAAGGGTTCCCTTTGCCCGTTTTGTAATGTAGAGTTGGAATCGAATGACCATTTATTTTTTAAGTGCAGGTTGGTGCTCAAGGTGTGGGCTGATGTTAAAGACTCTTTCCATTTTTCAAGAAGGAACATTTCGTTGTATGGCACCATGAATAGTCTAATCCATCATAGGACTCTCTCGGGTAATTCTGGCCGGATCAGATGCTTAGCTTTGGCGACCGTGGTCTGTCATTTGGATGATGAGGAATCGCATGCTCTTCAATGATTACAGTTTTTCTTTTGTTGATGTTGGAGATAAGATTAGATTTAGAATTTTGAGGTTTATTCACTTGATGCACTTGTATTAGCAAAAGTGAGTGTTTTGTTGTAGCTAGTCTTGGTGTGCCTAGCACCTCTCATTTGCTTCTCCTGTATTAACAAGTGTATCGGACCTTTTTTTTTTTGTTGACCAGGGTATGTCTCGTGTATTTTATAAGTATCTTTTAGAATATATTCATTTACATATTTTCCAAAAAAAGAAATAACAAAAACATGTGTATCCCATATTCCTTGGAATCAAATATTCCTCTGATAATATTTTTACAAAACTGGTAACAGGCGTGGGAATGTGATATTCCCAAGTGATAATTTCCGGGAATCTTCCTCGATAACCTGAAACAAACGGCTTGTAACAAATATTTTATATCCCACATCAAGGAATATGCTGCTGCTCGGTTAAGGGGAACGCAATTCATATATCTAATATAAACACACGCGGATCCAAATCCGTAACAAGCTCAAATAACCAAAAGCTAAAACCGCTAACACTGTTTAAATTACAAATTATAATTTGAAAATCCTAATCCACAGGAAAATGAAGGTCAATAGATTTAGACCTTAAGATAGATTCTCCTAAAATCAGAGTCCCAAAACCAATTATGCACGTTAGATTTTGGAATTTGACCACTAGCCACAGCAGTGTTGGACTTAAAAACGCATCATCACCGCTGAGTATGGCCAGCCCATAGTTGATGTTGGTACATCGGCATGGTATTAATGGGCTGACTAGCATTATTATTGTAGAGTCCAGAGCCACCAGGCCCCTTACTAAAATGACTATTCTCATTATCCTCAGATGAATCAGTGGAAGGCCCTTCAGAGGTAGGAGTATTTGGAGTCGGAGAAGCACCAAAGGCTAACATATGGGATGATGGCGTCGAAGAACGTCCAGATTTCTGGTTACTTGAGCTAGACTTTTTTCCATCAGCAATAAAGCTACCCAGAACGACCTGTTGATGATTTTTTAAAGTCACAGAAATAATGCATCGGAGTTAGATCATTCCTTCATGCAGAAAAAGAACTCTCCAATACCCAAGAACTACTTATATACACAAACACAATGTACTCTATATAGGCAGGAAAAAAAATTCAAATGTAGGTCCATTGTTTACAATTTGACATAAATTTTCTACCATTTGAGAGCAATACCTGCACTGCCGTTGCTGCAGTAAGGGCTCCAACAACTTCACCACCCAATAATCCTCCATCAGGACCTGCTATGCTCACACTCAAGGCAGTCATTCTATTATTGTCAGATTGTAGCGTAGCAGCTTTAAGTGATATAATCTCAAATTGACCCTGTAATGAAAAGACATCAAGTGAAGTGAATTAAACTTAAACTTGTATGTAAAATTAAACGTAAACATAAGAACTAAATATGCAGCTAAACTTGGCTCCTTCTCAGGAAAATAAAAAATATTATTAGTGACGTTTAAACCCCATCTTTAAATCACTACACCTCAACAATTAGGTGGGTGTAAGGAAGATGGGAAGTAAAGTAGCCTTCAATAAAAGCAAATACAAGAAAACGTAGGTTTCAAACACAGCAGCCTTAACACATGTAAATCACAAATTTGAACAATTGTATTTGGAAAAGGTTTAACCAACACCCAAGGGTAAGCCTGTTCATTTGTATTCCCAATTCAACTTTTTTGTTGTTTTCATTCAATGCATTCAATAAAGAGATAAATCAACAATACAGCAAATGGTATTAAGCAGTATTAAAAATAAAATATAACAAGATAGTAAAAAAGTTTGGTATATTCAATTATTTTTAGTTCTAGTAGTCACTAAGCTATATCTTCACTTCTAGATGGTCATAGTCAAACTAAAAGCTATCACTTATCACGGAACCACAAAAAACTTGCAAGAAGTGTGAAGGCCCATGAGTATATTTCATAATCTGAGTGTTTTAACTTCCTAACACTTATCAGCAATAAAAGACCCTTAGTTGTTGGACCAAACTGATACTGGGAAGAAAGGGTATAAGCTTGTACACCAGCAGAGACAAACTTATGTGACAAAGTAATATTGTGTGCGACAAGGCACTTCAAATTCTGCAAGATCTTAAAAAAAAAATGCAAGAAATGAAATTAAATTAGAGATATAAGATACAAATAAAAAGGAAGGTAATTTAAAAAATGGCATTCAGAATCTCAGATAAATGTTTCTAATAGATTTCACGTTTAAAAGCTTAGTCATACTCTGTTTTGATTTATGCTTTAAACCTAATTGAGTATCCAAAATTCAATTGATATTTCTTTCCATAACAATTTTCGAAGCAGATCTACCTAAATGGTTCCAGTGATAGATTCGAAATTGTGCAATCCCACAAAAAACAGCATATGAATTTTTTTATTAAAAAAAATGCAAGAAATGAAATTAAATTAGAGATATAAGATACAAAATAAAAAAGAAGGAAATCAAAAAAGATGGCATTCAGAATCTCAGATAAATGCTTCTGATTGATTTCACGTTTAAAAGCTTAGCCATGCTCTTGTAAACAAAATTTTTAATTATACGCCAAAAGATAATAGACGAGTGTATTTTGAAATTCAGCGTGACAAAGCACTGTTAAAATACACATAAGCACACCAAACAAACATATAATACATCAGATCATTGCCAATCAATATAGAATAACAAAACTTTTATACAGTTGTCATGATTTTAATAAATGGTCCCGGACTGCAATTTCAGCCACAACGTCAAGGTTTTGGGGCTCACTGCAGCGGCAACACAACCACAATTACGACCAAAATCTGGTATCATTGCGTGCAATCAAGAATCGCGTCAAAATCACAATCATGACCAGGATTTAAAATCTTGCGATCAAGAATCAAGACAAAACCACGATTTAAAATCTTCTTGACAGTTGATAATCTTTATTTAAAGGGATTGTAATTGTAAAAGGATGCGGAAGGTGTACCTCACAAGCCAGAATACCCGCAGGTATGTCTGGTGCTCGAATGGTGACATTGCGGATTGCACCAGAAGCAGAAAGAGTGCAAACTGTCCGAGGTCCTTGCTCACAAAAGGCCACAAGCTTTGCAGCAATATCCTACAAACGAGAGAAACATTACACCACCGGTAAGAAAAGAAGAATTTGCAACACAAATAACCAGCAATATCATGCATTATCAATTTGTGATCAGTGAGGGCATACCTCGCCAACTTCGGCGGTGATAACATGGGGAGTAAAACCAGTTCCAGGAATGCCTTAGCAATAAACAAAAACACGATCAGAACAAAATAACAAAGAAACACACGAAAGAACGAACAAAGGAAGGGATGAAAGAAAGAGCGATACCGAGAGCATCCATCTGTTTCTTGCCGGAGCAAGGGGGGCGACCGCGGTGTTTTTTGGCGGGGGGGTCAGCGGAGGAAGCGGGGGCGTGAGTTGGACCCAGGCCCAACGCAATGTTGCCATCGGGAGAGTATTTTCTGGGCCGGCCCCGCTTCTTCTTCGACGATTCCGAGGCGGCCAGCGCGCAAGGCTTCAACGCCTCGAACGTGCTGTTATTATTGTTGGTGTTGGTGTCGCTGTTGAGAGGTTCCGAAGAAGGAGGAGGAGGAGGGTTGCTGTTGCTGTTGTTGTTGCTGTTGCTGCTGTAAGGGAATCTAGCGGTGGCGGGGGCCAACATCGAAGGGTACATGGTGGGTGCCACCATCATGTTTGGCGGTTGTGGCCGAGGCTGTTCACGAGTATCCATCGCGGATCGCGGATCGCGGAGTGGAGGCGTTGGAATGTAAGGAGAGTGTGGGATTGTGATTGGTGCGAATGCGAGTGCGAGAGTGCGAGAAAGGACGAAGAAAAAGGGGAGCGGTATATATAAGAGAATCACGAGGGGCAGGGAGGGAACACAGTCAACACACCATCAGGGGCAGGGTATTAATTTAGGGTTTTACTTTTAGATTTCGTTTTTATTCTCTGTCAACTTCATACCTTTTCACTTGTTTCATTCTTAACTAATATTTTTTTTTATAATTAAAAACATTATTTACTCCAAATATTTAACTCATCTAAATCCCCTATGTTTATTTTACTTGTTCTTGTACTGTATTAAAAGTTTTATATCATAAGTATAAATATTAAAAGTATGATTATATTTTTAAATATTAAAAGATTGTAAATATTTTTCAAAAATATTAGCCATTTTTTATTCATTTAAGTATTTATTTTATAAATGCCGTATAAAAATATTGTTGTTATGGACGTATAATAAAGGATAAGCTTCGCCGTTCGACTGACGACAAATTTTCCATTTTGTCTTTCTCTATTGATCAAGTGTTTAACTTTTTTTCCAGGATAATCGTCACGTAACATTAATCGTTGACATTTATGCAATCTCTGTGAGCGTAGAATCTATGTATAAATATATTTAATGCATTGCATAACAAATCTTTTGCACGGTTCTCATAAGTTGATGAATAAAATAATATTTTTTATCAATAAATATTAGTTATTAATTTATTATTTTTATTAACAGAGAATTTAAATCCATGATTTTTTCTTCCTCCTTTATCCGTTGATGAAAAAATTACTTAACAATTTGTATCATTGATGCTTGATGAAAAAATTACATAACAATTTGTTCATATTGCCTATAAAATAATTTATAACAACTTTAGCTAGGTGTGCACTGGTCTCATGCTCATATTGTTGCATGGCCGAATTCAGAATCAAGTGTCGAAATCTCTGTGTACACCTCATTCTGCTTCGACGCAAGTAGTTGAACCATCATTGGCATAGACGAAAGAAGCGAAAGAAAGACGTTTAATTATAAGACATTGCAATCGATCAATGTATCAGTTTGTACAAGATAGTTATAATTAGTCTAACTTGTGACATGCCTTTAATGATAACAAATTTAAAAGTGGGATAGTAAAAATAAACAAACTTAATTACAAGACTAGTGAAAAGATTAAAAAAAATCATAGTCATTATTTAGGAATAATGTTGTTCGATTCACGTGGAAGAAATCCGCCTAAATAAAAATTCTTAGGCTTGAAATTGGACCGTCTTATTATAATAATTCATGTAGTGAAATTTCACTCAACATCTTTATTGGTTATAATTTTTCATAAATAATCATTTGTAAGACCTCGACAACCAATTTTGACATTACTTAACTTCTTTCAGTATCATTGATTGTCTCTACAAATCAATACGAAATTTTTCAGTGTGTTTTGTCCTCATTCATGCTTTTCAGGAAATTTCTCAAAAGGTCATTCATCTCATAATTGTTCGAAGTAAAACACACTTAACTGTGGAGTTTTTATATGATGGGTTACCGAAAAGTAGATACATCTTGTTAGTATAGATAATACTAATTAATTCATTTAAATCTTCCTCAATTATATAGTCTCATATCTTCACAGCATCTGGGTTTCTCTCATTCCGATATGATTCATTTGGGGTATTATAATCCTAATAGAGGTGCACAATGGTGCCAAAGTCTTCATACAGTAGCGTTGTGGTACCTACATAAACTTTGACATTCAAGTTAGTGAAAGCTTAAGATATAGCAGTAGAATGAGAGTTAGTGTTCATACCAACTACCAGTCTCTTTCATATTGTATTTCGAGTGGGAAAATCAGTTATACAGATGTCATCAAATGGATGACGTGACCCTGGTCGAGGTGACACATTTTGCACACATGCCTTACTAGTCCTCGAGGGACGTCCCTACCTAGGCCGGTTTAGGAAACTCTCTCTCGGTCTTTATTGATCGAATACGAGAATATCTTGTTTCGCATGATACCGAGATATCACTTTCAAAATAATTGCCCCCAGATCGATGACTTCTTTGTAGAGGTGATTGACTTATGTGATAACCACTTTGTAGAATTAAAAACTTCAATCTTCACAAGCTTGGTAGGGGAACATCCCATATCATATGAAAATGGGATGTTATTCCAAAACAAATGTAAAAGATATGAAGTTCTTTGGAAATGGAGGAAAGAAAAACAAGTAATTTCATAAGGTTAAAGTTTGGAGGAAATATGTTACTGATACACTCTTTTAAATATATGTTTGTTGGCTGAAAATTGTTAAAGGTTACAAAATTATCTATCTCACTTTTTATTTACTACATATTTAATTATGTATCTACCACATTATGGTATGTGTCTACTTTAAAAAAGATACTCTTAATTATTTTGTCTTTCTAAAATTTGACATGGAAAATAAAATAAAGTATATTAAAAATATGAGTAAATTATACTCGTACCCCTGTATTTTTTCCAAATTACATATGATACTCCTCCTTTTTTGTACCCTACAAAAAATCCTTTAATTGTTTAATTCACATTACACTTAGACCCCCTCCCTCCTAATCACCGTTTAATAATTTATTAGAGTGTAGACACATACTGGTCACATGACTTTTAATGAAAATTTAGGTCTAAAATATCCTAATCTTTTTCCTCAAAATCAAATATTGGGTTTTACAAACTCTTTTCTTCTTCAACAACCTCTCTTCACTTACCATCACCACCTCCTTCTCCTCCTCTTCCCTCTCCCATGACAACATCATTCGTTCCTCCTCGTCGTCTTTCTCGCCAACCAACACAGCATCCGGGCGCACCCACTCCCGCCAGATCAACAACCATCACCGTAGTCGCTGTCGCCATCGCAATATCCACCTTCATCATCTTCTCATCCCCCGACCACTATTACCACTGCATCTGGTTCCCTAAACATTAGTGCCATCAAGTAAAAATAATGTATAACAGGGAGGAGTATCAGGTGCAATATGAAAAAACACAGGGGATGCGAGTGTAATTTATTCTAACGGACAATTTCGTCTACCGAGATATTGCAATTAACGTTATTTAACGACGTTAACATAAGAAGAAGGTAAATATAATGTCTAAAAAAGGAAGGATATCGAGTGCAAATTGAAAAAAATACAGGGGTGTGAATGTAATTTATTTTAAAAATATTTGTTCAAATGCAAGTTTATCGAGTCTTCACTTATAAATTTATAATTTTTAATAAATTTTAACACATAATAGATAATATATTAGAAAAGATATGTAAAAAATGTTTATTGTTGACATTTCTTGTTTGAAGATTATAAAGCATATATTCTATTTACTAAGACAATAATTTTACAAATATATCTATAATTATATAGATATAGATTATTTTTTATCTCTATATATAAATAAGTTAGATCTCAGAAAAAAATATTAATTTAATATTTAATGTTACTAACGTAATATTTACATAAATATTTTTTTCCATGACACAATTTTGTTGTTTAATTCAGAATCTATAAAAAATTGCTTTGTAGAACGTGTTTAAAAAACAATATTCAAAGGTATATTG
>PYAF01000012.1:130429-195915 GCA_007407185.1 Glycine tomentella
TTTTAAGAAATTATGTGTCTATACTTTATTCATATGGTATAAATTTGAATGAATGTGTATGAGATTTTCAAAATTAATGGAAGGTTGTATTTTTTAAAAGAATTTATCTGTTAATACTATATTTATATGGTGTGAATTTGAATAGATATAAGTATATAACTCTTCATCAAAAGACATGAGATATAACTCATCACTAAGAATAGTAAGATTCGATTTTTCAAAAAGAGCCCATGTTATACGACTTTTCACCAAAAGTCAAGTGAGATGCGTATATTTTAAAGATTAATTGTATTAGAAAACTTATGATTTATCTATAAATCTAACCAATTTACATACAAAATAATACATAATTATAAGAACAAGATAATATAAACATAGAAATTAACATATCCTTTTTATCCAAACAATTTACTTTCCTCCCTTGCATGCAAGGAGAATTAATGAATAATAAAATATTTTTCGTGATTATGTTTTCCATCAAATTTTATTTTAGTCTTTGTAAATTTAAATTGATTAATTTGGTTTCTATACTTTTTAAAAAAATAGGTAGATTTAGTCCCTCATCTCTCTTGTTATTAATACATAAAAACTAAATACACTTATTTTTAAAGTATAGATGCCCAAATTTATAAATTTAAAACTACATAAGCTAAAATCAAATTTGACTGAAAACACAAGGATTAAAAACATATTTTATCCATTAGAGAAACTATTATTATGTATTACCCATTAAGGAAACTATAAGTCATTATATTTTCTGTTAAACTTGATTTTAGTAAATTGATCATTTTGGTATCTATAAAAAATAGATAGAT
Organism: Glycine tomentella; assembly: GCA_007407185.1. Lineage (NCBI taxonomy): Eukaryota > Viridiplantae > Streptophyta > Magnoliopsida > Fabales > Fabaceae > Glycine > Glycine tomentella. The sequence goes on from PYAF01000012.1 coordinate 131,245, forward strand.
TTAGTCCCTTATCTCTCGGTCGTCAATACGCAAAAACTACATACATCCATTTTTTAAAGTATAAATACCCAAATTGTTCAATTGAAAATTATAAAGACTAAAATCAGACTAAAAATATATGATATTTAAACCATGTCAAGTAACTCCATTGTATATTAAAGGGGATTCATCAGCTATCATCCAACTTTTATATAGATTGGTGGGAACAAATCTAACCTAAATATTAGTGTTTTACACAGTCCTTGGAAAATTATACTTTTCTTTATTGTTTCTTTGTTCTTGTAGGACCATCACCGTTGGTTGTTTATTATTTGGTAATTTTTAGTTGTTGTGAAGCGATCATCACCACTTTGAACCAACAGACCACCTTAAGAAAAAAAGTTGGGTTTGAGCTTGATGAAAGAAAAAAAAAGCATGGATTAAAGGCTATATGTTAGGTTTTATGATAAAAAATAGTCATAAAATAAAATTGATTGATACTTTACATCTAATATATGATAATTCTTTAAATATTTAGCTTAGTTGTATATCTAAAATTTAAACTTGACCAACTAATTAAAGTAAAATAATCTTTACTAGTTAATTTATGTGTTGAATGATACTTATGCATTTTTTCCTAACACTATGAGGGTTATTGGATAATTGGTAAAAGTAAACAATTTAATTTGATATGTTGTTAATGTAAAAATCTTAAACCATCAACCAATTAAAAATCACTTTAGATATAACTTTTAAAATAGAGGCTACTTTTCATGCACTGTTACGGTAAAAAATCGTATATTGTCAATCAATCAAATAATTTGTTTTAATTATAAAATTTAAATAATTATTATAAAAATCAACAACTTTATCATTTATAATTCAACAATAACAATTTTTTTACTACATTAATTTTCATTTAATATGTAAATCCTTTAATTAAATTTTTTGTCATATAATTTTAGAAATCTCACCAGACATTTTTTTATGCCAACCACATGTATTTCACAAGAAAATAATAGTATTAGAATTGAGTAGGACTTCAATGACTAACAAAATTCTTCTTTAAATATTTAATACATGATAAATTATAATTAAATAAAAAATATAAAAAAATTTGTACTATAGTATATTCTATTTCTAACTAATTTTTTAAAAAAAAAATATAGTTTTGGTTTCTTAGGTCTCTTTTGTTTTTAGTTTTAAAAATTTAACTTTTATTTTTTTAATCCTTGGATTTCAAAAAATATTTTTTTTTAGTCTTTCAAAGAATCTCAAATTGATTTTAGGTAGTTATATGTTTATTTTGTTTAAATACTAGAAAAAGTAATTTTTAAAATTTAAGGACCAAAAAATCAAATTTATTTATTTTTTTTAAAAAGTGAAGGGACGAAAATATATATTTGAAATTTAACCCCCAAAAAACCATCAGTTCACTAAAACAAACTCACGGGAGACGCACGTGTCGTCAAAGTGCATTGCTGAACGGGGTGTTGCCGTGCTGGTGTGCCAAATACGCTGACTCGTCACGCTCCAACATTTTCTTAATTTGTTGCGCTTCTTCTTCTCTTCACCGTCGACGTCGTTTGTTTGCTCGGTCCTCCTCCTCCTCCTCGCCACAGATCTGCGACGGAGCTGCCCTATCTGGTTGTCCTTCTTCTTCTGGAAGCCTCTTCGTCGGAGAATTTTGGAAGTCGATACACTGGATCGGAGATGCCGGTGGCTGCTTCCGCTATATACTTCTTGAACCTCCGCGGAGACGTTCTCATCAATCGCCTCTACCGGGACGATGTTGGGTAACATCTTTTACTTTTCACTCTCTTTCTCCTACTAATCTCTACGTTGCCACTTATTAAAGATCTTCAGCGACGAAAATGAAATGAAAACGAACCGTTTCTGTTGTTTGCACTTTGCACTCTCAAAACGTCCTATGACCTACTTTTTCACCATTTTTATTTTTGTGTTTAGCGAACTCGTACCTGGAAAATAAGCTTTGTACTTGTTCGTGTTTTACGTGCTAGGCTCGTCCTGGTTGCTTGTCGGGAAAAATTAGCATGTTTGAATCGAAGCCTATGTATAGTAACATAGCGGTTTCAATTTCAAACATTTTTTTTTTTTTTTGCTATGCGCCGAACATTTCCTTGTAACGCAGCTAGGACTAGTGAATAGTGATAAGGATCAAGGAGCCTTTGCTTTTGGAATGCCCTTTTTTGAGCCCTGGAAGTTGTTGATTGAGCTTGTATAAAGTTTATTATGATATCATGGGGAGCAATATCGTAGTATCTTCTAATTCGTAACTTTACAGGGGAAATATGGTAGATGCTTTTCGGACACATATAATGCAAACAAAAGAACTTGGTACTTGTCCTGTGAGGCAGATTAGTGGCTGCTCTTTCTTTTACATGAGGATCAGCAATGTTTACATTGTGATTGTTGTCAGCAGCAATGCTAATGTAGCTTGTGCTTTCAAGTTTGTTGTTGAGGTATTTAACCTCTTGCTGTCACTGCCACTTATCTGATGATGTCTGGCTTGGTCGGTTAAGTTATGTTTCATCATGCAGGCTTTAGTTTTAGTTTTATTTTATTCTATTCCATCCTTGCTCAACTCTGACATGAAGGCTTTTCCGTCTTTGTTGCTTGTGCACTGCTTTCTGCCTTCCAATTCTTGATATTTGATTATAGTTAACATTTACATTTGGTTATATAAATGATCATGATTGATAACATGTCCTCTTTTTCAGGCTGTTGCACTATTCAAATCATATTTTGGTGGTGCCTTTGATGAGGATGCTATTCGCAATAATTTTGTACTCATTTATGAACTCCTAGATGGTATGTAATTGTGTCTGTCTATGATGCATGCTAATGCTGAAAGTCAATTTTGGTTTCCTATAATTTTAAAAACTTTCATTAGTTAGAAGAACATTTTCTGGATAAGTTCATGCTTCTGTCCAAAGTTTAAGTGAGGAGTTACCTGTGAAAGTGATTACTATGTAATATATTTATATGGTGAAAAAACCTTCACGCTAGCAAGGGGAAGGATATGGTTTCTTTGTGGCAATTTTTGTCCGTTGCAAACTCTATATTATATGGGTAAAAGTAGCCCGTAAAATAGTTAATTCCATTTGCCCTTCAGAATTTAAGGAACTACCATAGTTATAATAGGAAGTAAACTAGGGCTTTGGTAGTCAAATGCAACAGAAGTGGCTGGTTTTTATGCATTCACATGTGAAACTGCAATAGTGCATTTGCTTCATAACTGTTGTGCATCTATCTATTTTGCCAACAGGCTGAAACAAATATGTTTTGCCAATTCAAACTTTGTGTAATAATAAAAGACCAAATAATGTTCTCATGATAAAAAAATATTTATAATTTGAATTTGAATGGGTTTATGATAAATATATTTGCAGAAATCATGGACTTTGGTTATCCTCAAAATCTTTCACCGGAAATCTTAAAGCTTTACATCACTCAGGAAGGAGTGCGTTCCCCATTTTCATCCAAGGTTAGTTTGCATATGCTATTGTAAATACATTGAAGTACATGGGCGCGGACTTGATAAAACTCAAACATGGATCACATTCACATGAAAAAATTTAGAAAAATGAATCTAGGAGAATAGAATATATAATTCCATATATGAAAATATCAAATATCATTTTGTGGGTGGGAGTAGAGGGGAAACAGCTCATCACAGATTGAGCTGTTCAAAATGTGACTTCACAAGTTTGTGGCTGTGTGTGCATGTGTTATCTGTCTGTCCATTTGTTTCTTGTTTTGAGTTTACATTTTTTTAATACGCTGTGTTTTTTTTTTTTTTTTAAATATTTCACCAATCCTTCTTTATTCATCTTGTTTTGTGTGCAATGCTTGGGGGGAACAGCCCTCAGATAGACCTGTTCCAAATGCGACTTTACAAGTTACCGGTGCTGTTGGTTGGCGGAGAGAAGGCCTTGTATACAAAAAGAATGAAGTGAGTTATGTACTATCTTACTTCCATTATTTATCATTATTTCCTAACTATTGAGGGTTTACAACATTGATCCATTGCAGGTCTTCTTGGATATTGTGGAGAGTGTGAATCTTCTTATGTCTTCAAAAGGTAGGTCATGAATTTTCATTGTCTCCACATTGATGTTTGCTTGATTGCCTGCTAATTGTTATGATTATAGGTGTTGTTCTACGATGTGATGTTACGGGGAAGATTCTTATGAAGTGCTTTCTTTCTGGAATGCCGGATTTGAAGTTGGGTTTGAATGACAAGATTGGCCTTGAGAAAGAGTCACAACTTAAATCACGTCCTACTAAAAGGTAGTTTTCATTTGGACATGCCTCCTCACATTTTGCTTCAAATGCCTTTGATATTCATTGTCATTTGAAACTTGTGTTTGTCCTGTTACATTATCATAGAGAATTATGTGTTTACTTTATTTTTATTCTACAATTTAGTCCGTTTGGTTTGTTGTACGAGGATAGTTCATCCTTATGTTTTATTTGCTCTGCTATAATAGTAACATTGTTTTTTCTATTGTCTACAAAATCTATTTTGCAGTGGTAAAACTATTGAGCTTGATGATGTCACTTTCCATCAATGTGTAAATTTGACAAGGTTCAACTCGGAGAAAACAGTTAGTTTTGTACCACCTGACGGTGAATTTGAACTGATGAAGTAAGCTCTTACCTTTTCATTGTATCTCATGCTATAAGAGTTTGTGAACCTACAACCAACATATTGCGTTCATGCTTTGGTGGGAAAAAGGGGCAGATGGGTTTGCAATTCCTTCCCTGTGCCCTTATTGTTCATGATTAACTATTTCAAAACCACTCTTTGTTGGTTTTTCTACCAGGCATTTGATAATCTATTTCTTGGTAGATCTTCATCATCAAACTTTGATTGGTACAATGGATTATTGGCATCTCTATGTTATGATTTAAGTTTTCTATGAAAGAGTTTATTTCTTCTTTGACACCCCATATAGGCCACTAAAATTGTTTACAACTTCCCAATTTTCATAAATCCTGTTCTGTTTATTATCATTTTGCATCACTTGGTATTATAAAATCACAAGTGATATAGGATCAGGTGAATTCTTGATGGTGCTAGAAAGGCCATTGGTGTTGTCTAATATCTACTAACATTATTTTATATTGGTAGATATCGTATCACTGAGGGTGTTAATCTTCCCTTCAAAGTATTGCCAACCATCAAGGAACTTGGTCGAACACGGATGGAAGTTAATGTTAAGGTTTGAACACTTTCATGTTAAAGGTTAAATCTATTGAAGGTTATCCCCCATTCATTTGTTTATATATTTATTAACATGTTTTTCAGGTAAAGAGTGTCTTTGGTGCAAAGATGTTTGCACTAGGGGTTGTTGTTAAAATTCCTGTGCCAAAACACACTGCAAAAACGAGTTTCACAGTCACATCTGGCCGAGCAAAATATAATGCATCTATTGATTGTTTGGTTTGGAAGTAAGAGTCTCACTTGATCGCTTTATTATAATGACTATGTGAAATAAAGGTTATTGAAAGTGGTTTTTTCAGACCGTAACTCAGCATCGTGAGTTACATATAAAGTGTCCCAAGTGAAAACATAAATCTGCATGTTCTTTTTACTTTGTACTTTTATATTTTAATAAGGCTTAAATATCTTTTTAGTCCTAAAAAATCAGTGTATTTTTGTTTTTAATCCTTGTAAAATTATTTTTTTTGTTTTTAGTCCTTGCAAATTATGTTTTTTTTTTTCCATCTTTATGACACTTTAGATAACACTTTTTTCACTGTTAAAGTGTTATTTAAAGTACTTTAAGGACTAAAAACAAAAAAAACATATTTGCAAGGACTAAAAACAAAAAAATGCTAAATTGTAAGGACCAAAAATATATTAAACCTTTTTATAATCATGCGTGAAATATGTTGTTTTATGTTGTTATTGTATGATGATACTCATGACAGGATTCCCAGTTATTTTTTTTAATAATTAAATATAGGGTACCATTTAATGTGGTTTTCAGTACTAACATGCAACTCTGGTCTTAATTTGCAGAATAAGAAAATTTCCTGGGCAAACTGAGCCAACCTTGAGTGCGGAAGTTGAACTTATTTCCACGATGACAGAAAAAAAATCTTGGACTAGACCACCAATTCAGATGGAGTTTCAGGTTTGTTATCAGTTGCTTTAACAAATTCCATGAAAATGGCTGGAACGTTCTGATTGCCTTAAAAGTATAAGTGAAAGCTTATTCATAGATATATAATTATGAGTAAATTACATTGATATTCTTGAAGTCATGTAAGATTGCACAAAATCTGCACAGAACCCTCCTATTTTTTCTACTCCTATACTAACTCTTAATTGCTTAAAAAATATTACTCTGACACCCCCTTATACTTTACACTAACCTATCCTTAATTGTTAAAAAACATTGCTCGACATCTTCCTGTAAGGGAGGTTGTTGTAAACGTTAAAAGAGCATGAGGTTTGTGGAATCTTACAAAAATCTCCGGAAATGTCAGTTGATTTACTCTCTAATAAATCCAGCTTTATTGCCTATATGTGAATCAAGGAAATTAGGATTTAGGACCTGTATTTTCATTATTATATTAAATTTATTAATATGTAATTCAGTTCAGTTGTGGGTCTAGGGCAATGACACGGCCTTTTGTTTTTTGTCTCTTGATAAAATATATATTTTTTTAAAACTTTCCTTTTTTCTTTTTGGGTAAGTTTAGTGGATATTGGCTCTCTGCTGCGGGCAAAACTTCTAATTTCATCACATTCTCCTGTCGAGATTCTATCTCCAAACTGTGGCTTCCTATGTAGTATGTAGTAGCTTGATGTAATAGGTATGGTTTGGTTGAGTGGAGTGAAATGAAATGGAATGGAATAAAGAAAAAAAATAGAGATTTTTTTATTTTATTTTTAAAATTAAAGTAGTGAAAAAGGTGTTGGACGACCCACACTAAGTAGTGAATTTTTCCCTTGAATTTCTCTCCCCTTCTTAGCAACCAAACTCACCCCTAGTCTTATATTTCTTAACGCAGGTTCCCATGTTTACGGCATCTGGTTTACGTGTCCGTTTTCTAAAGGTATCCATCCTGAATTACTAGGCTTTTGTTTTGTTTGTTTTAAACATTGATACGTGGATACCTTAACATTGCTTAGAACTCAGTAAATTTATCTAATTTACTCTCTGAAGGTGTGGGAAAAGAGTGGATACAACACTGTTGAGTGGGTTCGTTATATTACAAAAGCGGGATCATACGAGATAAGGTGCTAGGCAACACGTGAAAACGTCACGATTAACTGGTGGAGATTGAAACAGTCCCAAATAATTAAAGGCGCTGTTCCATGTAGTTGTCCAGTTATAGCCGAGTTTCTGGCCAAGGTTGAGGCGTCCATCTTCATATAGTGTGCTGTCAAAATGATTGTGGACGTGAAAAATCAGTATAGTATTTCTTTTTTATTTTCTTTCAAGGCCAGCTTGTCAATGGAAACTTTTAATTGATTTCTATCTCCCTTTTTCACATTGTATTTTACTTTAATGATAAATTTTTTTATTGAGTAGTGCATTCTGTAAATTTTTTGTTTCATTTCATGTTGGCGTTGATCTATACTGAAGCTCCTCCCTGAAACGATAAATATGGGACACTACTGTTTGTATAATTATATATGGTTACTCATTAAACACTAGTCTTCGCTGATGGATTCGTTGCATCAAGAGAAGAAGTCCTCTTTATTTAAGATTAAAACAAAATCATGATATATGTTTAGATTTTTTCTTACGGAATATTGGTCCTGAATTCTGATAGGTTAGGCTATAGCTTTTTGCTCCTTAAAATAACCTTGCGTAACATAATAACAATATTAAAAATCTTTCGCCTTCAATATTAATGTAACAAAACCAAACATGCTTTCATACGTATGGAAGTTTGAAATGTTGTCATCACACATTTTTCTATGAATAATAATGCAACTATACAAGGACGTGAATTGTCACACTGATATTTTCTTTTATATACGGATTAGAATTTTAAAATATTCCCACGTTATCAACCATATTTCTTTGAAATGTTTTCTCCTAAATCCGAACGATCCATTCCATTCAACATTCATAATATATATGGAGTTTAATAGTTATGTTTTTAGTGTAAAATTTTTCACACGGTTAATCAATAAAAAAATCACCTTTCATATTATTATTATTATTATTATTATTATTATTAGATTTAAGGAATGAGATCATATATTTACTCAAATAATATTCCAATATAATAAATAGTCAAATAATATTATTATAAGTAAAATTAAATATTATATTATTTATATTAATATAAGAATAAAAATAATAACAAACTATAAAATATCAGTGTGAGAATAACATAATATTTTTTTGTTACAACAATAAAATGATGTTTAAGCACTAAATTCTTTTAAGAGGCAGAAATTACCGAAGTAAGTTTATAATAATAATTATTATAATTATAAATAAGTCTTATAATAAGAATAGTTATTAATAGAGAATAAAATTAAAAGCGGAGTATTAGAAACACGTTATTTTGATTGTAAGTTTTTTATTGAATAGACTTTATTAAAATTTATAAAACTAAGGGAAAAGAAACATTAAATAATCGAGACTTGCACCAGAAAATATATATTAAGGATATATTGGATACAAATTACAAATATTTTTAACAACTTTTCTACTGAAAATATAAAAAAGAAATTCAATAAAAAAATTCTTAAAAACATTTTAAATTTATGGACTCTAGTATTACTGTTACACTATAAAAGGCTCCTAGAAAAAGTGTTATTCTAGTAAAAATAAAATAAAAAAAATGGAGGGATGCAGCGGAAGTGGAACGTGGAATGGAGTATGATGTATGAGAGTGGATTGGTTGGTTGGTTGATTATAGTGTTATATATAGCGTCCCTCCCTTGCTTACCGAGTTTCCGTGCAGAGGGATCCTGCTCAGTGCTGCGACGAACACGACGTAGTAATGGGATTTTTAAAAAGGATAGCCGGATATCTAGGGTTTGGAAACCACGAACACGATTCCAAGGATGAGGCCGGCGATGGTCAACCTCGTACCACACAACCTCGACTGAGAGAAACCGGTCTTCCTCGTAAAGGCTTCAGTGTCCCTGCCCAGGTCGTCGTCGATCGCCCCCACCTCGCTCCCGTTCTCACTCCTTCTACTTCCGGCGACGGTGGAATTCAGGTCCTTCCTTTCTCTTCATTTGCAATTCCCTACATTCACTTTCTAAACTTTTTAATCTAATTTCGGAAACCTAACTATTCTCTACCCTAATTGCTTTGATTTTTCTAGTCCAATCCTTCGAAATATTCTCTTTCCTTTGCCATATGGCATTGGCACTCTTTTTTAATATATCCGTAGTTTAACTTTACAGAAAATGGACTGAATCTAGCATGAATGCACGGATATGATAAAAGAAGGAAAAGGAAAAACATATGTCCTTACTTTTGGGACATCAAGGCCCTTCCTAGTTTCTAATTCTATTATTAGGATTGTAATCGTATATAACATTACTCTATAGTTCCTGTGTTAAGACACTTTGTATGCTCGTACACTACACAATTGTTAACATTTTGGAACTCCAAACATCCTTACAAAATAGTACTGCATCTTATAATGTTAGTGTTTGTGAAGATCATGCAGCTCTTCCATTGTTTTCTCTTGCAGTTCCTACCTCTAGAGCTGAAAACATGCTCTTGAATTCTATGCGTTTATCATATATTTTTCAGTTATCTTTCATCAGAAAAATAGTAGATAGGTATGACATGTTCTAATGTTGCAATGCTATTGTGGATAACATTTAGTCTTTATTTTCCTCATTTTGCACAAGTAACTGAACTGGTAAGTCTTTTGTTTCTAGCTTACTGGGGGTGCTTTGGTGAAGTTTTTTGTAAGCACATGAATGAAATGGGAAACATTTGGCTTTATTTGTACTGACTTTAACATTGCAAAATCAGGTTGGAGGTCTCATAGCATTGGGGAGGAGGGTGTTCGTGCATGCTTATCATATTCTATTGGAATTAGTTCATCTAGTATAGTGTTATATGCTGTCTATTTCCCTCCCTTAGAGTACATGAATGGGTGAACAGAACATTCCTCTTCCTCACCCAAAATGCAATGAGGAGTAAGGGGATTATGTAAAACTTGAATTGGTGATGGTAAACTTTTAGATGGCTTGCTCTATATCATTTCTTGTTTCAAAAATAGTTTTCAAGTCTGTTCTGCTCTTAATCAGTGTCCTTGTTTCATGATCAAGGATTCTCATTATAGCTTTTTTGGTGCCTAACTCTTTGGTGGATAGCTTTTGTTTGTACATTCTTGATCTTTGGTATTATGTATGTATTGAGTTAGGAAAATTAATCATTTTCAAGTTAAGGCAACAAGGCTCCGTGGCTTTTACATTAATCAGTGATAGATGAAAGAGGAGAGGGTAGACATTGTTGCTAACTAGGGTATGGGGCATTCATGACCTTACAGTTATGCCTTTTACATTTGTTTTTGTCTCCATGGCTAACTTTTTTGTATTAAGTGCAGTGGATGACAATAACCCTTTCTTGTTCATACAATTTGCAATAATATTTTCGCACACTGTTACCTCTGAATCTGATGTATACTGTATACATTTATTTAGTTATATTAAGTTTGGGAGTTGCATGGTCAGATAAATTTTCCTTTGTTAAGTTATTTACTGCCAGCAGGGGTTTCATATTTCTGGGTTTTTATGTTTCTCTTCATCAGGGTCTGGATTGGTATGTAAAGCGTCTTAAAATGGACGAAGATGGTGATTTAGCAGATGAATTCCTTGATGAGGTTTCATCAGAGAAGCCAGAAGGACATGCAGTAGATAATCATAAAACACAGGCAAGGTTTAAACCAAACAATGCTACCAAGTCAGTCAGAGTGAAGAAACAGATCTTATTAGATGGGAAAATTATTCCGCAGATTGTGGAATCCCACCAGGTCAGATCCTATTGATTCGTTGGGCTTTATCTGTTTAGTTGTGCATACAGTGGAACCTGCAGTTATATTTTAACTGAGCTTTACTTGATGGTTCCTTTTTGCTCTTTGGCTTTGTCTTTCATTAGCTATGAATATGTTTGGGAATTGCTGCTACATTTGATGAAAGTGTGTGGGAGTTAAACTACCCAACAAATTTAACTACCAAATCTCATGTCCAAGACTCCAAGCTATATTAGAGGCTGTCAGGTTTTTAGGTCTAGCTGTTGAAGTTTTTTGCTACAGGCGTTGAATAATGTAGATGGGTATCTGGGTAAGAGGCCTACATGTGAGATCTACAAAGAAGCTCTGAACTTTAACAAGTAGACGCATTTGAAGTGTATCCTTGTGAATTATGGTAGTCTCTTATAAGTATTGAAATGTTGGGCGTATGATTCTGCTAATTAATTGTGACAGTTTGTACTTGCTTCTCCTTTCTTGATAGCTAGTGCTTAAACTATTTGCTATGCTTATTAAATTAATAAAGTAAATTTTGGATTTTTAAAAAAATGGGTAATCAATAATGATGGCATGTTGTACCATCTGAACCATTTAAGATTACTGAATTATCAGTTCCTCAGCTTAAGGCGAGAATCTTATTAAAAGGCAAGGTTCTCGAAGCAGCTTCAATGGGAAACTAGCTAGATAAATTTCAACATGTACTAAACTTCTAGATTTGTGTATATACTACGGTGGCTAGGCTAGTTAGAACTTAGAACGATTGACTTGGTTAGTTGAACTTGAACATCCTAGATTCGTCAAAAAAAAGTATAGGACATGTTGACTTTTTTTGTGTGGATTTTTTTTTTTGGATTGTTGAATACTAGAATATATCAATTATTGGCCAAAAAGAAAGATACATTTTATTTTTGTTTATCATAAGGGAGATATCTGAAAACAAAGTAAAGGAATGGGAAATGATATGAATGATGTGAACTTAGTCTAATGGGGAAGAAGGAGAAATCAATGTTACTTATACGCTACACGAATATAATCTACTTGGTGGAGAATAAGAAAAGGTCGTTTAAGGAGGTATTTCATATGGAGTTGAATTCCAATAAACAGTATAAAATAGGAGATTATACAGAAATTACGTGAAAATGAATTGTGCTTGCTACCAAGAACCAAGGTGAAGTTTTGAATAATAACCTTCAATTCTTGGGAGGTTTTAACTCTTCAATAGCCTTCTCTCAGTTCTCTGTTGACATGAAGGCTGAAGCCGGTGAGATAATTAGCATATGCATATTGTAGTGGTATTAAAACGGGCTGGACCGATTAGTCTAATATTGATTTTTGGTAGAATCGATGATGAGTCTAATATTAAGTATGGGTTTCAGAATTATTCGAAAAGCCATGGGCTTATCAAATTCATGTGCCCCTTAATCTCACATTGCTGCCATTTTATTTTAATAATTTTTGGACAAAAAGACCCTTTATGAAAATTAGTTTATGTAACATAAAACATTAAAACTATACAAACATTAATTTTATTCTGAAGATATACAAACATTAATATCAAACATTAGTATTTTGACAAACATTAGTTTTATATATATATATATATATATATATATATATATATATATATATAACTTGGACGAAGATTTAAGTATATATGAAAACTAATTTTTGTAATATAATTGTGACGAAATACGTTACAGAAATAACATAAATTTATTTATTATGTGTTTAACTCTTATCCAAATATTTTATTTCTTAGTGCGAATAAAGGATAACTTTTAACAGATGGTAAAAAGATTAATTTCCTCTGAGATATAAATTTAGGTGAATTTTGTCCTTTCCAACCTGTGCTTGGGTGAAGCAATGATATTTAGGAGCTAATTTTGATTAGAGCTAATATTAAACAGATTGGTGGAGTGGGATTTTTACCGCTGAGTTTGAAAAAAGCTGAGCAAACTCTCAAATCAAATCTAGTCTAATTCAGAAGATACTGGTTTGCAGCCACTAATTGTTATATGTCTCGCTTTTCGCTGCAATATTAGTTTGTACTTTGTGTGCAGCCACTTAACCTAAAATGATGTTACGAAAGAGTGATTTTCAATAGAACGTGACATTTTAAAATGAGTGGAACACAAATGTTCGGCGGAGTGCTCATAACCATATGTGAGCTGTTGGAGAGAACACGGGGCAATATCAAAGGCTCGGTAGCCGTAGTTGGACCTTTGGTTGATTCAACAGGCAGAAACTTATCTGAAAGAAATGAATGATGTATTTGGTTCTGATTCAAGCTCCACAAACAAAATTATCTAAAGATGCCAATTTTCAAAAGCACTCAGAATCAATAATCTTATCATTAATAGTTATTCCAAATAGCTTTTTGGCACACACTGCCATTGAAATTGGAGAACTATAAAACTCCACTACATTGTGGGGGCAAGACTCATTCCTTTAGAGGCTTACACTGCTTACAAATAAAGCATTACATGGTACACCAATAATACCAAAATTATTTAATTATTTCACTCAAATGTTAAGAAAATTTCCTCAGCTATCTCATATGCCCTCGTTATTCCTCAAAGGCGATATTTGATTAAAACCAAGGTCGTGGTGTCTGTCACCAATTTTACAGTAACATTTAGGTGCTGAATTTCTGCTCAGTGGTGCTTGTTGAGGCCTGCATCATTCAGTAGCACCAGTGTAAATAATGTGCATCTAAGAATACAGTTCAAAACTTCAAATTATTCTAACCCCCATGTAAGGACCTTTTCCCATTCAGGTATGAGGTATATTTAGTACAAGAAAACTTCGTACTAAGTTAGTTAAGAAAAGGAAGAATGCATAACAATACATGGTTGCTCCAATAAAAATTACTTTTGAAAGTATCACACAACTATTCAATCAATCATACTATTTTCCACAACCTAAGAATAATGTTTATATTCTTCTACTCTTACTAATCCTCCCAATACTTTATAAAATATTAACAAAAATATTTTAATAATATAAAAACATTTAGTACTTTTTTATCCTCTCGTTTCATTCCTTCTATTTAGTATCACTAGAAAATATCATATTTGCCAAGGATTAAAAGTTAATTTCTGTTTCACCAAATATATCCCTATCCTTCCAAACGTACGGAAAGGAAAAATTATGTGTTCCTTCTGAAATAAGCATTTATAAGGATTCTTTCACTATCAAGTTGGGACTCATGTTAACATAAATCTTCATAGTACGTAAACAAGAGATTGTACTGACCCCAACTGATGTTACAAAACTGCAAACCGCACATTTCACGGATCTTGCTCCATATTGGTACCTGAGTAGCATCTTACAGTTCCCACAGTTGACATGTGCCACCAGATTTGCTGTTACAATGTTCATACATACAAAGTAGTGACTCAAATAATAACGATTTAGCTCACTAAAGAAACTCTGTCCTTATCTCCATGAATATGTATACGCAAGACACACAACTTCCATAGTGGTTCAATACCTTCCAAAGCTAGATTGACCGTGTGACAACAAGAGCATTGCACACTTGTGGCTCCACGGATGTACATGAGGAAAGTGTGACAGCCTCCACAAACTAACTGGGCCATTTCTGTGCCTATGCACACAAATTTTTATGATTTCATTTTCCTTATATTTGGTTGATTGAAAAACAATGGAAAAGGTAACAAGTTGAACTTCCTAAATAACAAGAATTAGAGACAGAAATTGCACCGTACCAGGAGGAAGCACTGTTGTGACTGCATTGCAAACAGCACAGCACACAGAGGTGGCTCCAACTGGATAGAGCAGAAGGTTTCTACACCCAGAACAGATTAGTTGACTCTCTGCACCTGGTTACCAAGGAAAGTTTTGACATAAGTTATTTGCAAGTATTAAAAGAATGACCATTTTTGTGTCCCTTTTCTCTTTGATAATATAGCAATTAAGGTTCTAGCATTCATCCTATCATCAATACAGGTCCAATTTTCAAATGGCAAGCCTGGCCAGAAGAGAAATTGGACTAGAATAGAGAACTGTACTAGAAAAAAGATATCTAAATTCTAACCAATTATCTCCAAATCCACATTCCAAACAAATCAAGAGTCTTTCAGAGGAATTTCCCTGAACACATTTTCACATTCAATCCACCATTTGGGAAACGAAAATTTTCCATTCTCCATCCCCTTTTCTCTCCCCTCCTTTTTTTTCAGCTTCCTCGTATCTACCATTGGATTCATCGACCACCGACCCCAATTAGCTTGGGTTAAAGGTGTTGTTGATATTGATTTTGAGTCATTCTAAGGACTTGGTCTTCAAAACAATGAACTTGTTTCCTCCATTAACTATCAGAGCGAAAATTGGACATTGAAAATTTTCAATCCATGGAATAGAAATAACAATTCAAGTGTGCTATCATTCCATGACCAACATGAATGAGCAAAGAATGAAAGAGTAAGATACCATTTGGTGGAGGCGTATATGGAGCTGGTGGAGGGGGTGGAGGGTACGGGGCAGGTGGAGCTGGCATTATCTCAAAATATTATCTTTATCTACCAAACTCTACGTAGAGAATAAAACTCTTTCTCCCATTTGAACAACTCCTGGGAAAAAATTGAAAAGGAAAAAGTGCTGCACTGAGAGACATGACGGTGGCATAAAAAACATGGAAATTGAACTAAAATTTGGCATTAATACCAGCAGAAACAGAGTGAGAGAGAAACCTGTGAAGCAGATTGTAGAGCAAATAAATTTGCAAACAGAATAACGTAATAAGAGTCAAATGACAAGCTTTCTTCCCCTTAGGGAGCCATGCATGAAGCAACGGGGAATTGGAGCACAGAAGAAGAGAAGAGTTAAGGTCCTCTCACCAGAAGTGAAATTAAATTAAATAGAATAGTGTCCCAACTCCCAAGTGGGGCAAAAATACACGCCCTTGACAATTTGTTACAGATGAAAGTGGAGAGAGAGAGAGAGAGAGAGAGAGAAGAAGAGATAGACTAATAGCATAATATGTACGAATACATTTGAAGAAAAATAATGGACTAAGAAAAGATGTTAAGAACGAACTTATGGTAAGAAAAAAAAAAAAAAAAAACTGTTGTTTTTACCTTCATTTGGCTTATCTTTTTCACGTACTAAATAAACTTTCGTGGTTTCATTTTCTACTTTCCCTCTATACGTGGGTGATTCTGTTGGCCGCTTATATAAAAGAAAACGAGTAAGATTTGGACAGAAAATTTATTTTAAGAGTATCAAGTAGTTCTTGCTCTTGTCCTATTGTCAGTTCCACCTAGCTTAACCCTGACAAAGGAACCTAGCTAAGGTTCTACCTCTCTCTAGATTTTTCTTTCAAGCTTTCACCATTGGTTTTTTATTCTTTTATTCTTTATATATAAGAGACAAATTTTCAACATTGTTCAAAAAATCATTTTTCATTCTGCTATACCCGATATGATTTTTTTTTTAAATGTGAATGGGGCTAGAAATCAGAAAAGCTGGTAATTCCAGCAAAACTGATTAACGAAGCCTATCATAAAGATTTTTTATTCTGCTATGCCCGATATGATTACTGACACTGTATACAACAAATCGTCAATTCATCTATGCTGTTGATTGGTGGTGCAGGGTGCTTCATCTATGTTTTGTAGTACTAACCATATATAATACGCAAATTTTAATTGATTAGTAAGTTAGTATTTTATAATTTGTAAAATTTTAAAAAGTCTACATTATAACTTCCGAGGACTATCAATACTTAGCCATTGGACCACCTTAAACATTTCCTTTGTGTAAATTAAATACAGTGCATACACAAGAGGGATGCAAATGCGTGAAACCCATCATCCACTCTCCTTCAGAGTAACTAATTTCATGGTACAATATGAGAAATAGAGACCATGGGTTAATCTAAAATTGTTGTTCTGTACGTCGGTCATTTGCGTTAGAGTAAATACCTATCAATCTCTTTCTTTTTTTCCAAAAATATTTAAATCACATTGTCTTTATTTAAAATAAATAAAAAAATCATTTTTCTTCAATATTCAAAGATCAATATGTATTATTTGTAAGTTTTAGTTTATTTTGATGTAAATGATTGTATCAGGATAAATTTCTCTTGTGTGTAAGTTTTAACATTATTAGTTATCACTACTACAAAAAAAAAGTGACATTTTTTTATAAATATTTGTAATTTTTTAAAGACGAATATCTTAAAATCGTCTTTAAAACTACATTACCAAATTGATTATTTAAGTAAGCGATTTTAAAAGCAAGAGTTTAACGTCAGTTTTCAGAAATCGACTTTGAAAGGGATAAGTTTTCCCTTTTCATTCTCTTTCTATGGTACCCTATCTCTGAATCTCCCTCCCAACAGCGTCTCTTTCAAATCTTTGTTCCTCTCTCGCCTCCCAACTTCCGTCGAAGCTCTCTGACATGAACACGCAGTGGTAAGCCCTTATCGATGCTTCTCTGCTTTTCCGTTCTCTCGCTTTCTTCAGTTTCTTGTCAATTTAAGGCCAATTTATACTTTTCCCCGCCTTCGGTATGTATGCATTTATACTTTATTTTATTCTTCGATTTTCTCAACCTCATAAATTTCCTTTTCTTTCTATCAATTATTCTTGGATATCTTTCATCTACCCACTTTAACACACAAATACTTTTTTGAATAACGATTAAAAGAACACATACGAACAACATTGCTCTTGGGAGTTATAGGACTCTCTCTATTGAGCTTCATTTCTTCGCAATGCCAGTGTAATTCGTTTAATTCGAAAGATTGAATCGTATTATGACAAATGAATCAAAGTAATCAAGCACTGCTCCTAACTCTTTCTAAGTTTGCTAATCCTATCCTATACATCCATTTAATTTGTGTGCATAGTAAAAAAGCCTTGGATGCTATTCGGGTGTCCATAGGAATACCCTGATGATGGGTAGAAAGATAGGATAAGCACTAAGCAGAATCAAATATGCCCATTCTGATGGAGCCTAAAATGGATTTGACCTCTCATCAAATTTAGCCCAACAACAATATTTAGGAACCAAAAAATATTAATTAGAGGAGTATATATTAATGATTCGTTTCATCTCAGTCACTTCATATTTTGAGTCTGATTGGTTTGGATTAACTTGAGTAGACCCTTTAAATATTATTTATATTTTTTAATCATAAGACTTAAAACTTAATATTTCATTATTTCCCACTGATAATTTTTTTTTTTAAATATTTCAGTCAATAAAAATATTTTTTTTACAACTTAAATTACTAAACATGGGTTAATAACAGTTTATTTCTTAAAAATTTAAGAATGCGTCACTGTTTTTAAAATTTATTTTTAGTAAATTTAAAATCTATTAAATAAAATGAGAGAGCATTAGTAAAATAAACATAATAAAATTAAATAAATTTATGTTTGTTTACATTATAGACATTAATAGTGTTTTAGTTTAAGTAAATTTTTAAATAAAATATTTTGAAAGGGAAAAATGACTCTTGAAAGCTTGGCAATCCATGTAAAAGAAAAGAAGCAAATTATATTCTTCTCTTTTAAGAAATACTTAAATTATACTGTTCTTTTTTATTTTCTTATCTTAGTCATGGTAAATAATTATAAACAACCTTATTAAAAATATTTTTAGTTTCTATTTTTAAGATCGTTATTTTTTAAAAGATAAAATAATGCTATGAATTCTTGTATTATCGAGTTGAAAACCTTATTTGGATTTTTTTTTAATCTTATTTTATGTAACTCCAAAGTCGATAGTGTACATTCAAAATTAATTAATAATAATGTTTTTTTAGGATGATATACTACTACAAAAATCGTTTTGAAAGATGATTATTTGTGACTTTTCATGACGCTTTTCAAGCGTCTTTGAGCAATTTCCATGTGTTGAAGGCAGGCGCCATCTCAGTTCCTGTTGGAAACATGTATCCTCCTCCTCCTCCTTAACCCGAGCTTGAGAACGTGGGATGGAGGCTTGCGAAAGAGGGAGGCTCGGGTTTTCCTTTGAATGGGTTCTTTTCTGGTGCCGAGTTGACTTTAGGGTTGCAGAGAGATATCGAATTCCCAAAAAGATTTGAGCTTACTCCTGCCATCAAGTGTTTGTTGAGAAGAAATGTTGCAATGTTTGCTGATGGTTTTAGGGCTAACTCAAAAAAGGTGCAGCCACAAGCCAGTGGATTTCCTGGGACTAGCACTGTTTCGAAATTGGGTTCTTCATCTTCTTCTTGGTCTGCTGCAGTCCTTGGCGAGCAGCCTGGTGACTCTCACAATCTGAATGACCAGGAGGATTTGAACTCTGTGATGAGTAAATTTCTTGATCTAAATATTGATGATAATGTGGAGTTTGTGCCAGAAGATGACAAGGAAGAGGTGATAGTCACTCTAGTTAATCAGATAAAGGATCTTGAGAAACAGCTCAAGGTGCGGAAAGATTGGGCTCACGAGAAGGAGACAGAGGCGGCTGAGGAGCTTGACGACCCAACCATGATGAGACTCTCAAATGGAGAATGCATTGAGAAAGACTAGTGGTCAAATGGACCAAACAACTGCATCTGTCAGAAAACTTGAGGCGGAGAAAGCTGAAATCAAAGCAGAGTTGGAGGCCGCTAAACTAAGTGCATCAGAGTCAGTTGCAAGCAAGTTGCAAAAAGGGAGAAAAAGTGCTTAAAGATGCTTCTGGCTTGGGAAAAACAGAAAGCGAAGATACAGCAGGATATATCTGATGTAAAACTGAAGATATTGGAGATACAAGACGAATTGGCTCAGATTAAACACTGTGCAAAGTAAACTGAGGTTTGTTCTTATCGTAACAAAAGTAACATGTTTCTAGATGAGACATTAAAGTGGCGTATATTAATGCAAAACAGTTGGCTATTGTCACATGAATAATTGAATATATCTAACTTGAAATTGGAGTTTATGGAGTGATTTTGAAACCTTACATGTCTCATGTTTATTTGTCTTCTGTTTGTATGTTACTGGTTTAGTATTCACCATTATGGACTTGAATAAGATAAAATTGTTGTCACTTTTCTTTTTGTCCATTTCATACATTAGAATGATTCTGCTTGCAACAGTGTATGTACTCTGTGAATCATGGAAAGTGCAAAAGAGTAGTTTTATTCAATGGCACACATATTTGACTTTGGGCATTTGTTTAAGACACAGCATGACACCTTCAATACTAACAGGGTGCTTTAAATTGCTCTCATGCATTGTGTTTATGTCTATGCTTTTGGCATGTTTATATATGCATATTCATGTGCATGGTGTTTTAAGATTATGTACATCGTCTGTTATTTTGAAATCAATTAAAATTGAAGTGATTTTACTTGAATGAATTCATCAATTCTACTGATATTCTGGAGTTGCACACTGTTAATTAGAAATCTGCTCCCAATTATCATGTTTAGCAGTGTGCCAGTGTGTATTTTTGTATATGTATCCGTCAGTGGATGTGTGAAGAACTCATGTCTTTCAGTCCATGATGATCCTTAGCACTAATTGAAGAGGAAGGCCGTTCTAAGGAAGCAGCTGAAATCATAAAAGAAATCTGAAGGCTTTATGCCTGAAGATAGAGATAAATTTCCAGCGTTGTAAGGATGATCTCCTTAGGCTTGAGCAGGAGATTTCCCGCCTTAAAGCGCCTGCATGGTCTACTACTTTGCCTACAAGTGAGTCTGAGGATGCAGAGCCCCAGAGAGAGACTCTTGCTAAGCTTCTGCAAGAGTTAGATAATTGAAGGATTTTTCTGGAAAAGAAGTCAACGGTGATAGAGAATGCATTATATGTGGAAAGGATGAAGTTTCAGTCATGTTCTTGCCATGCGCGCACCAAGTTATGTGTGCTGGTTGTGGTAGAGAGTATCGGAAAAAGGGTAAAGCTGTTTGTCCATGCTGCCGGGTTCCAATTGAAGAGAGAATTCCTATATTTGGGGCAAGTTCGTAGTCTTGCATCTGTAAGCTTTGAATATTTTGCAGAATAACTATGTTCTGCCGTAGATTATCTTTTTTATTACCTTGAAAATAAGATAGGTAAATTCAAACATGTGCTTTGAAGGCACTAGTCAAGGATTAAAAAATATAAATGATTGAAGGATGAGTAAACTGTAAAGACTTTTGAGTTGTTAATGCAACAAAAAACTTGTATTTTCATTCTTGTATGGTGGTTTCTCGGCACGAGTCTAAAGCAGCTGCGTTATTTGCTTTGGTAGCTTACGATTTTACCCCGCCATTCTTATTAAATGTGGAAGACATATCAAGGGTACACAATATTTTGTCCCTCAAGTTTAATTTTTTCAGTTCACGCTAATTTATTTGTTGTGTTCTAAATCTCTTTGAAATTTAGGTTAAAATGAAAAATGGTGTATTCATGATTTTTTTTTATAGACAAATGTTAATTTGTTAGTCTTTATTAGAAATGTTAATTGTTAGAATTTGAATCCGTAACATCTCTTCTCTTTCTTCTTTTTCTATCTTTTTTTAATTACTGAGTCAATCTCATATTTTTATGTATTTGTGATTTTATGGTTAATAAGTCTAAAATAATAGTTAATTTAAATAAGCTTGATAGAATTTCAGATGTTTTACTCAAACGTTGGAGTGGTTTAATGTAAAAAAAAAAAAAAAAAAGCTAAAGAAAATATTAGATTATAGGAAGACAAAGTGTAATGTATTCATATTGTTAGTGATAATGGTTTATTCTTTGCTAATTCTAACATGGTCCGAACTGATTCATTTGGGACCAAATGGGCCGATCTGATTATAGGTTGATTTATTAGTGGTATTTCTACTTCTCAAAAATTCTATTTATACCCTCTTTATGTTTTTCTTCATGTCTTTATTTCGAAAATTAATTTATGGAATGAAAAGATACATTATGGCAATTAAATTTTGGAATATTAAAAAATTTGGGGGAAGAGGGTTGTGAAGTTAAAAGAGGAGTTGAAATAGACTTCCCCTCTTGACACGCAGCGAGTGAAGGGCATATTTTTTTTGTGTCTAAGTCTCTAAGATGAGAGAACCCATTGAAGCTGGGAAATGGTTTGAGTATTGGACTTAATTATAGTTTGTGTTTCGACTAGGGGTTTTAGAGATCATGAGTAGTTGTTGAAGATACAGTCTCTTCTAACGCCATACCAAGAAGGAGTGAAAAAAAAAAAAAAGGTTTTATTCTTACGTGATGAAAACAATAAATCGTTTTTTACTTTTGATTTCTTTACTTTTAATTATGTAAAGTTTGGTCCTTCATTGTTTTTAGTAAATTAATTTCTTTTTTTTAATTATGCAAATTCACTTTTGACATGAATGTAACTTTAGGTCTGACAATATATATTAAGTTTTTTTTTTTTCAAGTTTTGTTGGGGTATGTAAGTAGTGCACAAGGCTGATCTCATTTTGATAATTTTTTCCATACGGAAGTTCAAGAATCCGATCCAAACCCTCTCAACCGATTCAGTCGTTGGGTTTGATGCATGACTTGTTTGTAGGGGCACAAATTATCTCAGTTTAATTGAAAATTTGTTTCTAACACAATACAGATGGCAATTGGTTTATGGAGCCACATGTGAAATCACAGCTTCAGAGTCATGGAGAAGTTGGAAATGCACGAGAGAACCGCTTAGTAATATAACAAAACAAAAAGAAAAAGAAAGAAATCAACCCCAGCTAGCTGTTTGAGGACAACAGCGTACACATTTAGATTCAAAAAAGCTACGTTAATATCAAATAGAACAGTTCACACAGTTCTTCCCCTTTTTTTATACCATATTATATATGGCCATTATTGGTTGTATTGCCGTTTTCCCGTGAAGCACAATATAATAGGAGTCAACACCACCTTTGGACTATGCTATACAATTATAGTGTCATTAGCACATTGCCATATTGCAGCTGCCAGCAGCACTCTTTAATGCCAATGAAACTCTCAACCAAGGCCAATGAGTCATTTATTTTATTAGTATACTAAAATATTAATTTTTGCTAGCATATGAGATTAAATCTATAATTTTTTTCTTTTCTTTTTCCTTAACTATCCAATATAATTCATCTTATATTTCCTGATCAATAATGAGTCATAAAGTGATTTGGTGGTTTGGAGAGGAGCAAAAGGATTGGAGTGATAAAGAGATGATAGATTCAAATTTCTCCATTAACATAAGAGACTAGTCATTAACATTTGACTACAATAATAAAAAAGTCCAATGAAAAATTACTTGCTAGAGTTAAACAGTTGCAAACTGGAATTTGCAAACAAATATTATTTTGATGTACAATAAAGACAATAAGATTTGAACCTACAATAGTTTTCTATATACTATCAGCAATTAAATAATTTTCTATATACTATCCAAAACCTTCGTTACTAGACCGATCCTAGTTGATTTGGAAACAAATATTGTACCAACGCTTAAGCAGTAATTGAGCATTTATGCTAATAGATTAATAGGTATTCAATGAATGCGCTTCCCTTTTGTTGAACATGTTCTGCATTGTACTTTTATGTACGTAAATTGGTCGGTGCAACTAGTGATCACCTACTCACCTTCACGATATTCTACAAATGAATCAAGTCAGATATCATTTTAACTGTTGTGGTGAGGAAAAATCGAAGCATTCTTTACTGATTTTTAATGGTTGACATGTTCCATTATAATATTGACCCCGATAAATAAAAAACAATATAACCACCAAGGTGACATGGAAGCAATCACCACAAAAAATAGTACTAGTATAATTTTCTTTGTTAACGTTTTAGGACTTGAGAGAGATAATCCGTTTAAAAGCATTGTCACTTTAATGGAATGCACGTGAACGTAGAAATTAATGACTCGATCGCCAGAGCTTCTACCTTTCACCCGCGTTATAAAGTTCACACTTTGCTTCATGGACAAAATTGGGGTTCTCTTTTCATGCATCTAGACTCCCCATTAACCCACAAAATGACAAAAATGTCCGTTTTTAAAACTATCTCTTGTACTGAAATATGAAACATCACCTGAGAAGTGAGAAATAAAGCCTAATATTAACTTGTTTCCTTGGTCTTTACTTCCTGCTCCACTTATAGTCTCGTCTAAGTTATCTGCTATAACTTGCAGATTGATTAACTAAGAAATATGGTTCCCAAAGTTTATGCTGGTCAAGAAATGGCAATGGTTGAGAATGAGGATTGCATAATGAATGGGAAGTGGAAGAAACGTGTGCATGTTTTTGGTGAGAGGGTGATGAGATTTCCTAACAAGGCTTGGCAGACAACGTGGAAGGTGGGACGTGAAGACCCAAGAAGGTTGATCCATGCATTTAAAGTGGGTTTGTCTCTAACTCTGGCTTCTTTGTTGTATTTGTTGGAGCCACTTTTCAAGGGGATTGGACAGAGTGCTATTTGGGCTGTGATGACCGTGGTTGTTGTGTTGGAATTCACCGCAGGCAAGTTATTGTTATTCTCTTAAATATCATATACTATAATCAAAATCAATTACTCTTCCACCTGATATTTCTATATTCCTATGTTAAATAATGTGTTTCTGCTGAATGTTATTTGTGCATGATCTCAATATTTTTTTAATTTTTTTGGTTCCAGGGGCAACTTTATGCAAAGGGCTCAACAGAGGATTGGGGACGCTGTTAGCAGGACTATTGGCATTTCTTGTTGGGTATATTGCAAATGCATCTGACCAAGTCTCTCAAGCTATTATCATCGGAGCTGCAGTTTTTTTTATAGGTGTATAGATTTGCTTTACTAGTTTATAAGATATCAGCCAATAAATAAAAATATGACTTGAAATTGAGGTTTCTTGATAAAAAGAACTGTCTTTTAATGATTCTACCAATGCTAACTCTGTGATTTATTCACTTCATTTTTAGTTTTGAAATTTACATCACAATAATTAATCCATTCAATAAAGAGAACAAATCAAATAATTATTAGCATAGAGGGATGTAATGACAAATGACAAGCTTTGTGATTGTGATCAATGACGGCTAAATATGACTCATGAACTAAATTTGCTATTGCAGGAGCTCTATCTACTTA
The DNA here is from genome assembly GCA_007407185.1 of Glycine tomentella. Classification (NCBI taxonomy): domain Eukaryota; kingdom Viridiplantae; phylum Streptophyta; class Magnoliopsida; order Fabales; family Fabaceae; genus Glycine; species Glycine tomentella. The sequence continues at coordinate 156,255 of PYAF01000012.1, forward strand.
TATGAGGTTTATTCCCTATATAAAGAAGAATTATGACTATGGTCTAGTTATATTTCTCTTGACTTTCAACCTGATTACTGTGTCGAGCTACCGGCTTGAAAATGTCTTGAAAATTGCACATGATCGCGTATACACCATTGCCATAGGCTGTGCTATTTGCCTTCTGATGAGTCTACTGGTATTTCCAAACTGGTCAGGAGAAGATCTCCATAATTCCACGGTTTACAAGCTCGAAGGCCTTGCCAAATCTATAGAAGGTATATATACAAACTCATGATATTAATCAAGGAAGCACAAACTTTAGAAAATAGTCGCATACCATGTTATATCTGTTGGACACATGTCCATACTTGCGTTTGATAATTTTTACAGTTATATATACATACGTGTGTGTGTGTGTGTGTGTGTGCATGCAAGGAAAATTATTATATGATTTGGGATAGTATGGCTCTAGCTAAACTCCATGTCACATAGTCCCTTTTCGTTTACTAAAATGAGTTAAGAATTAGTAGCTGTGTCATGTGGAGATTGATCAAAATCATGTCGTGCGTGGATATATATATATATATATATATATATATATATATATATATATGCATATATGCATGCATATGTGCTTTTTTGCCATAAATATTAATTGTATTTGCCTTCATCACAGAAGTCTCAATAGTTCATAATACTTATTTTCCTTATCATTTCTAGTGAAATTTACTGTATAAGTTTAAGTTATCACAGTGAAGGTAATTAAAATGTTGCAGCTTGTGTGAATGAGTACTTTTACGGAGAAATTGAAGGCTCTGGAGATATGAAATCATCAGAGGATCCAATATACAAAGGTTATAAGGCTGTTTTGGATTCAAAATCCATTGATGAAACACTGGTAAGGCAGTGAGTGAGTCATATATTATTTAGTTCATTTTAATACATTCATTCTCTTGGAATTGATTGAAACAATCAGTGGGATCTTCTATTTTAAATTGGGCAGGCATTGCATGCAAGTTGGGAGCCAAGGCATTCGAGGTACTGTCACAGGTTTCCATGGCAGCAGTATGTAAAAGTCGGAGCTGTTCTTCGTCAATTTGGTTATACTGTGGTAGCTTTACATGGCTGTTTGAGAACAGAAATTCAGGTAATGCTTAGTAAAATTTATCATTATTTGAACATTCAGCAATTCTTCAAGGTTGCAACAGTTAATAAAATATATAATAAAAATTAAAATTAATTAAAATATTTTATCAATAATAAAAATATTGACAACTTGCTAGTCATTTAAACTCGCTTATTTATTTATTTTTGCTAAAAAGGAGGGCCAAGCCAAAACTACACTCGTTTAATTTTTTATTATTGATTTATGACTTGTTATTTTATTATAAAACTAGTAACTCACTTCACAAAGAAAAATATACTTAGACACTTCAAAAGTTATTCAACAGAGAGAAATAAAAAAAGAAAACTATAGATATGATAAAAAAAATATGAGAAGTGTTAACAAGATATTTAAAATAATCAAGTTTCTAAATATTAATATTGTTCTATTTTAATATATATACAATGATAATAATTATTCTTTAGAGAATATAAATATGTTCATAAACCATGCATCAGTTACCTTTATACTAAATTACTAACGGATGCTTATAGGTTATACAAGGAATTTGGAAATCTTTTTATTATGAAAGATGTTTGTGTGTGCAAACTGCATACTATATGTTGTGGATTATCTATAATGTTAAATAGTTGGTGCAATTGGATAGTTTTTTAATCCCACTAATGCTATGATTTGTATACACTTTCATTTGAAAATATTTTTAGACACCTAGATCAGTTAGAGCCATGTTCAAGGATCCCTGCATTCGGCTAGCAGCAGAGGTATCCAAAGTACTGATAGAACTTTCGAACAGCATAAGGAATCGCCGTCATTGCTCTCCAGAAATACTCTCTGATCATCTGCACGAAGCCTTACAGGATCTCAACACTGCCATAAAATCTCAACCTCGCCTCTTCTTAGGCCCCAAGCACAGGCACAACCAAGCCACCAACATGCTCAAAATAGCTGCTGAACAAGTTGGACAAGAAAGACATGGAAAGACCTCCCTATCAAGTGTTAAAACTGATTCTTCAGCATTGCTGGAATGGAAAACCAAAAGGGTTTCTGCCGAACAGACAAAGGAATCAGAGCGCAAGTCTTTAAGGCCACAGCTGAGTAAAATTGCAATCACTAGCCTTGAGTTCTCTGAGGCTCTTCCTTTCGCCGCCTTTGCGTCTTTGCTTGTGGAAACAGTGGCTAAACTGGACCTTGTCATAGAGGAAGTTGAGGAACTAGGGAGACTAGCATGCTTTAAAGAGTTCATACCCGGGGATGAGTTTGTTGTCACTTGTCAGGAGCCTCGAGTCGACGTGTCACAGAACCATTTACCTTCTCATGGAGTGGACTAATTAAGAGAAAGAAGCCTTAGCCCTTAGATGGTGCATTATTTTAATGGATATGGATAATCTGTTATTTGATGAATGGTTCTGGTGGATATTAAATATAATTACTATATTTGAGTATTTTAATTTAGACTTTTGATATGCTATTAGTAGGAATATTTCTCAGGATGACAATCTTTCAGGTTATAAGATGCATGGATGCATTCAGTGTTAAGACTGTTGATGGTATGACTCTCAATTGTGGGAACAAATATATAGATCGAAAACCTATCTCTTTGCTGATTGTTCTCTAATATATGATATAGGGGCTCGCAATATTCTTCTAATGTTAACATTCTGATTAATTCACTTCAACTTTAGTTACTAGATTTATATCACAATAGTTAATCATTCAATAAAGAGAACAAATGATTGGCATACAAGGACCTAGTGACAGCTGAAACTTGTTACTGCAGGAGCTCTAGCTTCTTATATGAGGTTTATTCCTTATATAAAGAAGAATTGTGAATATGGTCTAGTTATATTTCTCAACTTTCAACCTGACTACTATGTCGAACTACTGGGTCGATAGTTTCTTCAGATTGTACATGACTGCTTATACACGTACCATTGTCATACGATGTGCTGTGTTGTTTGCCTTCAGACGAGTCTAATGGTATTTTAAAATTAGTCAGTAGAAGACCTCTATAATTCCATGGTTTACAAGCTAATTAATGTAAAAAAAGAAGAAAAACATTCTAATTAGTGTGATTCTTTGATATAAGAACTCATTTATAAAAAATAGTAAGGAGCTTGACATAAGCTTTGTTGGGTGATTCTCGAAGCTGCACGTTGGAATGTCTTATCAACTCTAAAGTGTAATTCACCCTTAGCTTTATTTTAAAGAGAAAAAAACACTAATGATAAAGGTAAATGGATGCTCTTGTAACTAAAAGTAGAAGCAAGACTTTCTTGTTAGCTTTATCTTTAACCTGCAGCTTTTGAAAAATAACCATATTCTTTTCTTTTCTTTTTTCTTGCGGAGCGAGAATAAACTAGCTTACTGCATGGAGAAATTGGCATAAAGCAACATGATCAATAGATAGGCGTGGTTTGTTTTGCAAATATATATGTAAGGTAATATGCCAGGAAAGTACTTGTGAAAACAGCGTTGGAAAGGAAACATGGATATGGAGTGTGAGATGGTAGAACATACATAACAAGTCCTCCATTATGTAAAGCCAAACATGCAATGACTGAATCTGAATGTAAACCAACTTGGGGTGACATTGATAAAAGTGATGTCACCGGGGCATCCAGCATTAACAAGCATACATGAAAAAAATACTGAATGAAGCACTTCAAGTAGAGAAAAGTTTCTGCCTAGTGTTCAAGAAGTGGATTGTACTCATTATATATCACAACACCAAGACGTGCATTAAAAGGCCTTGTCTTGCAGCAGCCGGCAGGCATATACTCTTCTAATCTGCCATCGCCATTCCTTTGCTGGCAAATTGAATTAATTTGGTGACAACATTCGTAAGAATGTTGCTCATTCCCATAAAAGCAAGTTTCCTTGTCTTGAGTAAGGTGAGGCATGCAGCCAATTCAACTGAGTTCGATTTCCCTATTAAAATTTGAGTAGAAAACTCAACCTTAACCCCTTGCTTGGTAGGAGAGAAATAGAAGAGAAGATAGAAATCATGGAATGAATATGGATTATTTGGTATGTGAGAAAAAGCCATGTAGGAGCAGGCGAGGATGAATGGCATAGAGTTTTCCCCGGCAGGTTACAGTCCCGTAATCCCATCTTCATCGTGTTTCCCTCCCTGACAAATTCAGAGCCAAAGCCTCACAGCAGTCCTTCCCTCTGACCCCTACGTTCTGGAACTTGCCGAAACCCTCCAAGACTCTCTCCACTCTTCTCCCTCTCCAGAACCTCCGCCTCTTCTGGCCCATCACGGAATCGCCGCTCCCAATTTGACCCTCGTATGTATCCCCGAGGGCTGCCACGTCGACATCCCCATCCACTTGGACTACATGCACCCTCCCACCACCACCACCACCACCGACGCCATGCAACTCTCCAATCCTAGGGTTCTCGTCGTCGTCGATAAAGGCGCACAGGCGAATATCATCGAGGAGTTTTCCGCTTCTCAAGATAATGAAAATGACTCTTATTGGAGTAAGTCATCGGAGAAGGTGCAAAGCTTACGCATTCTTATATTCAAACTCAGTCATTCCGTTCCGCTCACATCAAATGGACCTCCATTCGCCAAGTCAACCTTCTATTCATGAAATTCCCTTTGTATCTATCAAGTTCAGCTTGTGAGATTCTGTGTTAATTGCTTGCATTCTGTGTTAATTTGTTAATATGGGAGAGATATGCATGCAGGAATAAGAATCCTTTTATGTTATTTACTAGAAGGAGTACTAGTATTACAATTTTTATAATCAGCTGAAGTTTATTGAGAATCATGAAATTATTAGTGAGAATTCTTAACTAAGAAATAAGACTTGTATAATTTCAACCTATAATGTTAGAGAGTATGCTACTAATATTAGAATCCTTATATATTATTGTTTTCCCAAAGTTGAGGAAGCCTCAGCCCGCTAGTGGTTATCAGATTCTAATCAACCAACATGCTCAGAATTTGGATGTTGAATCTGATTCATCCGATGCTGTTAGTGCTTTCAACAGCAAAGATGGTACTGCTGCCTGCTACCACGTTAACGTGAAGAGAGAAATATTTAATGATGGAATGTTAGTAATATACTCTCTTAACATTTTTTTTTTCCCACACATCATCCTCTATTGGTTAAAATTCATGCGAATCTCATTAATTTGAAAGTGAGACCAAATGAATGGAACTCAAATATTTAATAGGATTTCACATAAATTTCACTCAGTAGGAGTGTCAAAAAAAGAGTGCTAAGAGTATCTTGTTAACATTTCTCCTTACCTCACATCCTTAGGTGCAAATAGACTCACATCCATGGCTAAGTCTTGTTTTGATGGCCTCTGGTTTGGCAAGCCACCATCATTGGCTCTCAGCCACCTTATTTGATGTATCTACGTCGTTTTAATCAACTAGTTTCCCTCTTGAAACAAAAAAAATCAGTTTTGCAATGCCAATTTGGTTTCAACAATTCGTATCCAAACAACATTACATGGAATTCAAAGAGTTAACGAAATCTTATAGTTTATTAGCACATCCAGGAGGACATGAGTATATAATTTGCGAAGAATTTTTCTGTTCAAAATTAGCAGTTGCAAATATATATGCGATGCCCATAAATGAAGCCATATTCATTGTCGCAGCATAGGAATTACATCAGTCCTCAATTTGGAACTCTGCATTTTATGATGTTTATTTGTTGAAAGCTCGAGGATTTCGTCGTATATTTGTCAACTCAGATTTGCTACTCGCAGTATCCTCAATGTAAGTTGTCCTCACTCATTGTTGCTCTGGTATTGGTGCAAGAGTTGCTCGAGACTAATTTTGTGGCAGATTACCCGCTAAACATGGCTTGGATTTAAAGGGTCCTAGAATCTTGTTTCCAAGAGGCTTGGTGTCTTGGGTGTACCAAAAGTATTTTTATATGGTTAACTAAGTATGCCCATAGCCACCTGTATGAGGTGGATTATTTCTGCTAATTTTGTCAATTGAAATCATTATAAAACTTTCTTATATACCTTCATACGTTTTCTTTTTACTGAGGATATCCTCTCCATACTTTGAATCAGTTGCATTGGCAACACGTTTGTAGAAAATTCAAATTCTTCAACCAAAACAGAATGTTAAGACTTAAGATTTGAACAGAACTGCCGTGTAACTAATTGAAAGACAATTACTAAATCACACAGGAAAATGAGTAGTAATCATATCTTTCGTTCTACCTATTGTGCTTATTTTTTAGCTTTCGCTCAGGAATATTTCATTCTATAACACTTTTAAATGCAATGATCATATGGAGATCTCTAATTCAGAATCATGTTAATCCGCAATGGTAGAAATCCACCTTCAATTACATATTTTTATCTGACTAGTGACTGCTCTAAGTTCAGTCAGTACATTTGTATCCCCACCAATATACACCCAAATTCTCTTGGCCTTAACAAGAGAAAGAAAAAGAGTAAAAAGAAAAGAGCCTCAGCTACTCAAAATTTCTATCATTTTTCATCTCTATAAACCTGGACAATAGTTGGGGAAAGAGATAGACTACGACTGGAACAAAAAAAGAACTGTTTAAAAAGGCTTTACATCGTTCTTTCTCCTAAAGAGACTTCCCAAGACCTGTCCGCAATGCCCATTCCCAAGCTCGTTTAAATTCTGGATAGAGCTCTGCCGGTGACCTCTTGCCATTTAATATTGAGATTCTTCTATTCAAAACTTATGTTGTTAGACCAGAATGAACATCTAAAAAGACCCATGAAAAATGGGTCAAGTTGGAAAAAGTTTGGCACTGGCTTCAAGGCTCCTCAAATATGTATACAGAAAACAGGGAAGTGAGTAAGGTCTCACGGATACTTCCCTGATGATTTCCAGATTCTTCCTTCGAGTGATACCACCATAACGGTAACATCATCATGGTACTTCCTCCGATCTCCTTGAGGGATATCCAGCAACTCATGGAAATCCATTCCTGCAACAATTAAATCTGGTCATACACTAATTATTGCAATGATTTGAGCACAACAAGTTAATTCAAATGTTGCATTGATTATTTTCTTGTTTCTATCTTATTTTCTTGAGTTACTTTTAACACCCATCCCAGGCTGGGGTTGCAAAGTGCAAACAGCCCACCAACATCAAACTGTCATTTCAAAAACAAGTTTTCTTTATGAGAACCAACCAACCCTATCCACATAGACATGGCAACCCTCCAGGATAGTTCATAAGAGGGATAATATAGGTATCAAAGAATAAAAATGTGAATATGTAAAGTCAGTTAATTTCTAAAGAATAGAAAATTATAAAGTAGCTGCTCACAAACTATCAAAGCAGTGGCCCAGAAAGTCAAGAAGATAAAAGCATAGAATTATACCATCACCCAATAAAGAAAGAATGACACAATACTTCCGGGGCATCACATTATTAAAACAATTTTTTTTTAAAAAAAAAAAAAAGGCCCAGAAATAGGACAAGATGTGGAACAGTTGAAGACTGAAAAAAAAAATCATACATTTTATAAACTATTTTCCACATAATCTTCAGATATAAGGGGGAAAAACAATTCTTTCAATTTTCCAAAATTATCCTCTGCAAGTTTGTTTAACAACTTAAAATACCCATCACTTGGTTCTTCAAGCAAAATCCTATTAAAATATATCCTCAAAGTCAACAGGAAGAGGCACAAATGTAATGACTGAGTTTGGCCATAAAATATAGGTTTATGTCACCAAATCAACCAATCAAAAAAATTTGAATGTTATACAAATATTGACTGAGTATAAACAAACATTCACAGAAGACAAATGGTTTTAGTTACACAAATAAAGTATCAATCCAAAATAAATAAATTTCCATTGTGGAGTTAAGGTCATAAAACAAACAGAAGCTGTTCAACATGACTGTTTGCAAAGCTATAAGAAAGATTCATGTGATATGACTTGTTTACCAGCTTTTTTAGCTGCACGAAGGAGCAGCTCCTCTATTAAATGCTGGGCAGGATCTCCATCCGGAAACTTTTCCACGAAACTCTCAACTTCAGAAACCACTTCCTGATTGCTAAGATATTGATACAACCCATCAGATGAGAGGATCAAGAACTGATCTCTTGGGCATAATCTATGGTGATGTAATGAAGGGCAGCAGGATATATATGGAGCAGTGCCAATGTATTCATTTCGAAACATTTCTAGTACTACATCATTCCACTTCGGCTGCAGAGACATGCAAATCATACCATCAAGTCAACATACATTTGCATACAATATTTAGGAAGTCTATGCATTGCAGCCTTGAACAAGAGGCATGATAAACAAGCAGGATTCCATTTTCTGAGTGTGGATGATAATGGACATGTGCAGCAGTGCCATAGACACTAAAAAAAGTGAGGTTGCATGAAACATCTCTTCCATAGCCAGAGTAGGAAGTTTGGTATACTTTAAAACCAAGGACAACAATAGACATAACAGCTATGCACTAATTCTCGAAGTCCACACACACACACACACACACACACACATATATATATATATATAATGCAGCAGGTTATCAAAATAATTTAAACCCAAAGTAAGCTTTTCTGGTTTACATTCAGTCCTAACCTGTTCTCTGCAAAGTAACTTTTTATAGAAAATCAATATTTCATAAATAGATTGTGCTGTTCCTAAAAAATGACAACCAATGCTTCTAACAGTAATAGTGGATATCAGTCACTCATCTTCGCATGTACAACAAAGAGAAGTGAACACTAATAGTGAAGTATTATTAAGATAGATTATTTTAAAAGGCACCTGTTTCAAAAATCCAGCTCCAAAAGCTCTAGTAACCTTAAGACGGCCTTTTACTCTATCATTTACAATACATTGGTTATCATCAGGGTGTTCTTTCTTAATCCTAACAACTTCCTGCAAAACAATAAACTTCAATTTCAGACATGTGATATGAATTGATCTGTACATGACTGAAGGAAAACGAGACAGAATTAGTAGTTAGTAGCAGCGGAATGAAGTCAAAAACTAGATGTCACTTGATATAAAAGCAGAATGCTGAATTTAGTGAATGCGTGTTTGGACACATGTCCAACACTTATAATGCAAAAAATCGCATCACTTCAGATTAAATACGCAGAAGCTATAACCTATTGCTTCTGAATGGATGTGCGCAAGATATAGAAAAAATTGATACCTAACACGCTGATAATCTCATTCCTGAATTGAGGATACACAAAGACATGCAGACACAAATGTGCACACATCACACATGAGGAGAGGAGTAGTAAAACTTAATGGGAAAATGCAGTATCATTAACAGTAGATGAATGCCAGTATGAAATTCCAGAAAGCTACCAAAGGAATTACAGAACAATTGAAGGGCACTGAAGCCTTACACTTAATCATGAAATGTAGCACCCATGTGTAAGAATGTAGAAAATATATTAGCAGAAGAAGGATGAATAAACATATACAAAAACAAGACAAGTAATGCAATGTGTGAATAAACATTGAAGCCTTACAATTAATCACAAAATTTCACACCCATAAGTAAGAATGTAAAAAATATATTAGAAGAAGAAGGATGAACATAGACAAAAACAAGGGAAGCAATGCAATGTGCGACCATATGATAAGTATCAGAAAGGCCAAATTATAAACTTGCCTCTTCAATGCTGGTGCTGTGGTCAGTGGAGAGCTGCAATGGAACCAACCTCCTTTCCTGAGCAGGACCCTCATTCCCCAACACAACAGCACCTTCATCCGGAGCTAAGTTCTCCTCCACTATGCACTCCCCACTTGACTCAACGTCTGCACCGCCTCCAGATTCCTTACTAGCATGAACCTCTTCACACTCATAATGTGCCACAATGGCCCGGCTATCCCCGACATTCATCACATAAACATCCTCATCCCTCATCAACACAACCAACAGACACGACCCCATCAAAGCAAGCTCCGGATTGGTATCAATAAGCTTATCCGTCATATCCAAATACGCAAGCTCGGTCATCTCAAGCGCCCGAGACAACGCCCTCAAAACCAACTCATGATCCACAGGCCCCACCTTCCTCTTCCTCCCACCACGACCCTTTTTCTCCTCCTCCTCCTCCTCCGCCACCGGATTTTCCTCCTCAACCTTCTCCTTCTCCTCCGCCCCCACGCCCAAGCTCCACGGGAACAACCTCCTCCCATGACCCTCCCTATGCCTCGACAATCCATGTTTCAACTTAGACAAAATCAACCACCGCCTACTACCCCCCGAACCCTCCTTGCTAACACTGAGAGCATCATCCACCGTAAACGCAAACCTATCAGACCCTGAAAGATCAAGGCCGTCCTCAGCATCATCATCATCCTCAGCCAGAAACTCCCACAACCTCCTCCTCCTACTCTCAGTTCCCTCCGCTTGAAACGTCACTCTCTTAACCGATCCTTGGAGAGAATTAGAATTAGACTCTTCTTCAACCTCCCCGTCATTGTGGGATTCAGCCTCATTATCCTCTACCGCAGGTGCGGGGTTAGTTCCCTGCACCTGCGGCTGCGGCTCTGGCTCCTCAAGTTCCCAAAACAAACCCTGGAGCTCTTTGTGAAGTGCACGGTAGAGATTACCCATGAGAAACTCGGGCGCGTCGGGGCCATTGAAACCGTCGTAAATCCCCACGAACAACCAACCCTGTTCTTCCGATACAACCACATGCACACGATCCTCCCCTGCTTTTCCCAGAGCCCACTGCACATTGCTCTCGGTTACGGTCTCGTTCTTCGCCTCCGTCTTCTCCTTCCTTCCCACCGGCACCACCCAGGGGCGCTTCTTCTCGGAGAGACTCCTCTGGAAGGCTTTTCTCAACCCCGCAATGCTCTTCTTCCGCTTCTTTTTCACATAGACTGAACCACCTAGCGGAGCAGAGAAAGGAACTCCAGCGGAGCTCGAAACGGCGTCGTCGAGGGGTCCGGAGAGCGCGCCGCTCTCAATTGGCCCCGAGAGGAAGAACGCCCGCCTCTCTCTCTCTTCAGCTCCTCCTCCTCTTGGAACAGGCTGGAGCGGGAGGGCGGTAAAAGAAGACGTTCCTTTAAAGCCATTGACGGTGGTGTCGTCGCAGTCGTCATCGTCGGTCTGGAGGGCGGTTTTGGGGACGGAGCTGTTGGCGCTGACGGAGGCGCCGGAAATGGCCTTGAATGCGGTTTCGGGTAAATCGGGACGGTGAGAAGGGGAGAAGAGGAGGGAGTTGGAGGGAGAGAGGATGCGATCGGAATGGGAGGGAGAGAGAAAGCGAGCGGAAGATCTAACGTAGCAGAAAGAGTGGCCTAGGGTTTCGTCCAACGGCTCCGTCTCCGCAAACACCAGCTGGTTTTGGTTATGGTTGTGGTTAGGAGTGTGGTTGGAGGAGGCTTTGAAGCAAGAAAAAAGGTTGCAGAATCCATTGCTTCCCATCACATTTGAGTTGCGCCGAACGACTCAATCCAATCCAACCCAACGCCACGCAACTCCACTCAGAAACTCACCCTCTCTCTCTCTCTCTCTCTCTCTCGAAATTGAAAAGGAAGAAAGAAAGAACGAGAGAGAGACAAAGGTAAGTAAGGTCAGAAGGGTGAGCGAAGCAAAACAAAATAAAACAAAGAGAAAAGAAAAAGAAACAACTGAGAGAGTGAGTAAGTGAAGATAGAGAAAATAATGTACCGGACAATTATTATATATTTTTGCGGGTTTTTTTTTTTTTTTTTTCAAATCAAAATATTTGTTGTGTTGTGTGCACTTTGTTGGCACTGTCCGAGTTTGACGGTTACGTGAGCTGGCGTCTCCGCAATTACCCTGCCTCCATTTTTTCTCATTTTTTAAACGCTTCTCTTCTCTCAGATCATTAATCACTTTTAATCAACTCTTTTCTCATGTATTTATTGTCATTTCTAATGTTTTAATATAAAGACAAAGTCATTTAAGAAACGTATTCTATTTTTAAGTTAAAGTAACCCTCCCGTCAAAAAAAAATAATTAAAGTCATCCAATACTTATATAAAATCCTATAAAATCATTAACTGTTATTTTTAAATATAAAAATAACGAACCTTACTATTTTCATTATTTAATAATAAAAAATAAGGAAATTTCATCAAATACTTACTTGATTCTAAATAATTTAATTTTCTAAAATAAAATTTTACTGATGGGAAATATAATTAAATATGTGAATTTTACCTACATATATAAATTTTAAATTTTAAATTAATGGGTGTAATTCTTCAATTTACATATTTTATAGGAAAAACGTATATTTACTTTGAAAATAATACAATTTAAATCCTGAATTATTATTTCAAAGAATATTTAATATTCAATATATAAAAAATGATGATATCAATACTCTTGGCTGCTTAATAGACGATAACCTTGGGTTCTTAGAATGTCAGGTACTAAAAAGGCAAACTTAAAATTATGATCTTTGAATAGAGTAGAGATCTGAAATGTTGTTTTAGTCCAAAAAGTTTCTTACGGAAATACTCTCTATGTAGCATACTCTCTTACCAATATTATCATATTACAATTATTACAATAAAAGTAAAGGAATTTCTGTTAATTCATGTTAGGCATGACCTGGTTTCGTTCTTAAACATGATTAGATGATACGACAAAATTATCTTATATTATTAATATATAATTTCTTTTAAAATAAGATTGTGGAGTTTCTTCTATATCAATTCATAACTCCATCACGTTTTATCAATAATTTTTTTTATTGATTTCTTAATCAGCATCCTAAAGCAAAAACTCGTATCCTTTATCATTATGGCTCCTTTTGGTTGTGAGGAAAAAATAAAGTAAATAGAAATAAAATAAAAATAATTTTAAAAAAAGGAATAAAGTGAAAATAAAACTAAATGTTGGATAGTTTGATTAAAGATAAATCGGTGAAAAATATAATGAAAATAAGATATTAAATTTGTTTGATTTGAATAAAATGGAAAGAATTTTATAGAAAAACTTGTGCCATCAACCAATAACCTTGATGAATGAATAAAGGAAGGGTTAAAAGGGACTTTTCACACTTAGATACATCACCTATTTACTCCCGTCAATTCATTGAAAAGAGAAAGAATTTGGATGAACTTCATTGAATTTAAACTTTACTCTATCATACTGAACAACCAGACATTTCTGTAACTCCTAAAATATTTTTTTTTCTCACACGAATCACAGACTAATATTAAATATTTATAATAATTTACGCATTATATTTTACTGAACGAATTAAACTCTCTTGATAAATGACTTTGTCTTTAAAACCAACCACTCCACTAGGGAGTATAGAAATCATAAAATATCAAGGTAATTGATAACCAATTCGAAAACGTGTTATAGAACTCAAAACATGATTTCAGAAGCTTAAGGTCTTGTTTGGAATGATTTTGAGTTAAGTTTTAAATTTTTTAAAATTAATAACCAGTTATTAGTTTTAGTTTCAAAAAATTATGAAACCAGTTTTTAAAAATATGAATAGTTTTAAAGTAAACTCATTTTAAGAATTTCATAACGAATTAAATTTTATTTAAGAATGTTTTTGTGTGATGGTGACAATAATAATAATAGTGATGATGATAATGTTAACAGTAATAGTGGTGATAAAGATATCAGTAGTGATCATCGTGATAACAATAATAATCGTGACGACAATAATAGGTGGGACATTAGTGGTGGTGGTAACAGTGCTAGTGGTATCAGCCAATGGTGTAGAAGGTGATGACACTGGTAGTGATAAAGATGATAGTAGTGATGACAGTAACAATGACGATGACAACAACGTTAGTGGTGACAATAACAATGATGGGATGGTTGTGGTGAATGTGACAAAAGTGATATTATTGATAGTGGTAACAATGGCAATGACAATAACAAAGTTGGTGGTGATGGTGGTAACAATGACAATGATAATGACATTGATGGTTTTGGTGGTGGTAACAATGTCGATGACAATGTTGTTGGTAGTGATGACGGTAATGGTGGTAGTGATGTTTATTGTCGTGGTAGTGGTAATAAGTTATGCTGTGATAATAACAATGATAGTGGTAACAGTGATGTTAGTGTGATTACAATGATGAAGATGATGGTGGTGAAGACAATGGTGGTGGTAGCAAAAGAAAATGTGTGTTTTTTTTAAAAAAATATAAGTTCACAAAACCTTTTGTCTTGATTTTGAAAATGAGTATATAAATGTTTTAAAAATGATTTAAAAATCATTTTTTTCAAATATATTTTGTTTTGAAAATTGTATTTAAAAAGCAAAATAAAAAAATATCGTAATCATCTCCAAGCGAGCCCCAATTAAATAAGGGTTTAAAATTATGGATTTTATTTGTATATTTTAATTACAATTTTCTTCTTAAATTAGGCTTCTAATAGAAGTAAGAATCTAATTTTTTATGGTTATCTCTTTTACTTATTAGTAATTAAAATTTCGTATATTAACAAATTTCTTATATAATAATATTAAATTTACATTGTAACCAAAAAAAATATAAAATTTACACCCTTTTAAATAATTACTCGTTTAAAAGTGTTTGTTTTACAAGGGATTTAAAAGTGTTTTTAAAGCCTAGATGCTGAACTGTAAGAAGAAAAAAAAAGCCTTGACGCTCTGTTAATGTTTTTTATAAGCTTTTGATTCAAAGATCATTAATAAGGTAAAACCCTTTCACTGTTTCATTTCAAATTTATTTATCAAACATCATTAATAAGTTCAAAATCTTCATAAAAAGCGAAAATAAATTCGCGATGTCAAAACTACTCCGTATTTTTCTTTCTATAAAATCTAAATTAAAAGTGATATTTATTCTTTTTTTACGAGATCTAATTTATAATGTCTTTTGTATTAATTAATTTTATATTAAAATACTCCTAATTAAATTAAATAGAAATCTTATTAATGAACATTGTGAAGAGAAAGATACATTAATGATGATGATTTTTAAAAAAATATATAAATTTAAGATGAGTTTATTGATATTAATTAAATTAGTCATTTTTCTTAATTAGATGAATGAAGTAATGAATCATATAAATAGAACAAATGTATTTTTTGATTCAACATTTAAAGAATAAATTGATTGACTCAAATTCACTTTTAACTCAAATTAATTACTTCCTTTGTTTTAAACGTCGTTCTAGCCAAAAAAAAATTGTTTCAATCAATTGTTGTTTTACAAAACTAACGAACTATTAATTATTTAAATATTCCAATTAGTTGTTGTTTTACAAAACTAATGAAGTATTAATTATTTTTTATGGAATAGTTTTTGGAGATAATTAATTAGAGAAATAAAATATATTAAGAAGTTACGTAGTATTACTTCCATTTTAAAATAAATATTCTTGAAAAGAATTGTCCTAATATAAATATTCTATTTAACTTTTTAATGTAACATTAATTAATTGTTCTTTTTCACCAAATATCGTTAATAAATGTTATTTTAGTTTTTGAATTTAATATTAATATGAGAGAAAAAAATTATACACATACAACATAAAAGAAAGATTTTATATCGTCATCTAATCATAATTTATTATATACGATAAATTTATTGACTTTATGACAATGATTTTAAAATTCAAATTAATGGTAAATTGTGACCATTAAATTCTCTTAATATTGTTCTGTTTTATTTATTTAATAAAATTAATTTTTGAATCTAATACTAAGGAGTAATATTTTGACAAGTGCCAAGCAGGTCCTAAAAGGCTCTACTTAAGAAACTAATAGAAGAATTTTTAATTGAAATACATAAATTTATACTGATTATTATTTTCATTCTTCCATGACTTTGATAATAAATTCATTTTTTTAACTCCTTAACTAGTATTTTTATAATACTAATTAAAAAAACTAATTTTTTTTAATGAAATTTAAGTTATTAATTATATTTTTTTAATACATGTATCAAAACCTTAAATCTCATATAAAAACAATTATAGTAATTATTTTTCAAGTTTATGAAGTCTAATCAAATCGCACCCATATGCATTTCATGCAAGCAAAAGCTGACTTTGATGAGATAAGAACAATGGTTTTTTGAACATTTAATACACGCTATTTGGGCAGCAATTAGTAGTAATTATGCATGATAGAATCGGTACTTTGGAGTTTGAATGGGAGAATCTAACTCAATTGGTCTCCTCAAATTTTACTACTTTATTGTTGATGTTACTATTTTACTACTTTAGCTCGTGCTTTTATATGGAAGATTCAGTAAGATGGAAAAATGTGAATATTAAAATTCAGTCGACCAAGATATAGTGAATAAAAATCACTTATCTCACTATAACTCTACTAGGTAACCTCTTCCTATTATAAAGACATATTTCAATTATATATTAACTGTGATTATTCACTTATTGACTTAAGCATTATTAAAGTATTTTTTTTCATGTATTCCATCATCATATAGAGAAACTCTACATACCAAATAAGAGAGATAGAAATCGGTCTAAAAAATACTTCAAAATTTGATAAAAACAACTCAAATAATGATAATCAAGTAACATCTCATTTACTATGTTAGGAGTACTGGATTATGAAAATGTTTTACATAGTTAATATTTTATTTACGATATTTCACTTAGCTAAACTATATATGGATATGCGAATCATTTTCTTAATTATTTTTCCGTTTAATATTACATTTTATATAGAATAAATTATTAAATTTATAATTTATAAAAATATAAAGTATAAAAAAATGTTCTTAAATAAGTAGAGATCTTCTCATATAATATAAATAATTTTGTTATTTGGTTTAAAAAATAATTATGGGAAGTGCTCTATGCTAGACTCTGAAATCTCCAATAATATGAAATAAAATTCAAAACCAGTCTCCATCCCGTTTCTGCAAGTCAAAGAGTTTGTTAGTTGGACAGACGCATGGAGCTAAACGACGACGAGCTTCAAAGTCACGCGACTGTTGTGAACTTTACCTTCTTTTCCTATTCTGCCATAAACAAACGCATATATATATAGAGTGAGTTTGTTTATTTATTTATTTTTTAAATAAGTATTTTTTATATAAAAGAAGTTTTTTTAAGAAATAGATATGTTTTACTTTAAAAAAAATTGCTTATTTTAAATAATAACAATTTACACAAACACATAAAAAAATCTGAAAATTATTTATATTATTAAAAAAATATTTACTTTAAAAAATAAACTTAAACAAATTCACCCATTGAATAATACAAAAAGTAATCATTGGTTCATATCATCTCCCTCCATCTATGATTGTTGTTTTCATGACCAATATTTTAAACTGTTTGATAGAGAGGTTAAGACATAGGCACAAATTTTAAATAATTTGGTTGAGCGGCGGAGGCCAAATTTCTAACTCGAGTTTAGTGGGAAAGTAGAAAGACACCATATGTCAACGTGATAGCAGATATGATATGCCATGTTCCGTTGAAAAATCGTGTTGCTTCCCACCTACAGTATACACACACTATGCATATATTACTATATAGTTTTATTATTTACTCATAATTAGTCGTATTCTATTGTTTGTTTATTTATATTTTAATATTGTTATCACTTTTATCATACGCGTGTGATTTCCAATCGAGCAGCTTCCTTTTCCACTTGGGTCTTCACAATGGTTGAAGATGTGAGTGGGTGAGTGACACGTTAGAAAAATTCGTATCATTTTTCATCGTTTCCTTTCTTATCCGTGCCTCTTTTTTTTTTTTAAACAAAAAGAAAAGAAAAGAAAAGAAAACTTCAATGGATTTATGAACTCGTGGACAATGATTAAGGGTGTTCGCGGTCTGGATTGGATCGGTTTTGAAGTAAAAAATCATCCGATTCAATTTCTTCGATTTGGTCATTTGATCATCCATTCGGTTTGAAATTTTTTTTAAATCCGATCCAATCCAATCCAATTTTTTTCGGTTTGGATTGGATCGGTTTTCGGTTTTTTAAAAAGTCTAAAAATAAAACTTATGAGACTTATTTTTATCAAAATAAGGAGTATCTAACATAAACAAACACATTCATTGGACAAAAACAAACATCATTTTCTAATTTTCATTAGACAAACAAGTTAATTGGACAAAATAAGAAGCAATGTATTGCATTTTTGATTTTTGGGCTATGATGGGGAATATGCCCAAGTAGATAAAGGGTAAGGTATGGTTTATAATTGGATCGATTTGGATTGGATCGGTTTTCACCGGCCAATCCGAAAACCGATCCAATCCGGTGAAAATTTTCGGTTTTTTTTCGGTTTTCGATTTTTCGATTTTCGGTTATTTCGATTTTTAGTTTTTCGGTTCGGTCACCGCGGTTTACATCGGTTTGGATCGGTTGATGAACACCCCTAACAATGATTGCTAGTGGCAACGCAAGTTTAGATAAGTTACTATTAAAACATTCAATTAGGATAAATACATAAGAATTCAATTTTAATAAATCATTAATGAAGTATTTTATATTTTTAATTAATTAAAAATTATACATAATTTTTAAAGTAATATTTGAAAAAAAATAATAAAATTCAATTATATAACAAATTTTTTATCTATAAAAATTAAAGATAAATAATAAAAAATTTACGACAAGTCATCCCTTTACTCAAACAACTAAACAAGATCATTTTTCGTTAATTAAAATCTTTACATTAACAATACATTTTAATTAAATTTAATGTAAAATAATTTTGTAACATCAGTCTTTCAAATTCATTTTGATCGACCAGAAATAATAGATGTTTTTTAATATAATAATTTGTTTAAATATTATTCGGCGACTTTTTCAAGAATTTAAAAATAGATTTTTTTTTTTACAGAAAAATTAGACTTAAAATGAGGAAATAAAAATTATGAATAGTGGAGTTTATTTGGCGGGCATGGGGTCCACGACATGTATCAGTGGGTCAACGACCTTTGACAGAGTTGCTGAAACTTAGGTCCACTATTTCCGACTTCGACGTCATCCTTGTCGGGGCCTTTTGTCATTTGAGTTAATTTTTATTTTACTCTGAGAGAAATTTAAAAGTCATTTTACATTTTATTTCACATTTATCAATTATATAAAATCATATTTAATATAATTTCAAGTTATTATTATAAAAAACAAATTTATTATATATAAAAAAATTTCGAATTTAAAATAAAATTTAAGGACAGATTCAAAACTTTATAAGATTATTTTGTGATAAAATTTACAACAAAAGTCGGGATAAATAACATTGAAAAATAATTTACTGGCCAAACATTTATAAATATTAATAAATAACACGTGTAATTTTAATATTATTTTTACTCTCTTTTAATAAATAAAAAATAATTTTCATATTTAATCACCAATTATTATGTAAAATTCTAGTCCGGACTATTCATAATAAAACCTTTATTAATAAATAAAAGCTATAGAATTAATAAATATTAAATGTTGCTCAATAATTTCGAGTACTTTTTAACTAACACGTATAGTATATGACGTTATCTATTGTCAATACGCTCCTTTTTGTCTTCTATAGGCGAAAAAGAAATATAATTTCCATGGCTGAAAAATCTGAAAGATGTAGTGGAAAACTGGAGGTTACATAAGACAACTAGAAACTTTGGCAGATGAAAGAACAAAATCAAAATAAAGAGCTTATAAATTAAATTGAGGATTTAAATTCCGGTATGCTATATAGCCTGACTTGGAATTGGAAAGCTTTTTTTAGTAAATTATTATTACTCCTGCTTCACATTTTTATTTGTTATTTTGCTTCCTTTCGAGGATAAAGATTAAAGAGAGCCATTAAAGAAAGACACCTGTCTATTAGTTTAGTAAAGAAAGACACACGAAGAGAATGTTGGTTAGTCATAAAAACCCTCCAAATCACAATTTAAAGAAGAGTAATAATAAGAGATAAACTGTTATTCAAACGAAATACAAACAAAAAGACATACATAGTACGCAACAATCAATGTTGGCTAACTCTTTTTTTGACTTAGTACTTCTTTGGTTAGACCAGAAACATGTCATTCACATTAGTTAGCCTTTTTAGGATTCAAACTCGTATTCACATGTCTATTTTACGCTTATTTATTGCTAAATTAATTCCTAAGCTGGGACTTATGTAGGTTAATACTTGATCAACAAAAGTCCGTTGCAACTTGCAAGTATGAAGTATCTACATAAATAGAGCTGACAAATAATAGGCACAAAGGAATTTTTATGCTCTTTTGGGTACACGATCAATTGGGCGGGCCTGAGATACAGTTGAACAGAACATGTTTTGGGCTATGCAGGGTATGGTTTTTGAACAGTGAAACACTATTTAAAGCGCTATAAAAAAGCCCAAAAACGTGTCAGCCCTACTTTAATTTTTATTTCGTCTTCAATATTTTGGTTTTATCTAGTTCTATATTTATTTTTAATGGTTGAAGCATACATGAATTTAGATATAACTTTTAATCCAATAATGTCATATATGCTTCAATATATTAAAATAAATATGTTTTTGTTTTAAACATTATGATTTTGGTATGTTTGTAAAATTTTTCTTTATAGCTCACATTCTTGCACTAGTTTTGTTGACATCAATTCAAGTGCACGCACTTCATTTGTTCCTTAAGGTAAACCCCATTAAAATTGGAACATTGAATTCCATTTAGTCTCATGAGTTACAAGTAAGAATAATTTTTAACCCATGTTAACCTACATATCAAGTCACCGACAAACATTAAAAATATTTGTGTGGCAGAGTGTGAGAATCTGGGAAGGAGATGATCACGAAAGAATAATTAATTATATCTGTTATTTAATTAGCTTTTAAAAAAGAAAGAAAACAAAGGGAGTGGTGATTTTGATTCATTAGCGGTTTGTTTAATTGTAATAGCAACATGTTTAGCCTTGATTTTTTTTTGTAAGGTTAGGGGAAGAACAGTGGTTAAAGGATAATAAAAGACACAAGGCAGAACATAAAGAGTAAAGAGGATGAGGCATTCGCTGCCCACCATTCATCGAAGATAAACTTTGAAAAAAAACATATATGAAGAGCTCATCTTATTGTTTCAGTGATATATTATCCCTACAACATAATAGTAACCAAAACAGCAGAGAGAAGAGAAGGTGTAGACAAACACAAACATAATCTCTAATGGCACTCAGGATGTGGGCTTCTTCCACTGCCAATGCACTCAAACTTTCTTCTGCCTCCAGACCTCATCTCTTGCCTCCTTTTTCTTTCTCCAGATGCTTATCTTCCGGTATTTACACAGACACACACACACACACACACACACACACACACACACACACTATCTATTTTACAAACATACCAAAATCATAATCTATGAGTATGAATATCATCTTCCGTTTCACTTTATTTTTCTTATCTATTTGCATGTGGAAGCAGACGCCTAATTCTCTTGTTTTGCTCACATCTTTTTGCTTGCTTCGCAGTCTTGGATGGACTTAAGTACGCAGATTCACACGAATGGGTCAAGCACGAAGGCTCAGTCGCCACCATTGGTATCACTGACCATGCCCAGGTTGGTTTCTTGCACCTCTTCTTAAGTGAAAAATTGTTCCTTTACGAGTTTATTGGCATCCTGTGATTCATTTAGTTGATCTCACCTTGGTGAGATAAGACTGTATATTGTTTTTGTTCAGCTTGCTAACCAGTAAAGCGATATTTTTGTTTTTGGGTTGCTTGAACTTATTATGTGTGTTAGTGTCAAATTATAGTGTGTATTGTAACATCTTTTTTCACTAACATCAAGGTTAGTAGGAAAGGTTGAATTAAAATTTAACCATGTTAGTGGTTAGAACTTTATTCTTTACAATTTAATGGAAATCATTTGAACATGTTTGTGCAAGGGTCTATGTATAGTATTAGTATACATGTATATGTTGAATTAAAATTGAACTAGAACTTAAATAATGTTAGCACACAAGTGAAGGCTGAAGGTGTCTAATTACAGGATCATCTTGGAGAGGTTGTGTATGTGGAGCTGCCAGAACCAGGTGGCACAGTTACCCAGAAGTCTGGCTTCGGAGCCGTTGAAAGTGTTAAAGCAACAAGTGACATAAACTCTCCAATCTCGGGGGAGATTGTTGAGGTTAACAAAAAGCTCACAGAAACGCCTGGCCTGGTGATCAATTCTAACTTTTAACCCAATGTCTCTCTACTATGTATTTGGTCTAAGGAGAACTTTTGTTGCAAAAACTAAAAAAATTGAAAACTTGCATGAGGTTACTTATTACAATGCACTGTTAGGGTAACAATTTTTACACTGTCAACTTATAAGAAATTATGTTAGGTATAGCATTTAAAGTAAACAAAATTATTGTACATACCAGTTCTTGATTGACTTGACAGTGTAAAAGTGTTACACTATCAGCATATATACTATTTACTCTTATACATGGCTGTTTATTTTGATATTGATTATTTGAATTACACTGTTGAATTGCATTGTCTTCTAATCGGCAGCTTATACATGCTCATATTTATTTTATTTTTCTACTTTTCCCACTTTAAGGTCAACTCAAGCCCATACGAAGATGGATGGATGATCAAAGTAAAGCCAAGTGATCCATCTGAATTAGATTCCTTGATGGGTCCAAAGGAGTACACAAAATTTTGTGAAGAAGAAGATGCTAGTCATTAAAGTTTGAATTGAATTGGTTCCTGCAGTTATATGTGGGACTGACTGTTCTTTACATGTTTATGATCTTATTATCTTCTGAACAGTTTTCTAATATGCAATAGAACTGTTTCTTTCCGTTTTCCCTTCCCCTGCTATTGTCTTTTGTCACCGACACTTCAGTGTGTCTACATTCTAATTTCTTTAATAACAATATTTTTATTAAAGATAACTGTTTTGTCATTATAATTTCTGTAATTAATATTATTTTTGTAAAGAAATAGGTTTTAATTTAAACAAAAGTAATATGAAAAATGAAATATAGGAAATAATTAACACAAATGCATCATTTAAAAGAACAGAGCTCATTAATATTCTGTTTGAAGCAAGCTTTAGAAGTTTGAACCTTCATAAAGTTCAAACAAGCGGTAGTCGCACGCTTATGTTTTCTCATTAACGAAAATTTTCAAGTGCTTTGAGAGTATTCCACTAAAAAGGAATTATGTGATATGCATAACAATTTAGGCTGTTGAATTAAATTTAACATATTGTATAATAAATAAGTCAAATTTTAGAGTAGTACTCTAGAGAGTATTACTTCATGATTTCTCCCCCTCATTAATTGACACCGTGAGGAGTACACATACAACGTTGTAGTTTAGAGTTTTAATGGATACACAGATTGTAGCAATACTTGAGAACCAATATATTGTGATTTTTTTGGACCCTTAGCAAGATTTACACCCTGAGAACAATACCAAACTAAAATAAGAAACAAGCTCCTTTATCAAATAAAAGAGATTAAGGTCTAGTTTATTAAATTTAACTTGTACATCTTAACTTTTAGAAAGAAAAAAATTAAAAAATTATATAAGAGAAATTCAAAAAAAGTTGAACTAAGTTGATTTTAACTTAGAAAAAAATAATTAATTTTAGGTCCTCATTGTCTTTTGCTATAAGTAATTACTACTATTAAAAAAGAATTATCAACAATTGAGGCTAAGTGAAATGAATTACCACTTGTTAGGTTGACTTTTTATTTTATATTTTGTTTAAAAGTCGGGTGACTTTAAGGCTGGTATAAAACAATTATAGAGAGAAGTAGATTGATACTTGAACTTAAGAGAAGAAATAGGCACGTGATTTGATGTTGATAGGAATTTACAATAGATTGGACAAGAGGCAATATTTTCTTCTGAAGTTTCATATTTAGATATCTTTGATAGGAATTTCTTCAAATCAGAAATCAAAGTGAACAAACTCTAAACTAATGAAAATTCAATAATAATTAAAAAATACACTGCCATGCTAATGCAAAATTTCTTCGTCCCCCCAACCCCAATAATGACTTTAAATTTATTCAAATACTATCATAGTATACAAGGTTGCCACGTGTCTCTTGGCCTTGATTAATTAGAAGACGCTAATGAATCCAATGAGATTTATGTGGCTTTTATAATTCTTGCAGAGCAATTGTCTGAAGGCCTTGGCACCGGTAGGTAAGTGGCTGGACAATCTGGATTAATTCTCTCCATCCTGCACCGTTAAATTGTTTAAGACCAATCAGATATCATACACCTTCTTTCCTTTTCGTCATTTGCTTTCTTCACACGTAAAACAAAGGTTCCTTTGATGAACAAACAATTTTAACAATACATAAAAAAAGTAATTTATTTTTTAAAAATACTAGTTATAATCATAAGTTTCTAAAAATTACATAATTCTCACTTCTCAGAACACTATTCTTAATTTTTATATCTTTTCAAAAACTTAAATAAACATTTAATTTTCTTATCAAAATAAAAGTATTATTATTGGTTAAAACTCAAGTATAACCTATTAAATTAATAAGGTGAGTCTCATTCTGTATTTAGTAGGTCCTACTCTCAATTTATTAGAATTTATGAAAATTTTATAATAATATATAAAAGAATATGACGAAATTGAAACAGCATCCTACTCCTTCAGTTCAATAAGTCAATGGTTGCAATGTGAAAGCAAATTTATGAACCTGTAGCTAAGAAGAAAATGATGGAGGAAAATGGTGATCTCAAGTTTGGCCAGGTCGCTCCCAGGACAAAACCTGCTTCCCAAACCAAACGGAAGGAAAGAACCTGCTCTTGCTGTGTGACTCTGCACCATATATAATTTTAACACAACACATTACATCTTTTTCTCATTAAAATATTAAACTCACGTTGTTAAAGAATGAGTGACTAAACAAAATTTCACAATTAGAAATATGATACACATACAACAATTTATATATCTATCATATATTTTGTGTGTATCTCTCTTTTTAATCCTATCATTTATTATAATTTAAATTCAATTCTTTTATCTCTTTCTCTCTTAATTGTATATTTTATTGTACCAAGTATCACTTCTCTATTAGATTATACATACTTCCCATCTGGAAGGATCGTATTCTTTTGGATTGCGATAAGTTTCAGGATCCATGTGAACCCCTCGGTTCCAAACTAGAACTTTCCATCCTTTTGGTATAGTATAACCTGCAATTTTTCATTTTCATTTGTTTTAAATGTTAAGGTGATGCAATAAAGATCGAACAAAAAAAATATCAAGCGTAAGGAAGCATTGAAAATATATAGGATTGAATAACTAACCATTGATGTTGAGATCAACCTTTGCCTGTCTAAAGTTCGCAAAAGAGATACTTGTTCTGCGCAGCATCTCATCGATAACCTAACGTAGAATATATTTAATTATGTCAAAGCATTATTATTAATATTGATTCAGACTCATAAATATAGATTACATATGCCATCAAAAACTTATTATCAGACTATCTCAGTATTCAGTCATATAATTAAACTGTATATATACCTTTGAAAGATATTCCATTTGCTTAATTTCCTTAAGGTCGAGTCCTTTCTGTGTTAAAGGTCTTGTTTCCATGATCTCTTCTTGTTCTTTCTGAAAGGTTGTATATAGGTTTTGTTTTATAAAAAAAATTAGGAATATTAATTATATATTATAAATTCAAACAATATATATATATATATATATATATATATATATATAAACCTTTTACCAATGAATACATAGATAGATGAAAAAATAAACCTTAGCCCTTTGGAAGACAAGTGGGTGTTCCGTGAGGTAGATGATGGTCCACAATATTCCATGAGCAGAGCTTTCGTGACCAGCTAACAAGAAAACCAGAAGTAAGTCTATAATGTCTTCATCTTCCAGCTGCCTACCGTCTTCATCTTTGACTTCCATCAATAAATCCATCATATCTAATTTCCCTCTCTTTGTTTTTGTAATTGTATTATTGGTCCTTCTCTTTTGGTCCACCAGGCCTTGCAGCAACTTCATCAACTTCTTTCGTGCCTGAATATACTTACATTAAATATTATAATCCATACCATATTTCAATGACATAAATTAAAGAATTGCGTTTTCTTTTGTTAATTATCTGGTAACTTCAACATCATAGAATTACAACTAGTTTAAGTTGAATTAATTAACCTTGAGTGCTTCGTAGAATGGAAAGCCTGGGAGATTGATAGCCAGTGACTTCATTCCCCGATTCAAATCTTTGTACAAGTTTTCGAACAAGGCAAGGTCCACATGATCAACATCAGAGCCCATGAAGATGGTGGTGATGACCTTAAAAGCGAACTTCCTTAACTCTGTGAGGAACTCACAAGGCGTGTTCATGCTAGACAACTCTTCCAACCGTTTCACAGAAACATGTTCTATGAGACATATGTACGTGGACAATGCTTCGTGGCCGGTTATGGGAGAGGTGATTAGGCGGCGAAGACGCTTGTGTTCAGCATTTGAGATGCCATGGAATGATCTCTTTCCGGTGAGGGCCGTGGTGGAAGCAGGGTATCCAAGCTTGAGTTGTTCATCATCTGTGAGAACCTTACGGCACGTCTCTGGGGTGCAAACTATGATGCTGGGGCTCCCAAACAAGTACGTTCTGTACATACCCGTCCTGCCATATCTACATACATACATATTGTTTATGTAAATTATCGACCGTCAAATTCACTGTAATAGCGAACATTCTTGTAGTAAAATAAAACGAAAGTATAATAAACAGAAGGTGATATTGAAATATAGAATAATAATTTGTAGCAACTTGTAAATGCATGTGTCTAGAAGAGAAAAGTGACCTGGAAACAAGGTCATAGATGAAGGAATCAGGGTTAGACTTAAAAGCTTTGAGGAAGGTGGGCATGTTCCCCAATAAAGGCCAACCCAGATGACCTGGTGGAAGAGGGTGTTGCAACTTTCCTTGCAGCCTAGAAACATAGTACCATTCATTCACTCTCCTAAGAAGCCCGAATAGAAATGCATAACCCAACAAGATTGCAACTAGGATGAGCCACAAAGAACCTAGTAACGTCATTTTTTAATTTGTATATATATGCTGTTTATTAAAATCTCTCTCTTTAATTAGGAATCCCACCACTACGTTCCTCTTGCCGCCCAAGATTATTCACGGTATTTATAGTGTGGCACCCGAAGTATATACCAAACTTACGGAAATAGTGTAAGTCCATGAAAAGGTCAAATTAAGAGAAAATCAACTCTCTTATGCATATTGTCAACTTTTCCGTAATTACTTTACAAGCTACGTCAATTAAGTAAATTTGTAAAAAAAAAAAAAAAAAAAAAACACAAATTTTTTGGTGTGAATGGTCAGCATTCCGTACTCCCTCTTGCTTGCATGTTGAAAAACTAATAATACACTGTTGATGATATAGTCTGGTCATCTTGTGAATTTTGATCTGTGATTAATATTTGATTATTCACGGCTAGTTATTGTCATGGTGGTTTGTCAACTGAGCTTAATTAGTTTTAAACAATGGATGCATTGAGTGAAAATTTAAGCAAAGATCTTGGGGACCCAACTCTAAAATTAATTGTTATATAACGAAATCACACTTTCCTGCTTTATGATGCATTAGGGGAAATCTTAAACAAAGTAACAGTTAAACGATATATAGCTAGTTTTGACTTCAAACTTACGAACATATCAAAAGCAGCCTATAAAATGAACTACTGTAATTTATAATTGACGCCTTTAATTTGGCGAATTGTTATTCTACCTTGATGATGATCCTCATACTTTTCATCTATTTCTTTTTTTATGTTTTATCACTGAGTAACGCACTGCTAAAAGGTGTCTGCAAGGTGGCAACAGGTTGGATGATATGACGTTGTAAATTCACCAACCTCGTCGATATGCTCATGGTAACCAATTCGAAGTGCACAACAAGTTTTGTTTACTTAAATAGATAGATAAAATCTCGACTTTGAGTTCAGATTTTAGGTGACAATTAAATTATTAATTTCTAAATTATTATGCTCGCTTGAAAGTTCCCTATATTTAAAATGGGAACAAAATTATCACATTTTGTAATAATGAAAGTAAGAATGTAAAAATTATATTGGTGTAAGTTGAACCTGCTTATAATTATTAAGGCTTATTTATACTTAGAGGTTTCTTCCTTAGATAATTTTAGAATTCATCCTTATTTACATGAATGAAAGTATGATGGATTTCTTTCTCTTTAAACAATTTTTTCTTTGTTAAAAAAACATTTTTTTTCTTCGTTCAAAAAAAATTTGTGTTTATACATTCGTATACGTATCCGTGGTTCCTAAAGATTGTAACACTTAGTGTTGAAAATAAAATTCAAATAAGAAAACGAGAACGTGCAGGAGACGTGTTCTGAACTTAATTCGTGAATTTAATATGCATGATTCTGAAGTACATATTTCAAATAGTCAATACTCAATAGTATTACAGATTTGAATATTGTTCAAAATCAAATGGGCTGTATTACTTGTCTAACTCTTCCAGGAAGCCCGATGTTGTAAGTTTAATGTTCCTCCTTACACCTTAATTGGTTGATTAATTCTTACAAGAAACCGAGTTAAACTACTAGTTCAGAATAATAATAGTATATTATTGAAAAGAATGAAAAGTTAAATATATAACTGTTTTTGTAATAACAAATGATAAGGAATAATACTTAAGAGTAAGAGTTAAGAGCCAGACGTTTCACATATTATAATTTTGACAATATTTTGTTTGTTATCCACGGTACCTTATGAACGTGGATAGTTCTTATCTAACGTGTGCAATATTACACACAATATTTTTTATAAATTCACTTTGCATACCTTAGCAAAAAGTATATATATTTAGGGATGCCAACGGGACCAAAAAGTATATATATTTAGGGATGCCAACGGACCAGAAGAAGAAAATATTCTAATAATTTAAAAAGAATTTAAAAAGTCTCATCAACATAATATTCAAACTCAAATAATCCATGTAGTGTTAAATTCAAATAAACAAATATGGACAACAAGTTTAATTTAAAATAATACAAACATAATGTTCAATAATAATACAAATACTTCAAACTACAAATATTTTTCTGCAATATTTTTCTTGGGGCGGGAGATGTGATCCCCTTCCCCGTCTACGCCGTGTCCACGGGGAAATATTTACCAATTTCCATCCCGTGGAAAAAAAAATTCTGTCTACAAGACCCCATACAAAGCAGTCACCGCAGAAATCCCCATTTGCATATCCAAATTGACAACCCTATATAAATTAGATAGACACACCATACTGTCATATCATACATTTAATAAGTTCATTTTATTTGAACAAATTTTGTTTTCAATTTTGTATTTTAAATTTGCAACTTTTTCGGGGAAAAAACTTTAGTTTCTTGAAATACTACATTTTTAAAAACATTTATTTTAAACATAAATTAGGTATCCTAATATGTGTCTGTATGCTCGCAAGCTTCAGAATCTCCCTGGAAAAGAGAGGAGATTGCCTCGTTCACTAATGAAGACATGCCACCAGTCTTCAATATATCTAGTGATCGTTCCAGGAAAATATGAACCCAAAGCCTTTTTACTGAATCTGTTACATCCTTCTGGTTATGCCAATCCTCATCAGCACTTGAAACCTCTCAACCGTACATTGAACCCAAGATTTTAGTGTTACTTTAACACATACGAGTAAATTCTCCAGATTGAATTTTCCATGAACAAAAATATAACAGAATACTAATTAAGTATTTATCAGTCATTTTTAGAATACAAAACCAAGCATGTGACTGGTGAGAGTATCTACATGTGGGTTGCAAGATAGCCCACATAGTATAATAAATTCAGAACAATTGGCACAGAGGAAATTCATCCACATAACAAACCAGAAGGGTAGCATAAGTTACTAACAGTCTAGACTCCCTTGTAATTTATCAGATTTTGACATCGGGAGATTCAACATAGGAGATTGAAATCAATTCAGACCTAAACTTGTCATCCCAATCACCGTTTGGTCTTGCAAAGCCGTCTGCGTCCTTTCTTTCGGGCACAAAATCTGAATCCAGAATTTTATCTGGTAAAGAATCAGAGATAGCAATAAGCAACTCACGTGCTAGCTCCTCAGATGCCTTATTGCTCGGTGATTTGCTATCCATATAACTTTCTGCTATTTCCTACAAGTCAAAATTTGTTTTGAGAGATCATCCACAGAATCAGATGTTTCCAACATAATTGTGTTTCATTTCTTCCTAGTCAATTACTATCATTATCATCATTCATAACAATTCCTTTTTTGGTGTCACTGATAAGGGGATTGAAATTACAGTGTGCATGTCATGTCTGTGTGCATTGCTGCAGCATGCCAGTTTTGGATATCTCTCAATCTTACTCTCTTACACACCAATCCTATTGTAAATAACTACTAAAATGCATTCATATAGTAAAGGAAAATCATTAAAAATTAGCAAACTTCGATCAGCATTTAACTGAAACATGATGTAGAATGAAATTAAGGCAACTCTAAGAAAAAAAAGGACTGGCAATATTGAATGGCATATGGCCACTTCCATATCACCCCTTTTTAGAAAATATTTCAAGAGCCACAGAAAAATTATTACAGTGGCAGCAGCATATTGTAAATCCAGTGTTCAGAAAATAGTTTCAGGGGCATTCCACTAGTACGATCATCCCCAACACATTGAACAGTCATGTAACAAATATATGCAGCAAAAATAAAACTACAAATAAGGGGAATTGAGTCAGTAACAGTAACACTAATAACGAAGCAAATAATGGTGAGAAAGTATAAAGGAAACAAGAAATGAGAGTTGGCTACGGCTAAGAATAGCAACAAATGATGCTGCTGCTGTCTAATTGAAGAGTTTAGACATCCATAAAACTGGTGACATTATTAAGGTGGTGAAGACGGGTTCCACATTCCATCGTGTATTTTGAGTGGTTTGACATGACTGATGATCAGAGAGTACGATTTGCACGGATGAAACCTAGGATTAGTTATAGTTTGGTAGACAGATATTGAAGATATACAATAGAGACCCAAAGAGAGAATCCTTCCATAAAGCAAGGATAGACTTTTCGAGCAAGCATTCCAAGTGGTCCTTGACTTGGAGGAGTACATGGAATATCCAATAACTGAGAAACTCTGGTGGTCAAAAGTAGGGAAGACAGCATCTTGGAGGCTGAATGAGACCACCCGCAACGATAAGCCTCATTCCTTTCAACGCTTTCAGGTAGCATTCAAAGTCCTCTTCTTCCATTGAGGCTAATTATAAAGGCAAAGGAGCTGTAATTGCTAATTCAGTCAGAAGGAGTAGCAAAGAAATTGCGTAACATAATCAGGGGGCTTACAGAACCCTAGGTGTGCAGTCTAACTTCATTTTCTTTTTCCCAGTTTTATGTCTGTCTTTTGGAAGGCATCACTAAATACTCACTCAAAATAACAAAACCCATTCTGATTCTTCCTATTAACTATCGTAGAATTCATAAACCCGAAACACCAATCCAGTATATACTGTTCCCAGCACCCAAGCAGTCATTGACCGATCTCATCATAAAACCATCCCAGTTACCTCCTTTCAACAACCCACCCGCTTTCTACACAAGTTTCATTGACCCTAGAAAATCCTAATTCTTCTGCCATTCTACAAGTAATTCTCTACCATTCCAACAAAATCACATTTGTCTAAGTTGACAGCTAAATATGTAAAAAGCAAAAGAACATGAATAATAGATTAATAGTGTCTTCTTGAACTTCATACACATGTTAATCCAGTAGCAAGCACCCACTTCTTTTTCTTTTGCAAAAGTAGCAACAATCTTGAAGACCATGGTTCCATTCTTTTAGATCAAAATATCAATGTTATTACTCCATCAACTATTTTGAATCTTTACAAAATAATATTCAGTACTAAATTAAATAAGAGTGATTCGGCTCATTTCATCAGGACTATTCACTCATAATCATAACCGTGAAATTATTATCATCATCATTATTGTTGTTGTTTCTCTCCGAGCCAAAGTGTACGGAATTGGTTTGGTTTCACGGGATCAAGATCAATAGAGGACAAATCCATTATCATCAATTAATTTATTTATCATGCAATTGATTTGTTGCAGTCGGTGATCAACATCTCCAAAAGATTGTTGAAAATCCGAAATTGTTCGAGAAAAGAAAAACGAAGAAGATAGTTCCGAATAATATCACGATGGGAAACAAAAGATCGGTACAGAATATGCAAAAATAACGAAAACACACAACAAAATTTACGGATCGAGAAATGGACAATGGTACCTTTTTTCAGCACTTGAGAGATGAACGTGTCTTCGCCCTTCACCTTTTTTCCTTAACCCCAAATATACTCTTTCCTAATTTTCGTGATTTCCTTATTTTCTTTTTCAATACAATGGTCAATGGTCAATATTGTCCGGCTTTAGAGCATTTGTTAAATCTCAAATTCAAATTTTAAATTATTTTTTTTATAGATATGTCACATATTAGTAAAGATTTTGAGATTTTACGATAAGAGAGAAAAAAGAAAATTTATTTTTTTTAAATAATATATATATATATATATATATATCTTAAATATCTTTTATAAGAATTCATTCTTAAAAAAAGTTTCTTCAATTAGGAGATTTAACGAATATCAGATATTGAGTTCAAAATATTTATTCAATATCTTGCACTTCTTCTTACATTCCAATAAATTACCTAATAAAATCAATTAAATTAGGTTATTTTTTTATATAAATATACTGAAAATTCTATTTTCATTGATTCGATTTTTTTGTAAACAAAAATATTTTGAAATTATATAAATTATATATATACATATAATTTTTTAAAAATTC
The DNA here is from genome assembly GCA_007407185.1 of Glycine tomentella. Lineage (NCBI taxonomy): Eukaryota > Viridiplantae > Streptophyta > Magnoliopsida > Fabales > Fabaceae > Glycine > Glycine tomentella. The sequence goes on from PYAF01000012.1 coordinate 189,155, forward strand.
AGAAACCTTTAATAAAAAATTCTAATTGATATATTAAATTCAAGACCTGTTATTAAAATTTGGAACAAAGTATGAAGTCGTATGACATGAATTCTGTTTTAAGTAAGTACCACCTTTGTATTTCGTCAAATATTCTGTTTTTTATATAAAAAAATAATATTCATTCAATCATAGATAAACACGTAGTTTTTGTATGATTTTGTATAGAGTTTGTCCATTCCATATAGCATTGCTACTATTAAACTTTTGTGATAACCTTATGATTTTTTTTCTTCATATTTTTACAATTGAGATTTTAAAAGTATTTGAAAGATGTCATTTGTCAACCTGATTACCTAAATTGAACTAAATCATTCTGCACCAAAATTATTTGATTTGAATTTATCATTATTATTAAATTAAATTAATTAATTATGTCAGATTCAATTTCTCTCTCTCTAAAACTAAACTCACCTATATTACATTACACATATTGAACCATATTTCGAGCGAAACAAATTAAGTTACAGATCCTTAGCTAAACGTGCCTTGGATGAGGATAAAGTTTATCATGTTTTTAAATTTGCTCCTAATTTTATTCTTCCTTTTATAAGAGGTGGAGACGGCGCAACAATAGGAGGAAGAAAGTATCCAGGCCTTGTTGCAGGTACACATGTGATAATAAACTTTTTACACAAGCATATGTTTACTTTAATGGCTGTTTGTCACCTATGACATAGAATCACAAAGTCACTAATAAGTAACAAACAGTGAATTGTAAATAAAATTCATATAAATTATTCTAACTAATGATCCCATGAACAAGTAAAGGAAATTGTTAAGAAAATATTTGTGAAATGTGTGAATTAATTTTATTGATAATAAAACTTTGTACTTATAGATTACAAAGTATAACAAACTAATAACTAGATAAGATTTTGTCTAACAAACTAATAACTAACCTATATTTAAAATATATAACAAACCAATTTAAAATACAAAGATATAGATAAGATTAATCTCATTAATCTTCCGTAACAGAAATGATGTTGATTCCTTATTTCTCATCTGCATGCCCTTTCTTTTTGTTTAATTTTCCTCTCATCTTTACCATCAACGACGTTTTGATTAGAACAAGCCAAGAGGAAAAAAGCTTAAAAACTAGTATAAGAAATCACACACTATTCTCTATAGAACACCTGTAATTTTACTCATCTTATCGCTAATTTTCACACAGCCATTTATATTTAACCTAAAGTAAATCTAGCATGTGTTTGAACGAAAAATTAAAGCTTGAATCAATGAATTATCAAATGGATAATTTAGTTCTTCAATTTTTAAAAATATGTGAATTTAATTCCTCTTAATGCTTAAACTTAATATTTAGTGATAACTTTTTACCGTCACTTTAAAAGATGGACTAAATCCACAAATTTTTTACAAAGTAGAAAGACTAAATTTATCAATTTAGAAATATAAAGACCAAAAACATATTTTTTCCTAATAATATTAATAGAAAGGATAAATGTAAAACTCTAAGATACGTTGAAAACAAAGTTGAGGAAAAAAATAAAAGCCTACATAAACTGAGACTTTTTTTTGGACAGAAAACTGAGACTTTATAAGAAACGAAAGGTGTAATGTCTTTAAACTATATAAGCTAACATTGTAATTTAATCTTTAAATGCATGTTTAATTCAGTTTTGATGTAGCATTCCACATAGATTGTGCCCATAGAAACAAAGTTCGCACTTATAAGTTATCGCAATGGAAGAAAGTATGAACAGTGAAGAGCGCGTTAATAGTGAGGAAAAGAATACATGCTATATTATAGAACAAAATAAAATACATGTAAGACTAATGATTTTGTTAAATATTATACACAAATGCAAATTATGTGCTACTAGTTCATATATAATGTTACATGTATAAGTGTGAACTTGAAAGAAATACTATTCAACAATCCATATAATTGCTTTTATTTTTTTAACACCTAACAAGATGACTGGTTTATATATGAACACAACTCAATTTGACATGATCTACAACGTAAACAAATGCTGCACAACAGAACCCAAATGTGAAATATTGAGCAAATCAACGAAAACGAATTGGTTTCCAAGTGTGTAGTAAAATAAAAAAGATGAAAAAGTTTCCAAACCAATAGATAATAAGTAATTAGACACACATTGGACTTAGTCTTTAAGACTATAGGTCATTGGAGTTCTACATGGTGATAAAAATAAACTTTCACAAGTCATTATCCCATTTAGATTTGCATCATCTCTATTCTCAAGAGATATTGACGTGCCCGCAAGAAACGAATGCACGATTTTCAGTATGCAACGCAAAGCCTATAACAGATATAACTATATGTTTGTGTAAAACGAGGAAAAGGAAAAGAAACCAGAATAGGAATTTTTTTGGTCTTGTTTTAATAAATCAAGATTTTGTATTCCCCTACTCCAATTTCGTTGTCTAGTGGTAATCTGATATGCAAAATATAGGTTTGAAATTGGGGCACAATTCATTACGTTGCCATGTCAATTTGGCAGAATTCTGTACCTATAGGGAGGAAGCTTAAGGAGAATATATTAGTTTCAGAATTAAGGATTTTTTTTTTTTGGTGGGGGGATTTAGAAAGAAGAGTGTATTAGTAAAAGTAAAGAGTTGATATACCACAAGCTTTTTTTAAAATAACAAAAGATGAATGTGACCAAAATGGATTTTGCAAATGGGCGATATAAAATTAAGATGTGAAAAATATGACAAAGTCCTACAACCACTACATAGGAACAAATAATACCTCCTATCAGTAATAAAATATAACTATTGATCACAACAATAAGAGTCCTGCAATTACAAATCCAACAACTCGAATTTACTGCCGCAAAAATCTAGCACAAATCATCCTTTTCAGAATTAACCAACATATATATTACAAGCCACATCCCACACATCATAATACGAGACCCGATCATCAAATCACCCCAACCACTTAATTTAATCATATGAACCATGTCAATACGGATTATTAACAAGATTCCTCTCCTACCATCCTGAGACAAAAAACTAGAATAATGCAAAATCAAATCACACTTCGTCTATACATGTTTCCATGCTTCGTCTATGAAGGTTTGGAAGGCATGATGATTTCGAGAATTCCCTTTGCCCCAATCAACCCATGTTTACAGAATTACCATTTGGTAAAGGGAGTATATTAGTTTCTGGAACACAAGATATTTTGATTAATTTTTTTTTTTTTACAAAAGGAAGTGTATTAGTAACAATTGCCGTAAAAAAATTATTGTTTTATTCTTTTTTCATGCATAATAAGTGAAATTTTAGGTCACGACAATTGCTTCCTGCACTTCTACACTTGCTTCCTGCATCCTAATCTCGAATGCAATTTACATTCCAGATTAGCCATTTCAGAATGTAAAAATTTATATTCTAAATTTTGGAAAGACTAATCCGTAGTGTAAAATTACATTCTGGATTAGGTTTTTTTGAAAGATTAAAAAGGTGCAAGAAGCAATTGCCTCAGCCCATCACCTAACCTGATTCCAAATCAAATGGACCAAACTACTTTGATCTAAGGGCCCGGATCAATAAGGTTGATCTTAAGCTGATCAGTGTGTCAAAGATGGAGAGGGAGAATGATGGATACAATAAAAAGATGGTACGGTACACCAATATATATTGGTTACTCGATCTGTAAGAGCCAATAGATATGCAGTTTTTTTTAGTAGTTTAATATTTTTTGTTTACATTTTTATGATTTTTTTTTCTTCTCAATTTATCCTCTAAATGCTACATATATTACAGTTAAAAATGAATTAAGAGTGGGAAATTGAAATATAATTTAGGAAAAAAAATCAAATAAATGTGGACAACAAAAGGACATCCTCTTTATATAATTTTATTTATTATTAAAACATCTAATCCGCATTCCAAACAAAAAAACATCTAATCCTATCCGTATATGAAGATCCAAGGGTCCAAAATAAACTGGTTGGAGAGGGCTGGAGACGCGGCTGCAGGAGAGGATCCGCGTCCAGTATTTGGTTGTTGTGATGTGAATTTGAGAACCTCCAATGTTCAGCACGACTAAATTTGGGCCTCAAGGATCTTGGTGTTTGCAGATTTCAACAGACAGGGTCTGACGAGGTGAGATTGGATGACATATACTATCTGATTCTAGGGTTCTTTTTTTCTTTTTCTTTTTTTTTTTTTTTTTGAAGATCTGATTCCAGAGTTAAATTTTAATTTGTTAATTAATTCACTCTACTCTCTGACTCTCTCGCTCACGCCTCACAATGAAACCCTAAATCCTTTTCTGTCTCTTGCTCACTCTACTCAGTGCCCTTCCCAATCGCCGCTCAGCCATCACCGTCGCGATTCACGAGGAGACTCGGCCTCGACGTTCCATCTTCTCGCATCCCCTCTTCTGGTTCTGAGTTCCCTCGACATCCTTCAACAAAGTTTCCGGCGTCTGTTCGAGGTGCGTTTCTGTTTCTGCGTTCAGACTTCATAGCTTCCTTTTCTGCTTTCATGGTTTTTTACTTTCACGAAAGAACATAGCAGATTTATTTTTGCTTTTATTCCAGATTTTTGCTTTTATTTCATGCTCTGTTGTTACTTCTCTTATTTATTTTTTTTATTTTATGATTTACTGTTTCCTTTTAATTGTTGCCCGTGACTTACACTGAAGAATATGAATAAGATAACGCGTTAGAGATGTTAATGTTTGATCTGAAGTACCTAATCTTCTCAAAGGCATTATTTTCCTTACCGCATCGCTCACCTAATTTTTTTGCAATACATTTTAAGTTATTTCAGATTTGAAAATTCCAGGGGATGTGGTATTTTGAAAATTCCTTCAGTCTTTCATTACCTTGCAAAATCAAAGAGACAACCTTCGAATTCGCATCTCTCTTTTATTTATTTATTAATTAATTCAATTGGGTGCACATAAATTTCATATTCATTCTTTTCCGCTTACATTTCAATATTTTACCATATTCTCTTTGCTCCGCTTCGCGTGAGTACGTGTCTTGTGTTTCCTTAACAATTAACAATTTCAATTCCGTAATGTATCGTTGCGAGTGTGCAGCATGTGAATCATAGGAAGAGGAGGCGCATTTGTTAATTTGTTGTGTGTTCGAAATGGTTGAAATTTGGTGGTCCCTTTTGGGGGCGGCGATCCCCGTGGTGGTGGCGGGGCAAGCATTTCGCGTGAAGAAACGGCGTGCAGAGGAGCAGAGGCTGCAGAGTGCTCGTGGGAGGGAAAGGAGTTCCGATGAAATCTTCGTGTGTGAGAGGGTCTGCACTTCAAAGAGGATGCTCAAGAAGGTTGGTTCCTTCTCCAAGGACCCCATTCCTGATACCTGCGTCACCGTTTGCGGTGTTTCCGATTTAGATGCCTGTGCTGATGCCTGTGCCCGCACTGTGTGTATCAACCAACATCAAGTCCCTAATTGGAACGACATTTGCCTCAGGAGGTGCCAGAGTGAATGCCTCAAACTCTCTTCTCAGAGTCAGTCCTCGTAGCAGTTGAGTTTTATTTAGTGGAATGTGCTTTGTCTATTCCATGATTTTTACTTTAGAATTCAGAATTTTTACTACAAATTCTATGGAAATGGAAATGGGGTTTATTCCACTAGGTGCTGGTTCATTTTGTGTTCACTGACTTGAGATCTATATGATTCTTTATTTTCCTGCCTCATTTTTGCTTTTGCAAGCATGCAGAATTTGGAAGGATTATGCAGCATGGTGGGATATGAAAATGGTCAAGTAACTTGACCTCCATTAACTTGACATCTTCAGGCTTTATAAGCGCACAACTAGTTTAGTTACACTTGTTATTAATTTAGTTAAAAGCTGAAAATAGAAAGATGATCTTTGATTGCATTTTGTAATCATTTTCCCCCTATTAATGGACTCAACTAATTTCTTTGTTTCTTCTATTTAGGGCTAGAAACAATAGGTTTTTTTCTCCTCTGCAGTTTATTTGTATAAAACATACATATCTATCCATACTTTTTTGAAGTCAAATATCAATTTAGAATGGAAAATTTTAATATGGCCGGGTCAAAAAAATTATCACTTGTGAATATAATGGTGATGAAGGTGAGTAGGGAAGGAAAAGAAAAGTAAAAAAGATGAAAAGCAAACAAACGCTGCACGATAGAACCCAAATGTGAAATATACTGAATAGAGCAAATCAACGAAAACGAATTGGTTTTCCAGTGTGTAGGAAAATAAAAAAGATGAAAAAAGTTTCCAAACCAATAGTTAATAATTAATTAGACACACATTGGACTCGGTCTTTAAGACTATAGGTCACTGGAGTTCTACTTTGTGATGAAAAGAAACTTTCACAAGTCATTATCCATTTAGATTTGCAACATCTCAATTCTCAAAGGGATATTGAAGTGCCCGCAAGAAACAAATGCACATTTTTAGTATTTAACGCAAAGCTTATAACAGATATAACTGTATGTTTGTGTAAAACGAGGAAAAGGAAAAGAAGTCAAAATAGAATTTTTTGTCTTGTTTTAATAAATCAAGATTTTTATATTCCCCTACTCCAATTTGGTTGTCTAGTGATAATGTGATATACAAAATATAGGTTTTAAATTGGGGCACAATTCATTACGTTGCATGTCAATTTGGCAGACTCCTGTACCTACAGGGAGGAAGCATAAGGGGAGTATATTAGTTTTCAGAATTAAGGATTTTTTTTTTTTTTTTGGGGGGGGGGGGGGGGGGGGGGGGGG
>PYAF01000012.1:211484-286308 GCA_007407185.1 Glycine tomentella
AAGAATTTTTTTTACCTAATCAAATGAGTAATGTATAAAGTACGTATTCAAATGAGAGAAAAGAAAGAATCTTCAGAATGTTTAATAGAGAGAAAGAGGAAAATGAATTTTTTTCTTTTAAAATTGTGCATTCTAATTTATATTGTAGAAATAATTTTTTATTGCCTAAATAAATTAAGTAAAATGTAATTAGATCTAATATTGCTCATTAAGATTTCAAATACTTATCCTTATTTGTTCTCGATACATAACTTTTATTTTTCTATGTACTAAGGATATTAGACAAAGTCTCTTTTTTTTTTCTTTCTTTTTTATACATAATACATGGGATATTAATAATGTCTCAGTAACTTCAGGTGAAAAAAAAAAGTAAATAAAGAAATTAATTATTAGCTCATAATTAATCAACATTCACATAAAATAAGTGGTTAAATATGCGTTGTTTCCCGCTCGGGAAAGAGATACCTTCGAATTGTAAGCGTATATCAGCATGTATTTACGGAATAATAGAATCATATCCCTGTAATAATTGAGCGAAAGTTTTAGAAGAAAACATAACGGAATGTAATCATGTTTATTCTGAGGGATAACTTCCATTTTCTCATAGCTAGTTTTTTTTATTTTTTATTTATTTTTTTTTTTTTATGTGATTCTCGAAACCGTTCACCCGAATAAGCACAACCAGTGTAGTAGCTTACAAATATAAGATGTGAATTTAACTTTCCTAGATATATTCCTTGAAATAATACAATTACGTACCCATAATCTTTTCTTTTGTGGTGGAGAAACTGTACTGCTACTATCAAACAGGATAAAATTATATCCCATCTCACATATTCTTTGATTAGATTATTATTCCTTGAAACAAATTAAACCAAAAATTCAATGGATGAAATATTATCACTTGTTACATCTATCTTCAAATTCATTGGCTACTCAACAAATAAAATCGAGTTAATTAGACTCATTGTATTTGTACATGAAGGTATTAATATTCTTGTGTATCTGATTAAGGCAATTTGTTAATCTGATTTTGGTTTCCAAAATTTATCTTATTTTTTTTTCAAAAAGAAGATTGAAAAACCTGTTTGGATTATTTTTTAACAGGTGTTTTGAAAACTGGTTTTAAAACTTTAAGTTAAAAAAAAAAGAAAATAAAAATAGTTTAGAGCAGTTTTTATAACTTTGTGTCTCAAGTCTCATGATATTCTCCGTAATAAGTAAGCTAGTTTTTTAAATTTTGTACAATGTGAAATTAACAGATTTTTTTTTAAAAAAAAAGAGTTAACTTTTAATATAAGAATGGAGGAAGAAAAAGGAGAGTATAAGAAATAATAATAATAATAATAATAATAATAATAATAATACTAATAATAATAATAATAATAATAATAATAATAATAATAAATGAAAATAGAAAGAATGAGAGATATTGTATTGCGGTGAAATTCAAATTTTTATTAAAAGAATGAGAGAAGAAAAAAAAATCTTAACTACTATCAATAATATCACAAAAGCTTTAAGATTATATCAACAATTAATTATTTTAATAGTTTAATTAAAATGCATTGTAATTATAAAACATTGTTTACATTTATTCAATTATTAATTGTTATATATGATAAATCTATTGAAAAGTCATATTTATAATTTTTTTATCAGTGTAAATTTTTATAATTGATGTTTTGCTGATTAAAAAAATTACCGTTTAATTCCTTTACAACATGCATAAACATCAGTATGCTACACACGGATAACATACTAGTTACATAAAAATGAAACTCTTATTTTAAAAAGTTAAGTTCTTACATTTTAAAAGAAGTTAAACTGTGATAAATTTTGTGAAGAGATCAGCTAATCGTGCTACTCATTTCTTAGTTAGGGCGATAAAGTTATATATTTACTCTCGATTTTTTCATCGTATTTCATCTTTATATTTTTATTGTAAATAAAATGATCTCTCTCTCTCTCTCTCTCTCTCTCTCTCTCTCTATATATATATATATATATATATAAGAGTTTAGCTATTACATTTTATATATTTTAACAGTATGCTGGCTGCTAATGGACCGGAGGTGTTTTGGATGATCAATGTTGGGTATTAGCTAAAGTCAGTGGAGAAATTAAATTAAAAGATAAATAATCATTTTGTCCATAGAGAATTGACAAATTTGTATCTGAAATATGAAAATTTAAATTTTAGTATTCAAAAATAAAAAGTATGATAAATTTATTTATTTGTTAATTTTTATCTATTATAGTTATTGAAAGAACCTAAATTAGATAATAAGAATTCATCATCATCTATGGCCTGCATATATTTTATGTAATTACTTCAAACTTGTTATGTAGATGGGGAAAAAATTAATATAATACTTTTTAATAAACAATTATAAATTTGGAAATGTTTTGAAACTATTTATAAATATGGGGTTATCAAACACGTATAAATTGAATGTGACTGAACACGCTTAATTTTGGCGTGACACATCGGGATAACATGCTCAAATTAGGCGTGTTCAGTCATGCCTAATTTGAACGTGTTACCCTTCTGTGTCACGCTCAAATTAGGCATGTTCAGTCATGCCCAATTTGGGTGTGTTTGACCACTATATATTCAAAAATTAAATGTGCGATTTTGAGATAGCGTTTGTATGATTGCGCGATTTTTGTTTAACTAGTTCAAAAATTGATTTTGCTAATTAAATTAGTTTAGGAACTGAACTAGTTCAGTGCAATGGTTCAAAAACTAGCATACGATAGAATTCTAGAAATTGATTTTGATAAAAATGTCTGATTGAGGCGTATGATATGTCAAAACTCTCGAAATTAAGAGAAGTAATTAAAAAAGTATCATTAAATTAACTAATTAAATAATTTAAAATGTAGAAAAATGAAATTTTTGGATGATTGAATCCTATATCCTAATTTTCACTTACTTAGAGGCGTTTTTTGAAAAAAAAAATAGTTAACCAAATCTCCTTTGCGCAAGGCTTTTCCTCTGAATTTCGAGCGTTTTGAGATATCGTACGCCTCGGACGTTTCTATCAAATGTTATGATCGTTTGAAGTTTATATAATCAATATCACTACCAATTCCAACAACGAAATCATACATAAGTGACACAAGTTCCAACGTATTTTGCTTGGCTCTCCACTCACAAATTCTATAGAAAAAGTTAAAAAAACTTTTAGAGGGAAGGTGAAATGATAAATATAGTAAAAAGGTTAAATTTTTTAGTAAATATGATGCTGTCAGACACGTCTAAATTGGGTGTGACTGAACACGCCTAATTCGGATGTAGTACAGGTGGTAACACGTTCAAATTGGACGTGTTTGAGAGTCCCATTAAAAAATTTCAAATTTATAATTTTTTATTAAAAAAGTATTATATTAATTTTTTTGGCTAGATGACTTTTGTGTCTGCTAAGCTTTAGTACAACGTCAAGGCTTGGCCTGTGATTCATTTTTTTGGTGTGAAGAACTGTGCTTTCGTTAATAAATTCATTTTGCTTTTCCAAAAAATTTAACCATATATAAATGGTTTTATATTTATATTTATAATTTAATCACTCGTGTCCTGAAAGTAATTTAATTATTAAGGAAAATTAAATATTATTTTATTGGCAGATATTATTTATTAATAAGCATCAATTACTTAAAGAAATCTCTTTTTTAAATATTAGTAAACATGCACTTACTATTTTTATTTAATGAAGTATTTTTTTTTAAGACCGGAATGTGTGCGTGTCTATTTGGAATGCATTTAAAGAAGTGGTGTTGAAACTGTCATGACCAACTACTCGAACTGTTTTTATTTCATGTCGTTTTCTTTCAAAAAAAATATTTCAGAAAATATAATAATAAATAACGAAACAATATTATTATTTAATAAGAAAAGAGTCAAAATAAGTAGACAAGTGATTTATTTGCATAATGAAATTATTAGAAAGCTTTTGATATAAGGAAAGTTTTTTTCATACATAAATTATGATTCTTAGAAATAAATAAAATTTATTTAGATGGTAGCAAAAATTGATGAAAACATTTATATAATTTTTTTGAAAATAAAAAAGTAACATAATATTTTATTAAATTTTAAATTATTTATCACATTAAATAATCTAATAAGATTAAATTTGTGTTTTTCTTCCACCGGAAATGTTAAATTTTTACCTCCCGTGAGAATAATTTTCGTAGCTAAAAAACATTCTTAAGAAACAATATTTTCTGGGTGGGAATGTTATTTTTTTAAAAGTTAAGTCAGACGAGAAAAACAAACATTTCCCACTTTAGATTCGGAATCCGAAAAACTAAAAATTTTATTGTATCAAATGCCTTTTAAGAACTTAGGTAATTAAATAAAACATGATAATAGAATCAACAAATATTATACAGAATAAGTATTTTTTTTGCTGAATATATTATATTCCTTATTCTATCACAAAGAATAATTATTTAAAAAGTAAATGATTTTAAACTCTAACTAATTTTGTGAAATACTAATATTTTTTATTATTATTTGAAGAAAACATTAAATACCTTCAATGCTTTTAAAATATTAAACATATTCTATTTCATTTAACAATTTTTCCATCAATCACTAAGAAAATTATTAAAAAATATTTAACAAAACTCTAAAAAGATGTATTTTTTTATAAGAAAAATATATCTGAACTAACCAATCTTAATAACATTGTTTGTTATTTCTAAATAAAACATTATTAAATATTTTTATATTCTCAAGATCTAAATGCACTTTTTTCATTTGATTCTTTTATAATTAGTATCACGAGAATTATTTGATAAGCCTAGTCCCAATAGGAGATATATATAGTACAATTCTTAAAACATTTACATCAATGACCAAACTAATATGTAAAATGAAACTATTCAAATGAGCTTATTTTTAAAATCAACGGGTAAATATATTCATTTTTAATTTAATTTCAAATATACTATAAATTTAACCTACTAAAATTTTAAAAAATATGATAATTACTTATTCAATCTCCCACACCCAAAAACTCTACACCCTGTCCTTTACATTCATGCATTTACTGATAGAAAGGAAGAGAAAATGTATTTTTGTTTCCTTTTTTTGGTATACAAAACATGTGAGCTTATATAGTAAGTTAAGGTGTAAAACATTACGGGTCAAATAATCTTTTGGTTTTTTTCTTACATGTAGTAACTATTTGTACATCACACAATAATTTTCGCAAAGAATTAGGCACTATTCGCATAATTGTATACTTTGTGTCTCTTTTTATTTCTCTTTTGTGATTGTAAAAAATTATTGTAGATGTTTCTGTTTTGTAAAAGTGCATGTTATACACAGTGTATACCCCACTTTTTGGCTTAGTCTGATATCTTCACCGTTCACGCCAACCTTCATTCATCTATATATTGAGCTCTCCCTCTCTCCCCTCTCTATTCTGTAACTTTGCTTCTTCTCTTCACCTCAATAAACAACCCTTCCTCTGCTTCAGTGCCCTACCCTGCATTTTCAGCTAACTTTTTCTTTTAATATCATATCACTCATGTCTTACTTAGAGTCTGAGGTCCACAAAGAGGTAATTATTAACAAGTTCTACATATACATTACATGTTATTTGTGTTTCCTCATAAATTCTTAAAATCTTGCAACTACTCCTTCTTGTCTATGGTTGTGTCAGAGTGTTCATATATTTTGCGACCAATACTAAACATGAATGTGACCTGCACATATATATTTAGGCTTATCAAGAATGAATTACTAAAAATCTCCTGTCATTGATTTTGTGTTAATAAAAAACTCTCCACAGAGAAAGTTTGAAGAAGAATCAGAAGAGGTCACTCTTGATGGGAGTGTTGATTTCCATGGACGTCCTGCAATCAGAGCCAAATCTGGCAGATGGGTGGCTGCAATTATCATCCTCTGTAAGCTCCAAATACATTAACTGCTGAGCATTTTTTTTTTTTTTTAAATTATTTTGTAACTTGGTTAAGAGTGATGCATATATATCACATCACATGCATATAACCCGTGCCTTCTGTAGTCTTTTGATTTACAATAGCTTGTGTTGTGTCTCTATAAACAGGTAAATGGTGATATATATGGAAATAGAAGATGGCACCATATGATAACTAATTCCCTTTTCAATTTTCCTAAATTAATAAATTATTTTTGTTAAGGGAGAATTCTTTCACAAGTTATTACTATCTATGAAGCGAACGGCTGAATCTCCATTACTATAAGGTATACTATACAATACAATATACTATAAATATTAATTGATCTAGTTCTTTGAGCATATTAATTAATCTCAAGAATTGTAAAAAAAAAAAAAAAAACGCATGTAAATATATATAGATATATGATACGTATACGTGTAGTTAATGAAATGATTATAGTAGTTTATGTGTAGAAGTTTCAAGAGTCTTGTGTTCTGCAGATGTGATGCGGTTGTGTAGATCTATATATTAGATAGCTTATCATAGAAGGAGTAAAGGGGTGATTGGTTTTATGGTGGAATATATGCAACTACATGCAACCAATCTAGTTTCCTTCTTATCAGTTAAAGATAATACGAAAGAAACGACAACACTTAAATGCAGGAACGTGTTCCATTTGATGTACAAAATCCAAACGAAACATTTCAGTCAGTTCTATTGCATGCCTACCTTGTGTAGTGAGTGTATGTGTTTGGCAGCCAGTTACAGCTAGCCCTTGCCTGCCTGGCTCACTAGCTTGTAACTAATCATGCAAATATCTTTCTACAAGAGACAAAATTAAATTAATTACCCTAATTTAATTAGATGGAAATCTTTAAACCATATATTTTGGTATCATTCTCTAATTAAAATTTATGTTAAAGATGAAGGTAAAAGAGTAATATAATTATGCATGTGATACTTTATCAAAATTGTAAGTTAGGTCTGTTATACATTATGTGCTTAAACTTGTTTCACTATTGATGAAAACAATTGTACTAATTACTAGAACTCTTAATTCTTAATTAATAGCAATTTCTAACTAAAAATAAGAAAACAAAACTGCAATTTCAATGAAAAGAATGATACTAAAATTATGATCTGACAGAGGATAGAGATTCTGAATGAGGATTTTGGCTTTGTCCCTCTTTATAAGCGACATGAGGCCGGGAACTGTGGCAAATAACTTGAAAAAGAGAAAATTTAAGTGAGGAAAATAAGGATGCATTTCAGAGAAATACGTTTCTGACGCGTTATCCGTGACGGGAATTTGCATGACGTGGATTGCTTCCAGGTGCCACGTGTCAACAAGAATTGACACACATGCATGTAAATTAGTTAAACATTAACCACGGGTCGAGTGCAAGTGTAAATTTATTTTATTAGTTATTAATTAGTATTTACTGCATATAAAAGTAGCATGATGGCTGTAAGATATATCAATAAAACTACTAACCAGCTGTTTCGGGTTTGATTTATGCACGTCCCTGTAGTTCGTTCTTAGTAAGGAAAACTGATATAGGTCACAATCATAATTATTTAGAAAGTCCTGCGTAGTGCTGTGTTAAAGAACGTGAACATGTGATATGTTTGCATGTGTGAGATATATATATATATATATATATATATATATATGTGTGTGTGTGTGTGTTTTCTATAAATGTTTGTGGCAAAATAAAATATCTTATTATTTTCTTTTTTAGGGGTTGATATATATATATATATCATCATGATAAAAGAGTTTTAGTTCAATAGTCCAACATTTTGCAATTTTATCGCACAAAAAACAACAAATTATTTAGAATATATATAGAACTGTAATTAGTTTACATAAAAAGAAAACAACAATAAAAAGAACTCTTATTAGTTTAGATGATTTTTTATATTTATTTTTCCACCTGTTAAGAAAGACTATTTTTCCCCCCTTCTCTTTTTGTGTTAGGTATCATTAGATTTTACTAGAAACATAAAAGAAACGTAAAGAAAATACTGAGATATTGAAAATAATAATATTGCTTTTAATCTCAGTTTTGTGGTGGGGAAAGATATTTCTCGTGTACTATATATGGTATTGTGATTGTGCAAAGTGGATAGTTAATTAAATAATACCTGATACTGAAAACATGCCAAATTAAGTCGTTGTTTGTGTATGGATATAAAAGGCCTCTCCTCCAAGTCTTATAAAAGATGAAAAATGTTTGTTCAATTTTAATTTTCTTACTCTCTATCAATTGTCAAATCGGCGATGTAAAAAAAGATAAGAAACAACAACAAAGGTTTTTTTTTTTTTTTTTCATTGAGTGTAAAGGTAAATGTAGAAAAATATGTGAAATAACTAATATTAAAAACTGTAATTCTTATGTTAATATAATATCTATAGGTATAATTAAAATTTTAAAATAATATTCAAATAATTATCTTAGTGAAAAAAATTATTATTGTATTATTATATTTTAAGTTTTCTACTATTTAATTGTTGCAAAACGATAATTTATAATAATATATAATTTTTGGTTCAGATATGTTTAAAGCAAGTGGCAGAGTTTCCAAGTTTAATATGAATTTGTGCTAAGAAAAAAATGATGTGTTACAGATAAATTTATAGATGCATCATCATATTCAAAAATTGATATTTGTATTAATAAACAAAAGAAAATACCATGCAAAACAGGCAAAAAAAGTGTCTTTTGCCTGCAACACGACGACGGGACCGAAAGTTCAAAAAGTGAATTCAGGAATCACGATATTCCCTTTTGAGAAAATAGTAGTTTAAATAACAGTTTAATTTTTAAAAATGATTTCCTTTTATGAAAGTCTTTCAGAGTGTCATCTCACCTATGTGAAACCAATACTAATTCGATGGCGTGCTTTATAAAGGAAAATCCAACGTACCTAACACTATACTATAAAATAAACTTGTTAATATAGGACCCTTTTAATTTTAAAATTTTAAAAATAATCAAATGATGTAATTTTTCAGATTTTTTTAATCATAATTATTTTTAACATAAAAATAACAAAGCAGGTTTTTAAATATACTTTTGTTAAATATAAAAAGCATACTCCAAAAAGCTTGTGCATGCATAAGGTAGTGGCATATAATGTTTATAAATCTATTTTTTCACATCTTATTTTTTTATATTTTTCTTTATTTTTATTTTCTTTTTTAGTACATTACTTGCTATACTTTGTTTTTCCTTTTATCTCTTCCCCCTTCAAGGTTTATAACCTTGAGGGTGTGAAAATTTCTTTATTGTAATGCATATAAGTGGCCACGTAATTATAACAAGTCAATTAAGGTTATGACATGAGGTCTTTATTCTATTTTAGAAAGCAGGGTACGAGCAGAAGTGACAAGATCAACCACGCTTCGTGCCCTTCATGGTATAGTAGAGACGTGTGGATTATGTAACTGCATGAAATCTTAATCATGAACAATTTTTATATATTCAAGACCAAAATAAAATAGTTTGAACCTATGAATGGTGATTGCAGGTCAAATGCAGAGAACCAACCTTGGTCCATAGTAGATTAGTAGTGAAGACTACTACTAACTTAGCAATGCATTGAAAGCGTTTCATGATTAATAAAAAAAAACTCCTTTGCACCTTTTATTTCACCACCTGAGCAAAGTGTACACTGATTATTTCCGACCCAAATTCAGATATTTCTAAGCTTTAGCGGCTTTTAAAAGGATGTAGGTAGATATAAATGCACAATGATCAATGATGCATGCGTGTACATGTAATTTACTTGGTTCACAATATTGAGAACATGGTGCTAATGCTTCTTGTTCTGTAATTTGTTGATTGCACTAATCAGTGAACCAAGCTCTGGCAACCCTTGCATTCTTTGGGATTGGAGTGAACCTAGTGTTGTTTCTGACAAGGGTGGTAGGACAAAACAATGCTGATGCAGCCAACAATGTGAGCAAGTGGACCGGAACTGTTTACATCTTCTCTCTTGTGGGTGCCTTCCTTAGTGATTCTTATTGGGGAAGATATAAAACTTGTGCTGTTTTTCAGGTCATATTTGTTATAGTAAGTAATGCTTCCATTTTCTCTCCTCTCTTTCATAATCTCTCTCTCTTTAATTCCAAGCTGTTACATTAACTCCTTGACCAATCATTGAATCTTCCTGACTTGACAAAACAGGGTCTAATGTCCTTATCTCTGTCATCATACCTATTCTTGCTTAAGCCTAAAGGTTGTGGTAATGAATCAGTTAATTGTGGGAAACATTCAAAATTGGAGATGGGGATGTTCTACCTCTCAATCTATCTTGTTGCCTTGGGGAATGGAGGTTATCAACCAAATATTGCCACATTTGGGGCAGATCAGTTTGACGAGGAGCACTCAAAGGAGGGTCACAATAAGGTGGCCTTCTTTAGCTACTTCTACCTAGCTTTTAACATTGGCCAACTCTTCTCGAACACCATTCTGGTCTATTTCGAGGACGAAGGAATGTGGGCTCTTGGTTTCTGGCTGTCTGCAGGCTCTGCCTTTGCTGCATTGGTCTTGTTTCTTGTATGCACCCCAAGGTATAGACACTTCAAGCCCAGTGGCAACCCTCTCTCCAGGTTCAGCCAAGTCCTTGTGGCTGCATCAAGGAAATCCAAAGTTCAAATGTCATCAAATGGAGAGGACTTATTCAACATGGATGCAAAGGAGGCTTCCAACAATGCCAATAGAAAGATTCTCCACACTAACGGGTTCAAGTAAGTAGTGAAACCACACAATGAAAGTTTTCATATGTGGCTGAAGCTGCATGGAATGCTCTTCCTGTAAATTATGTGATCATTTTGCTACAAATCAAACACTATTTCCAGTATTGTTGGCCGTTCTTGATTGCACTGAGTAATAATGGTTTGATCAATTTGCCTCTTGTTGTGCATTGCAGGTTTTTGGATAGGGCAGCGTTTATATCTTCAAGAGATCTAGGGGACCAGAAAGGGCTCGGTTACAACCCCTGGCATCTCTGTCCAGTAAGTCAAGTTGAAGAAGTGAAGTGCATACTGAGACTACTTCCAATCTGGCTCTGCACCATAATATACTCGGTGGTTTTCACACAAATGGCTTCACTTTTTGTGGAGCAAGGTGCTGCCATGAAAACCAAGGTTTCCAACTTCAGAATACCACCAGCAAGCATGTCCAGCTTTGACATCCTCAGTGTGGCTGTTTTCATTTTCTTTTACCGTCGAGTTCTTGATCCATTTGTGGGAAAACTTAAAAAGACAGATTCTAAGGGACTTACAGAGCTTCAGAGAATGGGAGTTGGACTTGTTATAGCTGTACTGGCAATGGTTTCGGCTGGATTAGTTGAATGCTATAGGCTCAAGTATGCAAAACAAGGATGCATCCACTGCAATGACTCGAGCACTTTAAGCATCTTCTGGCAAATCCCTCAGTATGCATTTATAGGAGCTTCCGAGGTTTTTATGTACGTAGGCCAGTTGGAGTTCTTCAACGCTCAGACACCAGATGGCTTAAAAAGCTTTGGAAGTGCTCTTTGCATGACATCCATTTCCCTTGGGAACTATGTGAGTAGCTTACTAGTTAGTGTGGTTATGAAGATATCCACTGAAGATCACATGCCGGGGTGGATCCCTGGAAACCTCAACAAAGGTCACTTAGATAGATTTTACTTCCTCTTAGCTGCCTTGACATCGATAGACTTGATTGCTTATATTGCATGTGCAAAATGGTACAAGTCTATACAGCTAGAGGCAAAAACTGGAGAGATTGATGAGCCAGAAGTATAATTTGCATGAGACGTCATTCAAAGGAAATTGTTACAGCATATATTAATAAGACAAAGAAGGGAACAATTAGTCAAAATAATCTTGGTTACAGTTGCTGTTGGAAGAAATAGTTTGCAGAATTGCAGAATGAAGCCCTTCTTACACGAGTTTCTGACTCTGTTACAACTTGACTTACTGTTTTTATGGCTTAAATATGTTCTTGAAGTCCAGTTGTGTAAAACTAACCTTAGACGAGGCAATGATTGTTTTAGGGTCCCTAAAAACATCCTTTCTTTCTCATCTGTAAGTTCAATTGTTAAGTTTGAAATTATGATACGTGAATATCCAAGTGTGACATGGTTCCGACCATTTACAGAACTTAGCCTCGGTTCCCTCCCCAGTCCCCAGACCTAACACAAGAACTTCTGTCCTTAATGCCTGGTATGCTCGTGAACAAACAATGCAATCATGGACCATTTGATGTGGGGATGATAGATCTCTGATTCGAGGTCAGAATAGCCTCCAAAAAGAAACACAGATAAGAGAGAAATTAGCCTCCTTCAACATAACCCATAATAGGTAACTAAAAGGATATATAGCTAGTCATGGCCGTGCTCAATCTAACAGAATTCATCTAGCCATTCACTAATAACAGAATCTCACAGTAATTTCTAGAAGCTATTATTCCTATTTTATCCTAAGCCCCATTTCTGTTTAACAATCCTTTTGGGCTTCCTCATGTGTACTCACATCAACAATCCAGTAATTAAGGCAATAATTTCGAAAGAGACGGAGAAAGAGAACTTTTTAGTAAAGAATATCTAATATAGTATTTAGATTTGGCAGATTGAGCCAACCAACCAAAGAAAATTCCGAACTGGCAGTGGCAGACCAAATGTCATTCCTAAGCAATATAGACAAGCAAAGAATTCTGTATAGGATCGCTTACAAAGAACAGCATAAAGCATTAACTTATTGCTGGCAATTATTTAGAATAATTTCTTAAAAAGACAACATAAACAGCATGATTTAAGAAATTTACGAAAAGCACTTAAGGGTGCCAACAACTCACCCAGCAGTAAATCAATATTCGGAAGATTTGTCGTAGCAACCAGAGGAATTAACAGGCAATACTTATAGTCCACAGAATCAAATTTTGCATAATCAAAATGGGAATAAGGTGAAACGAAAGGTATTAAAGTAGGACATGGTATAAATTATCTTTCCTTCAGTCATTCTTTTATTTTATTTTGATATGTAATGTCACCTTTCATACGGATAGACCAAAAGTTGGGAAATGTAAAGCAGTTTTCTTTTTTTGGTGGAAAAAAAAACTTAGGAAAGGTAAAACAGTTAAAACTAAACAGATATAAGTAAATTATAAAGGGTGGCCCAGTGCACAAGGCTCCCAAGTCCCACTGATGTGGGGCATGATAAGGGTCAAAAGTACACAGTCTTACCCTTGAGAGCTATTCCATGCCTCATCGAAATATCATATGAAATCAAAATCTATGCCGCATAGATTGCATAAACAACAAAAGGTCAATGTGATTTCTTTTAGCCAAGATAAAATATCAAGATGACATGTCAAAAAAATAGATAGTTATTAAAGAACTTCATGGAGGCTATGGCAATTCCTTATCAATAAATCACTATTTGCATTATGAAAATTCCTTTACTATCCAACTTTGGTGTTTCAAGTGCATAATAGCCATAACTATGAATAACTAGTTACAAGGTAGTGGGGGGGAAAACTGTACACGTATGAGGAACAAAGATCCTTCATAGAATTTTATCCATGAACCTTGCGAACTTGTATGTGGTGAGTGGATTCCTCACGCCAGATTGGTTGTGCTCCACTTTGAACAAGTGTGACATGTTGTCCCTCGTGTAAATGACTCTTACTCTGAAATATGGAGACTTTTCAGCAACATTTAAAATAAAAAATATCAAGAAAAGGAATATTTGTGCACATGATGGAAATATTACTTACCAATAGTAGCTTGAGGGCTCTAGAGAAGGTCTCTTCTGCATCATTTGAAAATTGCATGTATATGGACATAACGCCATGATAAAGCCCTAACCTCTGCTTAATTCTTGCTCTGCAAACAGAGAAATCATAAATTTGTGGGTGCAATAGAACATTAACTTAAGCACCTATACTTAACACCCTCCAAAAATTAGAAAGCAGAAAAAGACAAAAAAATCACTATGTTGGGTGGCCTTCAAACAAATAATTTCTGTATAAAAGCACACATCCTGCTAATACTTACTCATTTGTGAATGCAAAGATTGTTGAGTAAGGCCTATAATGACTCAAAAGAATTGCCATGGATCCTGTTCTGGTGAAAACAATAATAGGAGTATTAAGAGTGTTAGACATTGTTGTCGCATGGAAAGCAAACATTTCTCCCATGTGGCTCTGTCAACAAGTAAACACAAATCAATTAGATTTTAGCATATCATCAATTATCAATAAAATATAGCAATAAATCTCTACAACATATGAAACAAAACTCCAAAACTGCCTTATTTTTTAATCAAGCACATACTTCATGGGAACTCAGTTGACTTGGATAAGAAACACCATTCTGAACACTGGATTCATTCCTAAGAGCCACCGTGTGCATAACTTTAACAGCTTTCAATGGAAATCTGAAGCAGTTGCAATGCTCTTGAGATAAATTTATTAGATTAAAAATATTGGAAAAGAAGTAGTACATTAAATGCACAATTCATCAGCACAAGACACACAAGGTTAAACATTCTCATGTAACCAAGTTTAAAAAAAAAAAAAAGAATCAGATACATCTTTAAATGAAAAGCAGTTCTATAGTAATTACAATAATCTACACATACAAAAGGCTGACAAGATGGGTTTTGTAGCCAATTTAGGACAGGGGTATCTGTTTATAATGAATGATGTTTTTCTTCCTGAAAACAGTGCACTCCAGAAAAAGAAAAAGATAAGTCTACTAATCATAAACCGCTGAAAATCATTTAATTAATGAAAATTATTGAACAAAAAAAGGGATCAGGCAGTTTTCAGTTGTAGTAAATCAAGGTAACTAATTCCCCTTTATTGGACACGAAGAGATTCCTAAGCTTTATTTAGTTAACATTCCTTCCTATTTGTTCTTATTTTTTAGGTTTCGCCTAAGACGGTATCTTATTCCCCATCCTTGTACATCTTTCATTATCTTCTCTAAACGGTAAATAGTAACTCTTATGCATTTCAAATAGTAAAAAATTAATATTGAAAAAAAGTTTGAACAGCTAAATAAAAATAAAATATAGGAACCATATGGTCACCAAGGAACAGCAAACTCACTTTCCATGTGCAGTTTCTCCTGAAAGCATGATAGCATCAGCACCTTGTCTTACTGCAATTGCGATGTCGGAGACTTCTGCCCTTGTTGGTGTGGGATGATTAATCATGCTTTCTAGCATATTTGTTGCCACAATAACAGGTTTTTGCATACTTTGACATCTTCTAATGATGTCCTCCTGTTGGATAAAAAAAAAGGGAATGAACTACATAGAACACAAAATTAAGCATAGTCCCAGTTCCTCCTTCATAAACAAGTTTTTAGTTTTGAAATTTAAAAAGACACTAAATACGCATGAACACAGACATATATTTGAATTGTGTATAACAGGCTCTATATCACCCTTTATGGAAAGGTAACATTACAGTTGAGAAAGAACATCACTAAGAGTTGACTGTACAATCAGCAAGAGAAGGGCTTTCCACAAAATTGATGCACATAACTATCAATATGATCCTACAATGTGAAACTCACAACAGCTAATGAAGATCCAATTATTTTATTAGATTTTTCCAGTGACACTAGACACTACATCCCAACTTAGATGTACCAAAGCAATGATTATCAACATATTTTGTAGATCATCTCATGAAAGAACTTGCATACATCTCACTCATTGTGAACAAAATGGCATACATATCACGTTACTCTGAGCATCACATTACCTGCAATAAAGGAACTTCCTCTATTGGAAGTTCAGCTCCAAGATCCCCACGAGCAACCATGGCCTGCAAAATAAATAAAACTGAAGATGAACAGGATGCTACCTGTAGATAAAGATCTTGCTTCGATCCTTGATATTGAATAACATTCAAAGACTTCCATCAAAATAAAGAATATGAGGGTCTTGAAAAACCTATGAGCTGGTTCAGACCAGTTCAGACTTCAGAGTAAACCTGGTGATAAAGTTAGTTCTAACTTCTCAGTTTAAGTTTTCACGATAACTTAGTTAAAAGATGCAAAGTAGATTTACAATCCTTTTAACTGGAAGGTATTGAAGATACAAAATATCCACAATACATAATCTGAACAGCATGAAACTAACCCCATCTGAAGCAGAAAGGATCGAATGGAGATTTGGTATGGAATCTGCACTTTCAATTTTTACAATCACGTGTATATCGGCATTATGACCTATAGAAAGAGGTTTACAATAATTTAGTTGAGAATGAGAATGATGGGAGCCAATAATTAGTGCCATGAGAAGTCATGTATTATTCGATATAAGTGTTAAAAATTAAAGTAACTGTCATGTTGGCAGTAACGGGTAGAAGTTAAAAGCAGTAATGTATTATTAGAATGTGATACAAAATGCTCTGTATTAGTTAAATATCAGAATTAGAAGCTGCTTCTCTGACAGTTATTTTGAAATGATAGAGCAGCAATTCACTTTCTGTCCCAGAGACAAAAGTCTCCTACAGGGCTGTTCAGAAGCAGCAAATAACAACACCTTATGCTTAATTACACACCCTACTATAAAAATATCCTAATAAATAAGTGCCATTAGTTATTTTCTATGAATAACAGTGAGACAGTCAGTTTCTAATTTTAAAATATAAACACACAACAGCTAATACAGGATAAATTATCTATCAATATTCTCATAATACACTGCTGCTTCTAACTTCTACACCTAACTAACAACATGACAGTTCTTAGAATTGAGGCTTAGGTCCTAACTTAATCCAACAAAATCAGTGGGCTAATAAGGTGAAGACTTCCCAAGTTTTATAAGCTCTATTAAGTCATATCTCTAGGTGATGTGAGACTAAATAAACACCACCTTTGAGACTACAATTAAGACAACTTTCAAAGAGGCTGCAACTAAGGTGGGCTAGGGGTTACTAAAATTAAGGAGGCTTTCCAATAATTATTATTATTACACCAAGACATTACTGCAAATGACAGTGATTATTGGTTCTCATTACAGAAGCAATAGTACAACAAGAAAGGAGAAACTTACACACAGAGATGCACACACCTAGATACACAAGCATAGAAAGAAAATTAGACAGCTAAAAAATTACTTTTGAGGTAGTGTTTTAACTCGTGCACCACTCTAGCATCCTTGACAAATGAGACAGCAAAGAAGTCTACTTGATTGTCCACCCCAAACTTTATATCTTCCCAGTCCTTGTCTGTGAAGTTGAAACATGAGGTAAGAGCATAAAATTGTCAAATGCACTTGCATACTGAGAGAGTATCCAGCTACAAGTGAATAACTGAAACTTAATACCCACGCAAAGTGTCAACAACGAATATAACAGAACTATACCAGTTATGGAAGGAAGTGTTGCACTTTTTCCGCGGACATTTAAATGACGCCTAGATTTCAGTTCACCGCCATCAATAACTTCACATTTAACCAAGTCTTTTGTCTTTGACTTAACAGCAAGAGACATCATTCCTCCTGAAATAACAATCAGAAGAGATTAAAATCTGCTTGACAGATAATCAAAATTGATGGTTATCAAACAATTTAATAAATTCCTCTAAAACTCTCAGATTATAAAATTATTATTAAAATAGGAGGAACATCTTACTGGTAGCCCATGCATGACAACTTTCACATCATTCACCTAATCAAATTAGTAGCAATCAACTACGACAATAAATGACAAAACCTTCACCTAATCAAGCAAGACAACCGTGTGCACAACAACAAACAAGAGACCACTGTGCTTACCATCAACCAGCAACACATCTCCGACCTCCACATCATTCACAAAGCCATCGTAGTTCACGCTAACCGTGTCATGTGTGCTAACCCCTCTCCTAGTGGTGAAACAGAATTCTTGTCCCTCTTTAAGTAAAATAGGTTGAGGTACATCCCGACTTCTAACTTCGGGACCCTTCAAAGCAAGTTACAAGCTCACAACACATTAATTACCACCATCAAACATAAGAAGCATTATAATATGAACAATAATGATGAGTTTTATGCTAACATTGAAATTTAAAGTGTTAACAGACAAAATTAGCTTCAGCTAAAACCGACGAAAATGGATGTTATGGGAAAAAGGAGTTGACCTTGGTGTCGAGCATGATGGCTACAACCTTATCTTGAAACTGAGCATTGTATTCTTTCACCAAATGAATGGTTTGGAGGTGCGAGGCGTGGTCCCCATGCGACATGTTCAAACGCGCCACGTTCATTCCCGCTTGAGCCAGGTTCCATATCATGTCACGTGAGCTCGTAGAAGGACCTATCGTGCACACGATCTTAGTTTTCCTACGCGCGTCTGAAGAGTGTAGCGCGCCATAGTTATTGGAGTGAACCTCAAGGGAAGAGTTTGCGTTGCCCTACACAATGAATTGAATGAGAAACAGAGGTTAGAGATTGAGAAGTGGAATATGTATGAAGAGAGGGGAAAGGAAGGGAAGTTACAAGGATGGGAGAGCCGTTGGGGGAGTTAATTTGAGTTCCTTCGGTGTGGTTTGTTATTCTGGCGATTGTAGGGAGGCGTGGAATGCGTTTCGTTCGGTGTTTGGATTGGAAGAGAGACGTAGTAGCGGAAGAAAGGTGAATGGTTGCCATGATCGTTGACTTCAAGCTGAAGATGCTGCGCCTTCAGTCCTTCACTCTCCCCAGAGAGTAGCTTCCAAATAAGTCTCCGTTAGTTTTGTTCGCTCCACTTTCAACCAACCAGGTGCCATTCTTGTGCCTACTACTTTTTCTACATTTCATATTACTTGATATTTAAGAAAGAAAAAAAAATCTCTTTCATTATAAGTTTTTTTTAAAAGGTTAAATTAGTCTGTAACTTCCATATTATTAAAAAAAATTATTTAAATTCCTATATTTTTATTTTTTAATTGAATCTTTGTATTAGTTTTAAATTTATAATTAAGTTCCTATGTTAATTTATAGTGAAAAATATGTTAAATTTAACTAAATATTTCATTTTATACACACAAGTAGATGTCAAGTATTATTTCATATCAGTCCAAATAATGTTGTTATTACACATTGAATTATTCAATTTTTTTTAACAAGTTTCAACCACTCCATTATCTCCCAAATTGTAACCTTTCTTTAAAATGTGGATTTCGTATTTCCCAAATCTTAACCTTAATCCTATTGTGTGATTAATCTTTAATTTATTTGTAATGTTATTTGCACCTCCTTAATCACAGTAGTTCGTGATTTAGGGTTTGTACTTTTGTAATTAGCTCAATTATATTAATTTAGGGTTCGCATCTAGTGATATATAAGGATATAAGGATCTATAGACTAATTTAATCTTTTTTATTATAAAAATTAGTTTTGTCGAAAAATAATTAAATAAATCCGTTTTTAATTATTTAAGAAAGATATTTTTTTATTAATATAAACGGACCAACTACGGCCAAAACAACAAACTCAAGAAAGAAGATATAACTAGAGAATATGCTACAATGCAACGTAAGATATTCGGATTTTATAGTTGTCAAATATTGGGAGAAAAAATCAATATCTTAATATAATTAATTATGATATTAGATATATATAATTATTTTTACTCGTTTTACTTTTTTCTAGCAAAATAAAAAATTGTCAAATTAATAATATCAAAAAAGAGAAAAAAAATAGTATATTAGTTTTTTTATGAGAGCACATATTTATTTTATGAGATAATCTTATTTAAGTGGGATAAAATTATTATAAGTAAAAAATTTATATAAAATTTAAATATGAAACAATTGATTGAATTGAAAGATGAAATAACTCTGTTATGATATATGTGTAACTATTATAAACTTGGGAAAATCACTATAATTAGTCTAGTTGTAAGGGGATTTGAGATAATATACATTATATCTAAGCTTCAAATATTAGTGGACATTGTAAAAAAAAAAAAGGTACTATGAACTTGGGCAGGATGAGAAACTATAAAATTTATTAAGTGAATAAGTAAAAGTAAATGGGTTTAATTAGTAGATTAGATCATTTGAATTATGATTCCTAAAAAAGTTAGTGAATTGTTGATGAAAGAATCCCCATACATAATGGGTTGTCTGGCCCAAAGACGAGGCTCATGCTCATGTTGTGTGTCTGGCATTGCTACGTTGGTTTCTTTTCATTTCTAGTTTCAGCTGACACGCATGATGAAGCTGTCCCTGAAGTTCCAGGGTGAAAATGAAAACCAAAACCAGCAACACAGCACCCAAATCATGAAAGCAAAGGTACCCATCACTATACTCAACAAGCCCTTTCTCTCAGGCGTCACCGCCACCGCCACCGCCACCGCCACCGACTCCCCCTCCGACTTTTCTTTCTCACTCTCCACAAATTTCCCATCAGCTCCTTCCCTCAGACTCTCTTACTCCCCCACCGCCTCTGTCCCCTTCTCCCTCTCCCTCAAATCGGGCCTGGGCCTCTTGGGCTCCCCGGCCCACTCTCCTCTCGTCTTCTCCGCCAACTTCTCTCTCTCCCCAACCCACCCTTCCTTCTTCCTCCACTTCAAACCCCAAGTCGGTCATTTCTCTCTCCACAAAACCGTTTTTTCAGACACCAACACCCAATCCCTTTCTAACCCTCTCCCTCCCCCACCCGAAATTCTCATCCATGGATCTTCCACCCCGGGTTGGCACAATTTGAAACTGGAACCCTCTGCTAACACAGACCAATCAGATAATAACTCCTATTTCGATAACTTCAAGAACGATGCTAAAAATGCCCTCTTTCCTGGTGTTAGGGTTATGGCTCGGACGGTCATGCCTGTCACCAAAGGCTTCTTGTTGAACTTCCGCTGGGGTGTCAATTTCCCCAGGAATTTCGGTTCCAAAATGCCGAGTTTGACCGTGAATAAGATAGGGTTGGAGAGGGTTGAGGAATGGAAAGAGAATAATAATGATAAGAAGCAGAGGATGGATGGTTCTGAAATTGATTTGCAGCTGTTGAAGGGAATGTGTTTTTGGATGGGAAGAGATTTGGAGATTGTGGAAAAGGAAAATAGGGAGATGAAGCGTTTGTTGGATGAGATGAAATTGGGAAGGAATAATCGCCGTGAGGAGAGCAATGGTGGTGCAAGGAAGCTGAGTGAAAGCAATGGGGAGGTTCAGCGTTGGAGAAGTTACAAGAGTGAAAGACAAGAGGAAGAGAAAAAAGCGCAACAACCAAACAAGCCGCAAAGTGTAGCCACTACTGATGTGGAATCTGAGTTGGAGAAAGCCATTAAGGCTGCTACCTCTACCTCTTAGCAAAGTCAGTTACCACTTACCACTTTTTGAATGCTTTCTGAGTTTGTCTGCCTTGCCTTGCGTTGCAATGTGTATAAAATCTTAGCTTCTATTTCTTGTTTCATGTTAATTAACAATATTGATTACTTATACTTTGTAGTTGAAGGATATCTTCAGTAGCTACACTTTTGGTTTGAGTGTAATATGATCATTTGCGTGAATGAGAAAGGATGGAGGAAGAATCTTGGTGTTTTTGTAGCTATACTCTGTAATCTGATCATTATACTTGCAATTTGATGGATATATAATATAATTGTCTATGACCAGGTGATATTTAATAATTGATATATATATATATATATTACATGCCTTACTCTAGAACTTCACTGCATAATGAATAGCGTGGTTGGATTCGAGGTGATGGATCCAAAATCACATGGCACCATGAAAAATTGGAAGCAATTTTGTGTTGCTTTGCCTTCAAGTCTTCAACATGGAAAATCTGAATTGATTTTGGTAAAAGTGAAGTCAAACCAAACTTGCTGTAAGTGTTAAAATAATATAAATAGTGTTTGTAATTATGCTAAGTGCTTATTTTGTTTTCTTTGAATAAATCACAGCCCTCCTTTAACGCAGAGGTTGTCAGATGGCTTATTTCAAGAGGTGATACGAACTATTTCCCGCAGTAAAGTGTTGTTTCTGTGGCAAACCTGTTGGGTCAAAGTGAAATTATTTGTGGTATTCATGATGATAGTTCTGTTGGTAGCATTTTTCAATAATGAATTGTTAATTTAATCTTTGATGTCTGTTTTACTTTAGACCCAGCTTTTCCTTATCAGTTCTTCCAAAAAAATATATTTCTAGCTCATTATTTTGTCATCAACATGCTGTTATGTTTAATATCAGATGTTGTGGATGATGATAGTTTGATCAATTTTGACATATTAGTTGGCTACTAGCTGTTGCTAGAACAAATGATTCTCGAATGCTAAGGTCTGACGATGGATCTTACTCCAAATTTTAAAGGTGATGAACAATGAGAAAACTGATCATAGGGTCGGTTGGTAATTATCATCATTCAAGGGTTTTCTAATAATTTGGATCGTTTGGTACCTGACATAAGATGGCCCAGATCTAATAGTGACAAATGAACCAGGACAGTCTTAAAGTAATCACTAGCCATTAGCCGTTGGTTCACAGATAATTATCGAATCTAAATTCTGACAAACGGAACTGACTTCAAATTTTAAGTATACATTTTTTTTTTGTCAAAATACAATTTTCATTCCCTTTTTTTTTTCATTCCCTTTTTTTTTCAAATTCATTTAATAAAATTTGAAGAATTATTTGATTCTTATTATATATCGATCATTTTAGTCTTTATTTTGTTATTTCAAGAATTATAATGTCTATTGCTTAGTAATATCACAAATTAGTGACTATTGTTTAATATTTTTTCAAAGATTACATATATATTCTGAATGAGATGTAATTCTATTGAAGTTAAGTAGGATTATTATAAGCAGTCCCTCAATTGATCTACACACTTGGTGTTGCTATTGCTTAATAATTTTAAATGCTAAAGTGATATTTTTCATAATTCTAACTATTAAAATCAATTAATATTTATAATCTATAGAATTAATTCAAACACAAACGAGAGTTTAGTAGAAGGAGGGGGGATCTCCTTCATTAAAAGGCTCTTAAAATTTAGGAAAAAGTAAAACCACGGTAAATAAAAATAAACCAAACTCATTGTATATTAAAAATATAAAATTTATTTTTATACCAAAAAAGTTACAAAAATTTATCTAATAATTACTTTATCAATATTTTTTGAATACTTGTTAATAGGATATTGATAATAATCAAAATAATTAAAATGAATGCAACCATAATTTATTTTACAACATTTAATATTATATATAATCATCTGGATATTAATCAAAGGTATTAATAAATAAATAAAAAAAAAACCTTTTAGTAGATGAATTGAAAGAATAGATTGGGCCTTTCAAGAAAAGGAAGAGTAGATTGGGCATCTGGGCTTGAGTATCCAACAACATACCCCAACCAAAATTCCAAGTTCCAACTGTGAAACCCTAATCTGTATCTACAAAATGTCAGAAGCGGCAAGCCACTGTTCCTTTGGCCACGAAATAGCATCGCGACTAGCAAGTCCTATTTGTGTGTCTTTATTTTTAATTTTTTTTTTTTTCGCCATATGCATGATTCTGAGAAAAAAGGTTGAGTTTGTTCCGTGACGAAGATGTAACTATGCAGGAGGCGAGTCTCCAATGAGCTCGTCACCTTGGAGACCTGATGCCCTTGTTATCTTTATTTCCTTGTTGCATTAACATAATTTGCGTTTTGATGAAAAGGGATGCAATAAGGGAATTGTCTAGAATGACATTATGATTACAACTATTTAATGGGACTTCATTCTTTCTAGCAACCATGTGAGGACCCTGATATTGATGCCAATTTAGTACAGTTGCCAAAATATATAAACATTTGCTTCTTCTATCTGTTAGGTGATCCAATTCATATATAATCTATATTCTCAATTGCAAGTAGTAAGATTAGGTCTCAATCAGTTAATTATTACAAACCATATGCAATACATAACAACTAAGCGTTGACAAACCTACAATTCCTCCTAATTTCCCCCTCATTTCCTGTAAGAACATTGATGTTTCCCATCTTAATCATAGATTTAGCAAATGAAGCAAAGAAAAGTTTTTCATTAGAGGCATAAGCCCACACCTGCTCTGTAATCTTTCCATCTAAGTCATGGCTGATAAGAACATTGTCAGAACCTAACAAGCCTTTCCCTTCAAGAATGTTTATGAAGTAGTGATTGTCAAATCTTTTTGGGGTTTGAAAATCCAAGGGTGCAAATTTGTTGTCCCTTCCCTCAACAGGGCATATGGACCGCAGGATTCTCCTGAAACTTGTGTACCGTTTGTAGTGATCATAGCCATATTGGTATTCCTTTTTTGCGTCATATATCCTCTGCCTGAAGCTTAGACATCTTGCTCTTCCTATAGTATGACTACCTGTATTTTGTCAAGCAGGAATTCTACGTGCTTAATCTCTTCTTCCTTTGTCAGAGCCCCAAAATATTAACATTTGATTGAACTTTGAACAAATTATAAGGACAAAATTAGAGTTTTATAGGTATTGTTTGTGTTATTCTTCAATTAGAATTGGGGTTTTGTTTCAATAATTCATTAAGGTGGGTCTCTATTTTTTTTTTTTTTAATGAAGATTTGGGACACTAATTTTGATTAGAAAATAGTACTAACAGCAATTCAGAAAGTTGTATATAAATCTTGTCAAAATAATAAATATACCAGATAGAGTTACCAAGTCTTCTATGTCGAGGCCTTGTTGCTTAAAATTATCTATGAGAACCTCCAAAGATGAATTTGGAGCAGGAATTAATATGTTAGCTCCACTGAAACTTGACTCGAGAGCGTCCTTCCTTCCAAGCAAGACTTCCCATCTTGGTCCTCCTCTCTTAAAAAACAAACGATAGAAATTGTTGTAAAGCAAAATAAAAATACAACTACATTCATTTGACCCCTGTGACAAAGCAGTGTTTACCAATTCAACAGCATCACGTGCAGCCATGGCAAGGATGTCAGCACATGAAACAGTAATAGGGCATTCTTCTTCAAGCAAATACTTTATCTTGTCTATGACCTCAAATCCACGTAAAGAGTTCAGATTTGGTCCAGCCAACTTTTCACTTGTCATGCCCTCCACGTTGTCCAAAAGCACCGATGCATCGCACCCCTTATGTTCAATTCAATAACCACAAAAGAATCATGAATAAGTTAAAACAAACAGAGAAACATGGGCCATGAAAAATGAAAAACTCAAAGCAGAGGAAGAAACAGAAAAAGAAAATGGTTACCATGACAAAACAATCGTGGAAGTGTAACCGAAGTAGAGAAGCTGCCAAACGAGGATCTTTTAAAACTGCCACTTCCACGTTATGTCTAACGATGTCTTCAGCTGAGGGACACTTCTCCTTGTAGTAGTCATGAACAAGAAGTTCAACACCACTCATAGTTGTAGCATTGAACAAAATAGTAATAAAGATGAGTAAGAATCTCATGCGCTCCATCGAAGGAAATGATGAAAAATGGGAGAGGGGATGCTGCAGCTTTATTATGCTCTATGTGCGTAAACTGAAAGCTCTGATAAAGATGTTTTCTTGTACCGGTCGTTAGTGTTTCTTTCTACATTTTCAAACCAACCTTGGGGTGTAGAATTTTCCCAGGTGCTTTCGTTTCATCAAGAGTTGCTGCAACCAACTTGACTTTTTGTTTTTTATTATTATTAATTCTGTTTAGGAGATACATTCTTTCTTTTGGTATTGACGTTTTGTGAGAAAAAATCAAATGAAGAAATGACCCTATTCAAGGAGGGAAGCTTGGATCGGTTCATTTCATAACAGAACATTTAGAAGTATACTGACTAGTACATTTGTGAATGAATTCTTAAGTTTCTGGTGTACAATTTTCCATAAAACTATTCAAATTATTTATATTATAATATTAGAGTGTTGAGAGAGATAGTGCTATGTGTATGTTTTAGTTTCCTTAGCTTCAATACTCGTGGTCATTACAAGAAGTCAAGAACTCCAAATCTTTTGCGAATCAAAACAAAGGCTACATATTTGTAATTTGATGCTATGGAACTTGCATGGATTAGTTTGGAATTGATTCTCACCCAATTTATATGTTGTGTGATATTGATCACTCTAATCCAAATGAAAAAAATTTAATGGCATACAGCCCTTAATTATTTTATATGTAACGCAGTATGCAGGCACGCATAAGAGGTTTTTAAGGGACAAATTTGTGACTGGGGAACAAAGAAGGGCAACAAGAACCTGATGTGCATAGCATGTGTCAAGCAAAGTGGTAATATGTAATTTGCAACAATCGGGCTGAAACCAGCCAAGGTCATTAATACATGAAAATCAATGCTCAAATCAATATTAGTTTACATAGAATCTGTACACTGTTACAGAAAAACCACCCACCCCGATTGTTTATTGTCCAAAAATATAAAATAAATGGGACACAGGCGGCTGATGAGGCCAAAATCGAATAATGATTGTTTACTAGGGATCAAAAGAAAAAAAAAAAAAAAAAAACCATCCTTTTGTATGACTATATACAGTTTACTGTTATAACTATCTCAATGGCTTCCTATGCCAACATAGATTGGCAAAATGCCTGATATCTCAGTTAATCACCTCACAATGGATTCTTCGCTCTTCGCTAACTTGAGAAGAGTGCTCCCTGAATTTGACATCTTGAAGCTCAGTTTAGAAGAGAGTACACCAGTTCAGTTGTCTCTCATTCGCAACATGACTTCAATGACAGCCAAGATTTTAACACCGTGAGAGAATAAATCCATGTTAACACATGCATGCAAGCTAAATCATGATACAAACACAAACTTCAACACCCTGTTAGCAAGCGATAAGTCTGTAGTTTTAGCTAATGCTAGAAAGCAAAGTCATTTGTTATTTTTTCCATTTAACTGTATAAAGAGAATGATCATTTTTACTTACAGCTAATAGCCTCAGTTTATACACGGAATTCTCAAAAAGTGAGTCAAATAAATTAAGTGGTCGTTACTTGTGAAAAAAATGTCAAACTATTGTTTTGAAATGAATTGAATTACGGTCTGCCAAATCATATATTTGAAATGCAGCATGATGGTTAGTCTTTTTCTATATATCTATCCAAAAGCATATCCTACACAGCGTGACATGAATTGGATTATTGTAAAGAGAAGATGGAAAACTATATTTACCAGTACTTAATTTGATAGTACTCGATGAATGTCTAACATGATTATAGTTCGCCATCTTCATCAAGGAAGATCTCTGGGTGTACTGCTGCCCTAGTGAAATTTAGAGCTCTCTTTAGCTTGCGATGGTCGAATACTTCAACTTCAACCAAGAAGGCTGAACTAACTGGTCTATGATCCGAGAGCTTAATTTCTGCCCGTCCATATTGTAGTTGTTTTATTCCTTTGCCTAGCCACAATATACGATCACACCTGCATAATCTTACTCAGATTAAACTACTGCGTTTTACATTGCCTATACAATAGTGTTTTTCGTTTTTGGCAGGTGAAAAGTTTAGATTAGGGAAAGATAGTTATTATAATATATGATGTACCAATTTTAATATTCATAGGTTTGTAACCCTATCTTACACTTACCAGGCTGGAGATCTTCTTTTCTCTCCTTCTTTTGGGCTCTCACCGACATATCTATCAGAGTTAATTTCATACTTGTAAGTGGGTGGGAAGTTTATCAACCCCTCTTTCCATCCATCAAATACATGCCCCATATGCAATTCTTTGCTAAGCTACAGACAAATTAGGTTAACCAATTAGAAGTTATATAGGATAGATAGTATTAATTATAAAGAACATAATATAAAAATGTACCGTTGCCTATCTTGCTCATAATAACATTGTAAAGAGCAGAAAAATGAAAACAGCTAACAGTGATTAGTTAATAAAAATAATGGTCATTTACCCTTCACTTGCTTAGTTAATAAAAATAAAATATCAACAATTACTAACATATTTTTATAAAGCCAGTCAAGCCCAAATAATGAGAGGTGGTTTGTGTAGGGAGTTATCAGTAGCCAACATCATGGACAAAAAAAAAGCAGCCAAAGTAGAATCCCTTATAATACAGATTACTGTAGAGAAACAGAATAGCTATATGTAAAAACTGAAAACTAAGCATATTTTGCAGGCACAAGTCTCACCTGATCATAATTCTTCAACTCATCCCACTTCTTTAGAGCAACCAATTTTCTAACCTCAGCATCCAACATATTGATTCGATAATTCAAATCCCCGAACCAGAAAATCTGGCTGTTAGCAGGAAACAACACTCAATGAACACATAATCTTCAAGAAAAACATTGGATAAAATTGCAAAGGAAAACTTTCATCATCATGTAGTAAAGCTTACTCATGAGATGGGATTGTTTGTGGTTGATCTGCATCAAAGACAGATGATGAGAAGCAAGTGCGTCTTAGAATTTCATGAACATCAGAGTTTCGCCTATGTTCAGCCCCTTCCTTCTGACCAGAAGTCAAATGGGAACAAACAAAGCACATACGTGACTGAAAGAGGGACATACTAATGGAAACTGACCCCTGCATCAGTGAGAATGTGTCATCACATCCATTCATGTCAAAATACACAATAGACTTTGCTAATACATGTGCCAAATACTATACTAACTAGTACTTAATTCTGTAGTGTTTATGAAGCCTAGTTAAGTAACACTTGACGTGAAATTCCTCATGGCCAGGAATGCTGTCTGCCATAATGGTGACACATTCAGAGTGAAACATGTCTTACCTTGTTTCCCATGTAGCCCATAAGTCCAACTCCTACCGGGGAAACTTTCAAACTGTTAATGTGCCTTCTCAACCTCCTCTGAACCCAAACAGATACATATATCCCTACCATTTGCTTGCTCACAATCCGGACATACCTTGGACTTGGACAAGATTCTGTGGTACCAAATTCATCATCATCTTCGTTATTTGGTACAATAAAAGTATCACCAACCTCAGCTGATAACACATCAGAGACATCTTCTAAGGAGTCAACTACTTCAGGTATCCCTTGTTGTTGCCATAACAAGCCCAAATTTCCAGAACTGTGGTGTGAACGTTTCAATCCAACACCATATACCAAACTACTCTCAGCCCTGTTAAAGCCAATTCTGGCTGAGCTGCTTAGTACTCTCCGCAACTTTGAATTGGAATCAACAATTTGGGGGACTGCATCTAATGAATGCTCGGGCCAGTCAATATCAATGCCATATATTCTCCTCAGCTGTAGGTTATTCTCTATATCAATTATGCTTTTCACTTCCTGCTGTTCCATCTCATTATTATCAACTGTTTCTACGTACTCCTCAATCATCATATCTATTGGAATTGGATTATCAGCATCTATAGTGTCTGCTAGAAGATCAGCAGCAGAAGAAGTTCTTAACACTGGAGAAGGAGGGGCACTGTAGCTTTTATGTTTACTGTCAGGCTCAGAAGATTTGTTTAGAGATCTTCGAATGATTGCCTCCCATTTTGGGATAGGTGTATTATCTTCTGCTCCTAACACATTTCCAGCATTCAATGGAACTACCTCCTGGAAACTGTGAATGACCACAAAGATTTTAGTTCTCAGAAGACCATGCAATAGATGATATATATAACACCAGCAATGACAATGACAATCACTAGAGGTGGGTACCAAAGGTACTACTAATAAATAGATAGACATATTTCACGCATGTACAATACATAAAACAACCACTAGATAGTATTCTGGAAAACGAATGTAAGAAGGAATTATTAGATAGTCCTGAACCACCAAATATCTATGTACCGGACAATCTATCTGTTATACATATTCAAGGTTTTAATTTTGCAAGAAAGAACTAATAACACCATTATGTATTATATGAAGATTAGTCAGGACCATGATGGTCATAAATCAGAAATAAAAATAGGGCACACAGATGTCATCCAAGTACAAACAAGCAAAGGTACAATATACCGTTGAAAGATATTTACTTTGAATTTGGTAAAGAAAACATAAAAATTCAATAGAAATGGTGAAGCATGTGCAACTTCAAAAACTACTCACCCAATAATGTAAATATCGGATGGGTCTTCGGTACAAAGCCAGTTATCAATCTCAAGATCCTCACATGGATGTCTTCCAGCAACATTCCATGTGCCAATTGTTACCCTGAAGAATAACCAAATTAAAGATGCATTTCATTGATATCATTAAATTTAATAACTCAAATGCCATGCTGCATAACAAGGTTACCACCAGACCTCACTTCCTTCGTGTTTATGTACTGAGCACGCAGAGTTTCTGATTTTCCTCTTCTGTGTCTTGTCTTGCGGCCCTTACAAGGAGATGCATCTGATTACAAATATCAAATCACGGATGATGGTGTCAGGTGATAAAAGCAATCACTTGAATTCATAAAATTAACCAAGAGGTTGACTTAAAAGTCTCTTTGTCTTCATAATATAACACATGGAAATATGCTTCAGAGTTCAGACAACCTTTTGTTTCTGACTTTCTGCCAAAGGAACTTTTTTCAGCTCATAGTTGCATCCAAAACATG
This sequence comes from Glycine tomentella, assembly GCA_007407185.1. Taxonomy (NCBI): domain Eukaryota; kingdom Viridiplantae; phylum Streptophyta; class Magnoliopsida; order Fabales; family Fabaceae; genus Glycine; species Glycine tomentella. The sequence goes on from PYAF01000012.1 coordinate 241,904, forward strand.
AAAACATAAAAAGAAGTTATGTATAGCACTAGCGTGGCCAAGTTTGACTCCAGTTAAAAACTAAATTATGCAAGCCATGTCGAGATGTTATTAGTTTTCAGATTCTTCATTTCATAACAATCAATTATTATAAATTTCTAACCAGTAACCCATGGCAGAAGAGGTATATGAGAGCAAAGAAAAGGCCAAACAATTTTAAAACCACAGTTAATTGAATCTTTTTCCTTTTTCCTTTTGTCTTCGAAAAAGAACTAGAATGCTGAAAATGAATGGAGAATTGCCTGATGTTAGACTTGGGAATATGGATTGAACCCCTTCTGTTCTAAGTGGATGTGGATTATCTTCACGCACACCTATTCTTGAGCCTCTAATTGAGCAAGCTGGATGAACATTGAAAGAAACCAACAAGGTAAAAAAATATTGAAAACAATCCAGCTAAAACAGGAAAAGAATATGGTAAATAAAACTGATAGCAAAATACCATCATCTTCACTTTCAGTTTCAGTGTCCACTTCATCTTCACTAAAATCATTCACCTTAGGCTTGATGTTTAACCATTTTTTCATCACAATGGAAGGCCAGAAAGCCTGCATAATAAAATGAAATGAGGAAGTGTGCAAGTACTACCAGTCCAAATCAAAAGTAAGTTTCAAGCATGTTAATGTTGAAATCCTTACCTCTGAGCGTTTTCCTCTCCTTGCCTTCATTGTTTGAGGAGTCAAAATACCACAACAGAATCCAAAAACACACTTACGTATTTTGCTGGACCATGGAGCACAAGTTCTTAAATATGGAATCATTCACTGACATTTATTTGGCCCTATTTGGCAGTTAATATTTAAATATGAGGCTATTGTACATTAACAGTAACTTTAACCCAAGTTAATTAGGATCGGTAATAGATAAACCCAATGATATATACGAGAAAGTTATAAAAAAAATATTCTTATATTATGTTCATGTTGTCTGTGTACTGACCAACATTCAGCTTCATATAACATTGTAGGTCTTACAACTGTTATGTAGAATTTTCGTTTTGATTTAAAGAAAATTTTACAATCACACAAAAAATTCAGACACATCCCGTCATTTTTATCCACCTGCTGTGATTCTATGAGACTATTGTAACAATACAATAAATTGGGAATTAATTGAATGTCGATGAGGAGGAAAATTATACTGCTGGTCCTCACACCACGTCGCAATTTTCTGATAATAATAAAAGTATAAAACACAACAACACCCTTAGTTGAAATTTCTATACTAACCTAAAAGCAAGTCCAATAAAACCATATATCACTTTCGGCAGAACACTTACGTAACAATTTATGAAAATATTAATGATGAGGGGGCATAGCATCTTCAAACATAGGACATTAATGTAACATATTAACTAACAGAAAATTATCACATTCAACCAAGCAAGCAAATAATTAATAGCAAAAACTAACACAAATGCCTTTTTTAAAATTTAAAAAAATGGGAATTAATACAAATCATTTACCATGCTACTGCAAATGAAGAAGCTAATAAATACTACACATTAGCATAGCATATACCAAAAGTGATGAAAGAATTGCAATTAAGAAGACAAGGATGGATAAAAGTAAAACATAGAATCATAGCCAAGATGAGTGGAAGTGACCCCACAACATGAGAAGGTGTCAGTAACAAGGAACAACCTTATCATTAAACAAAACAGAAATTGACACTTACATTAAATGGATGCTTATTGCTTAGCTCAAATGGACAACTTAGTAAACTAAGATTTCATCATGTCAGGGACAGCTGTAGACCCATTGGTTTGTTGAGTGATCCACCTTATATAGTTATATTCTCTTTCTCTCTGCAAGTACTGATTTAGAAACTGACCATTTCTGTAATTAATTAATAAAAAAAGAAGAGAAGAAGAGAGAAGACATTGACCCACAAAGTGAATGAAATGAGGATGAGGAAGAGAGAGGCCACAGATGCAGGCCCAGCTCACTAGCACTATGTGTGAAGATAAGAATTATGAGTTTTCAAATGTCCAAAAACCACGCAAATGAAGAAGCAACGCGTTGGGGGAATAGACAAGAGAAGAGAAAATAGTAGTACTTCTCATAACTCATGCCGTTGACTATGATGATTTGCTTAATAAATGAAAATAATATTAAAAACTTTTTGAGAATAGGAAAAGTCCAGTCACGCACAAGAAGAAGTGTGGAATCGAGCAAGAAAAAAAAAAGTAAGAAAACTTGCATTTTTGTTCATGGCCACATGGAAACGTCAACAGTACTAGTAGATTAATGATTAACATGTGAGATTTTAATGGTGAATGGGACACCATCTATAAGAGATTAACTGAAAAAACAAACAAATTTAGAACAATCAAAATAAAACTTGATATTGTAATTTTGGAATATATATATATATATATATAAATTAAATAGAGCAAATTAGTATGTGTTTAAATACCCGTTCAACATACCTTCTGATGCAATAACGTAAAAGTAACTAACAAGACACTTACTTTGGATTCAAAGGATGTTTGAGGTTGATAAACATCAAAACAAACACACTTTTAGTGTTTTGATATTCAATATATGTCATGACGAATATATAAAAAAAATATAACTAAATTGTTTAGACACTGATAGTATAAATTTTTTTTTTAGTCATCTATTTATATGGTCGGTATATAATTTTATAGTGTCAGTACATGAAAATTAAACTTATAAAATATTATAATGTATTTATTATTATAATATTTTTATTTTTCTATAACAATATATATTTGAAAAAGAGTTTTAAAAGTAAAACTATGGCATACAACTAAAATTATTTAAAGGATTTATCCAGCACAAATGTGTGTATAACCTGACACGGCTACTCTTTTTGAAAGCTTTCTTAGAAATCACTTGGTGGATAGATTGAGATTGAGCTGTAAAAATATTGATTAAGGAATTAAAAAAATATATTATATAAATTATATAAATAAAAAAATCATCATAAATAATATAATTTTTTATCTTTTAATAAAAATTTAATACTTTAAATTTTTTAACCAATACCTTAAAATACTCATTAACATTTTTCTTCTTTGAAATATGACAATTCTAATTAAATCGCGTTACCGGTAAATAATTTAATAATGATATGACTTTATTGAAGTCAGTGACTAAAACATGTGGAAATAAATAGCAACTAGTTTACCAGTATATGATAAAGATTAACCACCGTCAGAGCTTTACGCGGTCTTCTATTTGGATGACAAATTGACAATTGTTAAGTTACGTATCTCAAAACGGAACACGATTCTGATCTGAGGAAATAGGTCAAAATGAGTTGTGTCACGAAAGCAAGATGTCAGAGCAAGAATATTTTGAACAGTAGTTTATATCACGCCACGGTGCATTAATTGTAAATTTGCAATGTCTATCGACACAAAAAACACCATGGTATGAGCAAGAACATTCTTGGACTAAATGGACTTGTCGCCAAGCTGTGCCTCTGTCTGGATGGTATAAAGTTATAATTAATCTATAAAGTTGATCAATGGAGTTAAATTTATTTTAACAAGTTTAATCTTTATATTATATTTTTGTATATATCATTAGTGTTTGTTTGATGCATAGCATTAGACATGAAATTAAGGTTTAAAACATAGTTGGATCCTTAAAATTGAAATTATACGTTTGTATTTTTAAAAAAATTATTAGAATCGTAACTCTAAGATTAAGGTCTGATTAATTTTATAGAATTTCAATATAAATAAAACTAACATTTCCAAATATTTTTATCCATTTTTCCTAAATTATAATACTTAATTAATCTTTTTTATATACATCGAATTGTTAATTAACCTCAACTCTCTACACCACGCAATATTTGACTTTGTGATATTTCATTTGAATCATTATCATTCATATTATCATCATTATCATTATTATCTTTATTATTGTTTTTTATTACTTCCATCACCTATAATGCCAATGTCACTTAATACCACAAAAAAAATTCATTACCACTATTCTTATTACTCCACCAGTGTCAACACTACCACCATCACCCGTATTTTGCTCTATCAAGTTCACTACACAATGTCAGTTATGGTGTTACTGTTACAATAATCGTTATTGACCACTATATCATTACCCTCTCAGTCTCATGCTCATCGCTATTTTCATCAACCACTAAAAATAATTGTCATTATCATGGTTATAATTATCAATATTATCATATTTATTGTTATCATCACTAACATTATAACTCATTCAATTGATAGATGACTAAAACAAAAAATAACTTTAATTATTTAACATAATTATATATTTAAGATTTAAATTTAAAATCATTAACTAAAACAATTCTATATCAGTTAATATATGCATTCAGTATGACTTAAATATTTTTTTTATTTTGAAAATGCACATTAATTTAAACTGTTACAACTACAAAAAAAAATTATAAAGAAACTCTATTCTTCAACTGCTGAAATTATAGATCAGCGCGTCCAGTGAAATAATTAAAGTGGTATCGTTACATGACACAGTGAAATATTTCTTTTTCAAAGCTCTTTTCTTCTGATGAAATAAAGTGGACTTGCAAGCAAGTCACAACTCACCTAAGAAAAATAGATTATGAAATCAATTCAATCAAACCAAATGAAAGTTTTAGTTAAACATATTTCATTAGAATTCAATAATAAAGGCAGCAAGTAGCACATGCATGCATGCGTGTTATACGCCAATGTTACTGAATAAGCAGCTGTCACAGCATCTTCAGCTACAAGGTTTATGACATTGACAACCTTTTGATGCCTCTTGTCTACAAATTAATGGCTGAGAAAATCTAACATAGAGGATTCTACAGAATACTGATCTTGTATCTGTTAGTTGAAAAAGGTTTTTAAGTTTATTTATTTATTTAATTATCTTAATATTTTTGAAACATTAATTTATGTAATATTTGAATTTATAGTTTTTTAGCCTTTTCAGTTTTATGTTTATTATTTTAATTGGTTTTTTAGTTTTAAACTAATTTATCCGTTAACTGTGTTAAATAGACTTCTGTTAAGAATAAATTCGATCGAAATTTGCATCCTCTTCTTTTGAATACGATGTTTTTTTTTTTCGTATGAAGGAATGTCTTATTTCCTTTTTATTAAAAGAATCAATACGTTCAAATATGTATAATTTTGTCAAAATCAATGACATAATTCGATTTTAACCACAGAAATAATATTAGAACATTTACACAATATTCTTATCTTTTTAGTTTAATTTAATTTTTTATAACACCTTTACTCTCTCTAAATCTCTATTTTTTATTGCTCATTTATTCTTTCTACCTTTTACACACACACATACACAAAAGGTATATCCCCATCAATTTTTGTGTATATATCTACCGCTCAAAGAGAAAGAGAGAAAGTAGGGAAACGATGCATAAAGTTTGAAGGTCAAAACAAATGCCCAATAATCAATGAAAGCATGAAAAAGAGCCATCGTCAATTTTCACCAAAAAAAAAAAAAAAAAAAAAAGTGCCATCGTCAATTACGTGCTTCTCAACATGATGAGTATTGAACCCACGGACAATATTAATGGCACACGTAATATAGAAATGAAGAGGTTTCTTATTTAAAAAGGAGAAAGAGCCTATTTAAATAATTTTTAAAATAAAAATTAATTCAATTTTACTTTATTTGGATCATGTCAATTTATTTTATCAAATTTGTTTAATACATAAATTTATTGAAATGCAAAATTATAATTTTATCAAAATACATTACATATATATATATATATATACACACACACACTAATTCATCAGAACTCATAAATTATACTACAAGTTTGAGCAAAATTCGTTAAATATATCTAAAGACAAATCTAAATTTTAAATTTACTATACCCGTTTGGTCCAACTTTTTATTAACTTATAAGTTACTTTTAAGTTAAAACTGAAAATAAGAGCTTAAAAAAGAGTAGAAGTTGTTTGTCAATTTTATTTATTTTTTAGCTTAAAAGCTCCTTTTAAGTTAAAAGTTGTTTTGTAAAACGTTTCAAAAAATTCAGTTTTTTTTAATAATTTGTTCTCAAAAAATAAGCTACTTTTATTTTTAAGAACTTTCATTAAAATGCATTTGATCTAGTTTTTACTTATAGGTAGAAGTTAAGCTAAAAATAAGATGGACCAAACATACTGGTACGTATCCGGACTCGAGAAGAATTTGAGTTTTTTCTTTAGTAATTAGCAGAATTTGAGTTTGACTTCATATATAATATAAAAGTTTCTAAATTTATATATACATTTTTCAAAAATTGGATAAAGTTTTTATTTTAGATCAAAAAAACCCAATTTAATTATTTTGTAATATTTTTTATTTTGATTTACAGTTTACTCATTTTAAATTTCTACTCGGTTTTTTTTCAATTACGATTAGTGCCTAGCACTATCAAATATGTTAGAGGATGAACGCAATTTCCTCTTAGAAAACTACACATTAACTAGTGGCTTATGAATCACGGGTAGATAAGGAAAATTCGAACTTGTGAGTTGTAATAAGTGATGTTATTGGGCAATAAGCAATGCACTACCATTGGCATTTAGCATCGTAGTTGTCAAGTATAAGGACTTCTCATTAAAGATTTTCATTGACATTGTTGTGGCTGGTTGCACCTTCCTTTTTCTTTTTAAAATCTTAGTCCCTTTTAGTGATTGTAATTTGCTTCAAGTCATTCCTATATAGTGCTGGCATCCATTAGCAATCGAACCAGCCTGCAGCAAAATCGAACAAAACGGAAAGAAACAAATTAAACTCGACTATAAATTTGTATATTGATAACCGACCTAGGTTAATCAATAACCTAAAATACTCTATTTGAAAGCGGAAGCTACTGAGAGCGATGGCTTGATCAGTGAAGAGAGATGGAAAATCCAATTAAAATTTTCTTCACACAAAATGAATACCGTTTTCAAATTTGAAAATTAGGATTTTTCCTTAGGAGCCTTTGTGATTGTTTAGATAAATTATTTCATAAATTTTTTTAGGAGAAAAAAATTAAATATTTTTTTATGAATTAAAATTAACTTACACATAAGTTAAAAATTATATTTTAGAGAAGTTAATATGATAAAATTCTACAAATAAAACCTGCGTATTTTTTCTTTTTTTTGAACTTGGATATCTTTAGGCATGGCAACTTCACCCGCATCCGTGAGCATCCGTCCGAACCCGCCCCAATGTCAACGAGGAAAAACCGAGTTGACCGGTTTCGAGTTCGGGTTCGATTTTTCCCCGCCTGTTGAATTCGAGGGCGGGGGCGATTTTGGTAATGCTGATAACCGCCCCGCCCCCTCCCCCACCCCCGCCCCGCCATGCTATATTTAATTATTTACAAAAATACCTTTATATATGTGGAATACCTTGGGATAAAAGCTTAATTTTATTCAAGAATTAAGAGTATAACTAATTTTATTTTCTAGCAATAAACATCTAATGTTAAAATTTTATTGTAATTACATACATTTGAGACTTAGCGCAATCAAATTTTATGTTATGATTATTGTTTAAAATTAATTTTTTAATAGCAATTTTTTAATGTTCGGGAGCGAGGCGGGGCGGGGAAAACCGACCCCCGTCCGGGGCGGAGAGGGGGCCAACTTTTTTAGCCCCACCAATTTTCGGGGACAGGGGCGGGGGTGGTATAAGTAAAACCGCCCCCAACCCGCCCCGGTGCCATGCCTAGATATCTTTCCGTCAAAAACTGAAAACTAAAATACTAAGATATATTTAAGGGACCAACTTCTCCTAATATATGAATTTTTCATACACACGTATCAAAACCATTAATAACCAATTGATCACATAATTAAAAAATAAAATTGTTTATCAATTATGTCATACTTAATATGTAATGGCTAATTTAAATTTATAAAAAAAAAATTCATTTTTCTTTCTTATTTTTTTCTTCTTTTAGAAAAGTTTTCCTAACAAACCTTGCTGTGTATTTAGATTTACTTTTATAAAGTCGGACGAACATCAAAGTTAACGTTACATATATCAGGTGGATTCAAACATGCTTACAAACTTTAAACATGCCTTCCAAGCTAAGCTCACTCTAATATTTATATGTATCACATGTTAAAATAATATTACCTATAGTCCCATAAAAAGTAAATATATAATTAATTTATTAATATCAATATAAATAGTTAAATTAGTTAATTTTAATTAATAATGTTATAAACTTAAATTTAAAAGATACACATAAAATTAAAGAAATGATTTAAATAATAGTTATATTTAATGACGACATTAATCATAATTTTTATCACCAATGAGTGTGACTTGTAGTAGTATTTATAGTGTAACAAAATGAGTGAATATATTATTACGTTACAATAAATAAATATATAAAAAATTAATAATTAATATTTTTGAAAATAGATCTATGTTATTAAAAAAATTACCTCATTTGTTTTTTTTATATAAATAACTAAAGTATATCACTAGCAAAAATAAAAGCATATACAAATCTAACTAACAAAACTAATTAAAGTCTTATTTTTTTAGGTTAATTAAAATCTTATTTAGTAAACTTCTCCATAAACATTTATAGAAGGAGCAAACAAAGGAAAATTCAATTTTTTTCACAACTTAAAATCTACTTATATATTTCTAACTTTTATAGAAGTTAAATGAGAGCAAATTTATACAAATTAAGATACATAAATTGATTTTAACATGGACGGAGTTTAACTAATTTTATGTCTATTTTCTTCTAATTTTAAAAAAAAAATATTCAAATTAAGCCTAAATCAACTTCAATTTATTAACTTCACTTGACCACTTAAGCCAACATAAAAAAAATTACAATAAATTATGCACTTTATGAGGACACCACCATCTCGTCAATTTGCAAAAAGGTACATAGTTGCACTATAGAATAAGATATTCTCCTCTGACTTCCTTTACAATTGAGCCCCTTAATGAGAAAAATAGATAATCAAAGTATCAACATTGGACAAGGGATTGTAACCCAATAATGACAACAATACTAATTAATTTCTACCCATCTTGGCCCCTAGGTTACTTGCCCTACACCATAATTCAACACACTTACCAATTGGGTTTTTAACGCAACAAATAAATACACACAAAATATATGCATGGTGATTCGTAAGCCCATAATGGACCATGTAATTAGAAGCAAATCCACAAGTTATTCATTTAACCCATTTTTATAAAACTAAACCTACCAATCAATAAAAGTCTAAATCCAAAAAATTATAAGATTCTCCCATTTGGATAATGTTTAGTGAAACATTATTGGAATACCTTAAGCACAAACACAGGTTGGAAAGAACACATCAAAACTTTTTAAGATTAGAGGATTCACAATAGTTAGCATCCAATCTCGACAAATGAAGTGGTGATGATGGTTAACTACACGGATACTCCAATACTCAAGTCAATTTGTGTTTTCAAAGAGAAATTCTAAAAAGTTGAGTCTAACATTTATATAACCCTAATAACATATCATTTTGTGAAAGTGTTTATGTAAATGTAGTTGTGATGCATTTAATTATCCCTGCAAGGATTGTGGAGTTCTTGACAACTTATTAGCTTGTTTAAACTGTAAGCATTAATCTATAATTTCATGTTCAATAATAATTATAACAAGAACATGAAAAAATGATCTTTAGAATTTATGAGTTTCACATAAACATACCTTTGTCCATAATTGCGGAAGATCTTTATTGGTAGAATACTTTCATAGATTCTTTAGGGAATATCCTTTAATGGCAGAATACTTTCTCAGAGTCTTGACCATTTCTTTCTTGTATCTTCTTTGATAGGGATTTGATACAACTCTCATGGGCAGACAACATGATACTCAGTTTTCTAAATATCTCTGTTATAAGAAAACTAAACCACTACTTTTAATATAACTGCACCTATCAACAGTTATCTTTTAAAATATAACTGCATATCTTAACCGTTATCTTTTAATATAACTGCATATCTTAACAGTTATCTTTTTAATAAGATAATTATTTTATTAACAATTATCCTTTAATAACTTCCCTTTGTAACGAATTATCTTTATGCCCTTTATTCATTAAATCAAATAACATTTATTTAAATGATCCATAAATCTTACATAAACTAGTGAACTAATGACTTTCACTTTCGACCACAATTTGACTAATTATTGAGCCTATTTGATTAAGTCGTTGTTTAAAAAATATATTAATTGAGTTTATTTTTAAAAAAGAATATTTTGAACTACAATTCGTGATCACCAATAAACTTGGTAATAACTAATAATCACAACGAAATGTGATTATCTCAGCTAATTAACAAAACCATTAGCCAAGAGTCATTAGGAAAGTTAAACTATTTAGTGTATAATTTAATAATCAACATGTAGCTAATAACTTTATGAGGAATTGTAAGTGGTAAAAACTTATTAAAAATGATAAAATTCGGAGAGAGATCCATTAAATAAAAGATGAATCTCATAAATGTTCGTGATTTTCAATAAATTTTAGTCAATAACAAAAAATAGGTTAAATAGAGTGTATTAGCTCGGTACAATTTAAAATAATTAACTGTTTATTTTTATAGCAAAAAAAACATTGATAATTTTTTAAAACAAGGTAAGTTGTTTTTCAAACATGATTAAAATGTTATATTGAATGTAAATATTATTTTATTAATTTCATTTAATAAGAAAATATTTTTATCTTGAGTATTATTTTTCATTTTAATAAATAATTAAGAGATACAATTAATGGTAATTATTATTTAATTCTCAATTTTTCTTAGTACAACCAATACTTTTAAATAAATTAAACTTTATATAAATAGCTAATAAAAAAATTAAAAAAATCAATGCAAGCAATTAAGAGTCTACATCTTCACATTAAATGATATTTTCAAAAGTCAATTAAACGCCAAAATTTATTAAGAAACTGGATGCTTACATTACATATTCAATGACACAACATCTTCACATTCAGTGAAAATGGAGCTCATCATACTTGCATTCATCTTCACTTTTTTGTTCAATTTCATAATGGTTGCTCTCCTGCGTGTTGCTTTTTTTCATCTTCGTATTTCTACTTTTCGACTTCCTTTCGTCCGCACTGATGTTGAGTGTCCTCAACCAACACCTATTATAGACTCCAATGACTATGTCGCCAACTCCACCAACTCTATCGTTGACTCCACCAATACTGTAGCTGATGCCTTCTCCACAACATCTTCACCACCAATGTTTGAACCACGAATTATAGCGGTTGGAGAAAGAATTTCGGCGTGGGAACAATGCTCGAACAACCCTTATGAGGACTTTCGACAGTCCATCCAAGAGTTGATTGAGGTCTATCCTGAGTTGGCGAATTCTAACAACATGAGCATGCTTTTTTTCCAATACCTTGACTACAACCCAGAGAGCATGCACCCTTACATCGTTCGCGCTTTTACTGATTTCTTTGCTGACCTTACTTTACAAGGGGTGGTTTAAAGTCTCCATAAACAATAATTATTTTTATGGGTAGGTTTTTCATAAACCTTTATTGGTATGTTTTAAACGCCTACCTATAATGTTGAATTTTATGGAAGTATTTTGTTGTTTCATTCTATGGTATTTAGTTGTTTTTTTGCTTTGCCTGTATGGTTTCTTTAGTGATTGAATATGTCAGTCGCTAACAACAACCAATTCAACGACAGAAAATAGATATGATAATTAATAGAATTAGCAACGAACATAGCAACTGATATATTACCATAGCAAGTTGTGCCTCTATATCCGTTTCTGAAGTTTTATTTTTGTAATATTTTACAATAATTTAGCGACCGAACTGACACAGTTCTAATTAAAATTAGCGACTGTATCTAATCGTTGGAAAGCTATCACAATAACGACTGATATAAATTCCGTCGCTAAAAAACAAGTAACTATATAGATAATACCCACCAAATAATATTCAATTTTAAATGAAAATCAATAAAAAATACATAAATGATAATATAAAAAATAAAAAAAAACATGTAAAAATTAAATACAATTTTTTATCTTGTGAAATATGTAAAAAAAATTATGTTATAAAATAAATAAAAATTAATCACAAAATTTAAAAATATAAAGAAATTATTTATGTTGTACAGTATTCAAATTAATATCTTAATAATTAGTTAATTTAAAATAATATTTATTATCATAAGGATATATATATATATATAATATTTAATCTTAAATTTATGTTATTTTAAAAATTAAATTTAGTTTATATTAAATTGATCTAAATATATTAATTTGCCTTTAATATGTTTGTTTTTATCAAACCTTTAAAATGTTTTTAGACCCTCAAATTTGGTGTAAATTTGATTTCGGTCCCCCCAAATTTAAAATTGATATTTTGTCACTATTATTTGAAGAAAAAAATTGTTTTAGTCCCTTTGTCCTAATGACTTTAGAGATTTGGATTAGGTGACTAATGAATTACAAATTGCTTACGTGGCCACCCACTCTGATTTTGTATTTTGTTTTTTACCTAACATCCTGTCACATGTGTGTTTTCCTTTGCAAGTATTCATTTTGACCATGTTTGTGCATAGAACATTTGGGCACAAGGACTAAGTTTATTTTATTTTTTCTTACAAATTAAGGAGATTAAAAATATAAATTTTAAATATGAAGGACAAAAAATATATTTAAACTTATAAATATTGTTGACCAAGTTCCAATTAAGATTATTATAATATTGGTGATTGACCAAGGTCCATGTGTAACACTAGTGATTGATCAAGGCTCAATAAGATCAAAGTGTAACACTCATGATTTATCAATAACTAATAAAACCTAAATGTAATCCTAATGATTTACTAATGCCCAATTTTTCCTAAATATTGTACTAATAAATGATCAAGATCCAATTAGACGCATTTTTAATACTAATGATTGATCAATATTCAATTAAGTTGAAATATTTATCAAATATCTTTGATGAGAATAATATTCCCATTAATAATATTTTCAGAAATATTGTTTTCAAGAATATAATTAAATTTGTGAAACAAACAGTGCAAATTATTTTTATATTTTTTTATGAATTTGCATAAACTACGTAATTGATGCTCATCCAGATATAGGCTAACAGGCAATGTGTTTCAATGTAATTATCAAACTCTAAGTTGTGGAATTAAGAATATTTTAGTTTTTTTTTATATAATTGTTTTGAGCTTTATTAAAAGAGCATGTGTTTGACTGAGCATTTGCAAAAGTAAATTTGAAATAAATTGATTTTGTAAAACTAATCTTGGAGTGACATAATCTATGTTTGAATATTTTCATTTTAAAAATTAATCGTAAAACTAAATATAATGTTTTTTATTTAATGCAAAATTAATTTCTCAACATGTGACCAGATAAGTAAAAAAAACATTTTAAATCATATTAATTAATATTTTAACATAATTTTAAATTATCTGACATGATTCAAACACACACTAACAACTAAAACAATAGTACTAGAATTCGTTGTACATTCAAGCGAGAAAATTCTCCCAAGCTTAGAAATATGCAAATAAGTTGATGATAATATTCTCTACGCGACTACGCATACTCATTAAGGCCAACCAATTAAATCCCCACTTGAAGTTTATCGAAAACAAAAACTTATAAATTCCAAATTTTCAAATTTCAATCAATAAAAGAATTCGAAAGTTAAAATCATGGATTTTAAATCTAATATAACTTTGTTACCACATGTGGGAATTTATTGGATAGATATTAGAATTTAGAACACTAAAAAAATTTATATGTAGCTTTTGAATATAACTTGTTCTGGTCAATTTATACATTAGTCTATATACTATATACTAATATATGTCATGAGCAAGGTCTTTTCATTCATCGTCTCCTTATACAACTGACTTCTTTGATTGAAAGAGTGCTTAGTCAGAATATCAAGAATGTAGAGGAAATTTTATATTTGTGTGCCTGCAATCGAATTGTTTTGGGAAAATTCATAGGTTACTGTATCATTAAAACAGGACTGGCCACAATTAGTGAATGCTTGACAATATATGAATCAAATCAAGATCTTTGCATAAACACAATTCAATCTTGACAACATAATCAACCATCATTAACAATATTAAACTTGACTCATCCTCAACTCTCTTCTCTATTTTTCCTTTTTTTTTTTTTAAATGTCTTCCACAGGTCCACTTGTTTACGTTTTTGGATACTAGCTAGCAACCCATACATAAAGAATATTGGGATAGGTTTCAGAGGATAAAAATATCCTATGAAATAAATTTTAAACTATTCAAAAAATGCAACAAAAGATATATAAAAGACTACGAATAGAAAAATTGGAAGTGTTATTCAGCCAACTTGTCACTAATCAAGACCACATGAAAAAAAAATAAGGAGGTCAATATCTTCACCGTTACACGCGCAATAAAAATTGAGCATCTGTCCTCCTCTTACAAGGAAGAATCGCATAATAAATATTGTATTATGCATGCCATGGACATATGATGCATGTTTCGTGCAAAACTTAATTAAAAAAGTGATAACGTAAACATTCAGCATACTTGATAAATTTCTATATGAAGAGGAATTGTCTGTTTTGTGCATAAGATTCTTCTATACGAACGCGGAAAGGGAATAGATGTTTAGAATAATAAGCAAATAACGTTCCAGAGCCTTCTCAGACATATTTAATTAATTCATAATCCAAAAGACTTATTTGACGGCATAGGGCAGAACTTCTAAACACAAACGAATTTGCTTCTACCTGGACATTCATTTTCGACCTCATATTAATATTACTATTTTATTTTGGTACTTCTATGTTTATTTTTCAATGTCATATTTAATTACACCCTGTAATTTTTATAATTATTGTATTATTTTTATAATATGATATGGGTCGGCGTGTGCCGGTTGGAGAACAGATTGGGAACGAGTCCTTCGGGGCCTCTTCCCCGAGCGTGAATAGTCAATTCAGAACTGGTACGGACAATGAGAATCCAATTATTTAATTAAAACAAAGTATTGCGATGGTCCCTGCGAATGTTGACACAATGTGATTTCTATTTAGTGCTTTGAATGTCAAAGTGAAAAAATTCAACCAAGGTCGGGTAAACGGCAGTAGTATATGATTTTTATTGATTCAATTATTAAATTATATATATATATATATATGTATATATATATATATATATATATATATTACCAAGATTATTTATGTTAAATTTTGTCAAAATTGGAACAACAAGATAATCAAATGGTTCATATTTTTATATATTATAAAATATTTATATTATATTAATTTTAATTTATATGAATAAGATAGCAAATGATTTTGGATTAATATATAAAAATTTGCAGAAAATTCTTCCGTCACGCAAAAAAAAGCAGAAAATTCTTCACAGCAAGAAAAAAAAAAGCAGAAAATCAACAACAAACAAGCGAACGTAACCATTTTTTTTTCTTCTGTATATATATATATATATAAAAAAAAAAAAAGAACACTGTAGGGGAAAAATGTAACCATTTTTCGGGTTTTATCTACATCATTTAAAGATAATCAACTTCTCAAGTGGGATGAAAAGTTTGATGTCATATTAGACAACCTAAGCGAGTACAAACAATTATAAGTTGTTTCATCATCAGCTATGTACTAAAAAAAAGTTGATTGAATAAAATACTTAGACTCTTATAAACTTTCTATATCTATCTTTGATTCTTACATATATAAAAAATTATACTATGTTAATTTTAGGAAATACTAAATTCTTTTTTAAAGCATCTTATGTATAATTTTTTTGAAACATTATACTAAACAAGATATTTAGTTTTTTATCACCACAAATAAAACAGCTATCAGGTGGCATATTTGCAAATAGCCCCTCATAAAACCACTAACAAAAAATAAACATTCATTCTACTTCGGAAAATATTGGATTAACATTTTTAGTCCTATAAAAGATAGATGACTTCAATTTAACCCTTCAACTTTTTTTTTTTATAATGAAAACTTCAATTTAACCCTTCAAGGCTTCAACTATAAAATATGTTCCTAGCCTTTCTCAAATAGATAATACCAATTTTCTATAATGAAGGGACTAAATTGATGCTAATTTTTTATTATTAAAAGACTAAACTAACGTCAACTTTTTTTAGAAAATTGAATTGATGGTAATAATAATGTAAATCAAATTAATGTCAATCAGAAATTTTAAGGACTAAATCATAGTTTTCCCAATTGGCGAGTGATGGTCACTTCAAAACATGGGATAAAGAAGACATTGGCTTCGAAGCAACAATATGGTCATCTAACGACTTCACTACTCACTCCCCCTAACTATGAACATAAGCAACACCACAGTAAATTTTGACGTCTCAGCACAATATTACACACTAACATGAAGATGATGTTGCCATGTCATGGAGTGATGCAGTACAGCAAGAATTGTGTACACAAATCCTGCAAAATATATCACATTATAGTGCAGCGGCTCTTTTCTTCAGTTGGCTGTGAGTTTACTTGCTGGAACCTGTTCGCCTCAGATGGGTTGTATGTAAATTCCGAAGTATCAAGCCCATACTGAATAACAATAGTAATAGTGTTAGACAGTAAAAACCACATACAACACCATAATCATCTGACAAAACTAATAATAATGTGTGTACACGCGCATGTGTTTTTCAATGAATCCTAGTACAAACAATAAGAGAGTTAAAAACAGGACGACTAATTGAATAATCTAAAAACACTGATTGCTAACTGACAGAGTTTATTGAAACATGTCCTATGCAAAAGAGGTGTCCTGCTTTGCACTTTGTGTGACATCGGAAAAACATTAGATATACAGGTTTAGCCAATCTTTTAAGACATGAATTTAACATAATGATGTAGATTGAAAACATCATAGTCTCACATGAAATTCTATAACAATGCTATTTCAATACTTCAATATTCTTCTGACAATGGAATAATATTATAATCTGGAAACTCTTTTAAAATTAAAATGCTCAACAAATACATAGACTGAAAGAAACTTATATATATAGATGATCAAAATTAAAGTTAATTGATAATCACATGACCACTTAAAAAGTTATGTACATTTATCTTTTAATCTTGATCATTCAAATTAGACCCAATGATTAATATTCATACATTGTTTCCATTTCTTATAATATTAAAGTTATGTTATGTACTATGTATGTATGTATGTGTATGTATGTATAAACATCCTGGGTAAAGATCATATCTATTGGCTCTTATGACCTAAACCCAGAAAGCCAAAAAGTCAATGCCAAATATCTGTATTTGTATGGGGAAAATGTTTGGTAACGACAAGGCTAAAAGCCAGGATTGCACCAGGCCCACACAAGTACGGTACTATCCAGTGCAATCCAGGAGCACTCAAGTGTGTTAAGGCAAAAAAAACACATGAAAAATGCATAACAATATTAGATATAGTCAACTGAAGACAAAAGGATTGCACCTTCTCCCTCATCCGTGTACTCCATGCATCATTTCTGCTTGGACGCTGGTCAATTGTTCCAGCAACCGGTAACCCTGTTGCTGGACCTGCTGGTGGTCTGTTGAGCAATGGCTGTCGTACTTGCTGCCTTGGATTAATGAACTCCTCATCACTATCATAATCTGTTGGCCTATTTGCAGCCCTAACAATAAGGGCTAACAGGAAAAGAAGAGCCTGCAATTTCATACACATTCCTTAGATAATACTCCCGCCATCCCAAAATAAGTGTCGTCCTAGTTTGTTTTATACATACCAAGAAAAGCTAATAAATAGATTAAAGAGAGTAGTAGTTTTACAAAATTAACCTTATTAAATAGGTGAAATAGAGTAGTATTAATATTAGATTCAAAAACTAAAGGAACATTTATTAGGGACATTGGTGGAAAAAAGCAATTATTGTTAATGCGGCACTTATTCTGGGACAAATTTTTTTTCCCAAATGTGACACTTATTTTGGGATGGAGGGAGTATATGATCAGAATTCTACCAAATTTTATGTTCTACAAACATAATGTAGGCACATTACACCACACATGTATATAAGGCTCTTTCATTATAATAGACCCCTTCCCTCTTCTTCTGGTGGTAGGTAAGTGGGGATAGGATAAGACACTTTCAATAAGCTACTCAAGTACGTTTTGAGAACTAGAAGTAATATTGTATTATATCACAACAGGAGGCTTCTCACGGGCCCATTGTTTACAAAATTCCTGAATTTCAAAGTGAATTGTTACTTAACTGGAGTATTTCAACCTTCTCAATCCGTGATATTTTCTCACTTAGTCTATTCCGGATTTCTCTTTCTCTCCTAAATATGTTGGTATCAAAACTGCATCTTCATTTTTTTGGGTTAAGAAATTAAGTCCCTAGATATACCCCTATCACTCCATTTCTAGTCAATAAAGAAGCATTACAAAAAGTTGGCTAATGAGTACTGGGCCAGATCTTAAAATCCAAGAATCCAAGAAAGTGGGCAGGGGAATCCTATTGTCGAATATCCATGATGATTGATGAGTGACTCCCATGAAATTATTAACAGGATGGTGGTAATAATCAATTCATTTTCCTTGTCTTCCTGGTATCTAGATGTTCCTATCAAATATCAAATTATCAATTAAAAAAATAGTGTATTCTCCTCATCAAGAGTTCAAGCATTCCCAATCTGTTATTGGCCCAATCTAGTTAAATCCTTTATAAAATGGATAGTATGATTAGTGAATTATATGACTGCAAAACAATATAGCTTCCTTTCAAATGCCAATCGTACAACTTCTTGCTTACCTCAAAGATAACGATTCCAAGAGCAACCCATTTCACGATATTCCAATTCTCAATCAGAAATCCATACATCGCATCAAAATCTCCAGTTTTGTCTGTTGGAATTTCCTGAATGAAAATTATGAAATATAGTTATAAGATGACATATACATCTTTAATTAATTTCAGATCGCATATTACCACAGACAATTTTACTTACTTCTTTCCAGTTTTTGTCAAAGAATATAAAGGCTGCACATCCCAGCTCTACCAAGATCAATAATGCCACCAAAATTGAATACTTTGTTGAATTAAAGAAACAATTCCTTTTATTAATACAGATTAATGCATATATATATATATATATATATGCACACACAGCTGCACATATACACGGAAAGAAGAGCAGAAACTAATACTCATGTTTTCTTTGTATATGAGTGGAAATTTATGAGACCATGAAATATTTTTTACTGTAGCATAAGACATGCTAATAGGATACACAGCTCAGGCAGCATCCATTTCGTGTTGCAGCTCCAATACAACCAAAACAAGAAATAAGAAAGAGAACCACCCCAATACCAATAAATAAGTAAATAAACCTGCCAAAAAATGAAATAATAAATTAGAGTGAGATTGATCTTTGTCAACTTCAAAAGTAAGGATATGTGTTGAGTATGTGTACTAACTGATTGCTGATGTACTATGACTGAAATATGGGGCAGTCTATTTTATAAAAAATGTAATATATATCAGTCATAACTCAAGAGCGAACAATATATTAGAAGAAATAAAAGGACAAAATACAATGTGTGATATTTTATTGGTCATTTTCTTTTTCTCACACAAATAGATTAGTCAGTAAAAAAACACTACACCATAAAAAATAAAAGTTAATTCAAATTCACATTTTGTGCACCATTCTAAAAAGTGCATAAATTTGATTATAGTTTCTTAGTCAATGGCAAGAATAATCAATGATGGACCAAATACCCAATGAATGAAGCATGCTTAGCCTTAAACTTTACCTTCTGAAGCTCCAATTATTTCATAAACACAAGTCCACATTCTATTGACCAACCATTCCAAAAGTTTCATGTTGTTAATCTCACTAAACATGACCAATTCAAACATAATGATATAGAAGTACACCCTTAAAACTAGAGGTCATGCCTTAAAATCTAATTAAGAGGTCGATTCCAACTCCAAAGCCCTGTTATCTCTGGCATAAAGTACTGAATGCATTTGACCCATATTTTTTCTAAAGCAAGCTAAACTTGTTTTAACTTAACTATGTATTTCATACAATAGTGATTATTACATGGTTACGAGTCATTCAAGCTAATTCCCCCCCTACCCTTGAAAAAAAAGAAGAAGAAGCTTTGTCAGCATGAATACAACCTGCAGCCAAACTAGATAACCGATAGCAAACTGATGCAGCAAATATAACCAAAAACCAAACCACTAGCAAGTTAAGAATAAACATAAATCAATCTATATGCCCCAAAAGTAGCAAGGAGAGAGCAGCATAAATACCAAGCACGGGGCAAGTTATCAAAAAAGTCATTGGATAGAGACACGGCCATAAGCACAGGCCGGCCAAGTTGAATCAGAGCAGAATCATCACTGACAGGAGAAATTGTGGGCATGTTGTCATCATCCGAAGCTTTAGCGAATTCAACAAAAAGATAGATTCCATAGCCCACAATGGCCAGACCAGTGAGGGTCAGTATGAAGTTAAAAAGCTTCAAAAGGCACTCCCAGCATCCCCTACATGCCATCTCTACCAATAACGGTACTTTAATCCCTCAACCACAATTCGAAAAGGAGACCAATGCCCAGTATATATTTTCTGCAGAAACAGACAATAGTATGAGACAAGAAATAAATAGAAACTATCACATCGACGATAAGTCGATAACGCCTGCAGTTCAATTTGAATTTTAAGAAACATGCTAACTTCAACTAGTCCGTTTACACTTTACAGTCTCAAAAAGACAGAAAGTAATATGCATGTTTGAATTTCAATTGAGAGAGCTAAAGAGTACTTTTTACTCCCAAAATAACAATGTTTGCCTTCTTCATTTTTCACTGGAATTCAGAATTATGAATTAGAATTATCAAAAGTAACTTCTCTAACAATCGTTTGATTTACAAAAGACAGAAAAGCATTTCTAAAACGTAATAAATGCAAATTCATATCCCTAATTCCTTTTTTTTAAAAATGGTAACGTTGCTTAGAATGCAATTGAGCCCTGTTCGCTGTAAAGTGTAGCTCAGAAAATTAATAAGAGCTTTGGCGATTCATTAAACGAAAAATAAACAAACAAATAATAGATGAGTGATTGGGTCTAAGCTGCGAGAACTTACAGAAGAAATCGACGATTTCGGGTTGAAAATTGCGAAGGTTGGCTTTCCAAGATTGAAATTGAAAATCACTACCCACGCCACACAGAACAGAAGAGAAAAAGAAAAGAAGACACAGAAAAAGTGACAAAACACAAAATGCCACTCTGGCACGGAAAGGATCCTCTACAGTTTCCATAAAATTGTAGCCGATCCCAACCTTTAATTTTACATAAAAATAATAAATAATGTTTAAAAATTGTGAACCATAGGATCTCTTAGAACGGCACGATTCGCTTCGCCCTGCTGATTGCTACCGCCAACCCACTAAATTGCGGTGTGATGGACTTCCACTTAAATGACATGTATGCCCTTCTTCTCTGCTCCTATTCCTACACTCTGGCACACTAGCATAGCAATTTAATATGTGTTTGAAATTATTTATAATTATAATCAAAAGATTTTTATGAAACAAATGTTTTTCTTTCACAAAATACTGAATATAGTAAATAAAGAGCATATTTTTTAAATGATTTTTCTATAAATTCGAATTTTAATAGTATGTAGCTTTTTAATATTTGAATTTGGACGGTTTTGAATTAACTTATTTTATTTTTAACAATTGTTTTTTAAATGATTATTAATTCACACGCACTTAAACTCATTTATTACCTGATGATATTTCTTTTTTTTTTCCTATGGCCTGTAATGAATACTAACAATGATTCAATTAATAATTTAGTCAGCTTTCATTATTATGTTACTTTACTTTTTTGTAGTTTTACAAAAGCTTTATAATACTGTCTAGATATAAAAATCACTTTTTAAAATATAAAAGCCTGTCAACTCCTAGGGAGGCGTTTGTTACAAAGAAAAGTTTTTCACTTAAGAGTTATAATTCTTCTAAATCATGATTTCTAAGAATAATTAAAAATTATTTGGTTTGCATACATATTTATGAAAATATTTATAAAATATTTTTTGGAATCAAATATTAACATGATATTTTTATCAAAAATTTTAAATGTTTATCAATTAAATGATCTAATAAGAATAATATGTAAAACTTTCATTATATTTATTATAATAAAACTTTTTTTTTAATTTGAAAAAGTTAGATTCTCACTCCCTCTTATGTAAATGTTTTGTGAAAAACTCAAATGGAAATTTAATTAAAAAAATGATTCTCAGAATTTTAGACTTCTGTGAATGATTTTTAAAATATTCAGATTTAAATTTTTTGGAAATTTAAGATAATGCTTGATTTGAGTATTTTATTTTATTTAAAAAAATGTTTGTTTAAAATTCAGAAAGTATTTTTTTTTTTTAAAAATATCTTTAAAACCAAGCTCACAACATATTAACGTTTTTCTTTTATTCTTTTACGAAGAAGTGATACTTTAAAATACTTTATTATCGATTTTCTAAATTTTACAAATTTGAAAATAAAAATTATTTTCAAAAATTAAAAAAAATGAAAAAGAAAAACAGTTAAACCCAGCCTCACCTAAAAAATTCCTCTTGCCAAACGTAAAAGTTATTCATCATTCAAATCAATTTTGTATGCTTGTTAATTATTGCTAGTAGGACTTAAGCTGTCGTTTTGAGTCGAGTAGTTCAACGCATGCGTGCACACAAAAAGATCTGTAAACATTGTAAAGATTCATTTTATACTTTAGAATTTAGATAGATTTGTACTCTTTTACATTCAACACATGCTGTCTGGACATTGTAAACATTCATATTATACTTAAGATTGAATTGTACCTTTTTACATTCTTGCGGTTCTTTTGATTGATAGCATTAAGAAATATTCATCCCAACAGAATATTTAAAAAGTGAAAACAAAACAATAAGAAACTTTATCACACAAAGTACAAACACTGAAAATGGAATATTTTTGTTGTTTAAGTAATTTTTAAGAAGTCAGACCTGGTTTCATTATGACCTAACTAAAATTCTGTGCTTTGAGTCTCTAACAAAGGATTAAAAGTTCATTATTTTTATCAAAGTGGTGGTTAAAAAATTAAACAGAGAATTAAAAATATTTAATATTAAAAATATATTTAAACTTACTTTTTCTAGTATTCATCTCAATTAAAACACCGTGCATCCTCACTCACAGCAGCAAACCATACAAGGATTAGGCAAACGGATCCTATATTTTAACTTCCCTCTCTCTTTGTACCATTTTTTTTCCTTTCAAAAATCATGCAATGCACATGTCACTTCGAATTCCTAGTTTATTAAAATTTCCTTACCTATTCTAGTATAGTATTGCTACAGGTTTAGAAAGACAAGTTAGACTTGTTAGAAGGAAAATAAATTAAATTACTCTTATAAACTAAAATAAACTTTTGCATTTTAATTTTATAAATGTTTTCTCGTTTGACTTCTTTAAAAATTAATTTTAATATATGCCCAAGTTAATTTTAATTTATGAGAAAAAATTAATTCATTTTTTTCTTATTTTTATAAATATGTATTGAAATTTTTATTAAAAATAACTAAAACATGCATTATGCATGATGAAATAAAGATGTTGATGTGACTTGAAATCGGTCTTGTTCAATAATTCAATCAATTAGCTTATAGATTTTCAGTTATTCAGCCCCTATAAGCAAATTTTACCCAATCTTGTAATGAAATTCGAAATCCCAGGGCAAAAACCTAACCAAAAACCTAACTAATACAATGTTTAAAAACTATTCTTGACCCTCATTTGACATGAAAAACGTATTCACAAAAGAAGCTGTATGTTGCTTCCACGTTTTTTATCCTGTGGACGTGCAAAACTGTGTCTTCAAATTTTTTCCAACACCCACTAGGAATTTGAATGTAGCACTCACATTGGTGTGAATTTGAATCTAGCACTCACATAGGTGTATCTAGATGTATCTTGCACCTTTAATTTTTATTTGAAAATATCAAACTACTATTTCTTAATCTTAATATCATCTTCTTTATGCGAACTACTTCTACGACGATACCTCTTTTACTTGCAACAACAACTTCTTCTCCTACAACTTCACCTTCTTCATGGCATCCTCGTGGCCTCCTCCTCATGAGTCACGATACCACAGAACATCCGCTCCCCCCCCCCCCCCCTCTCCTTCCTTTACGCGTCACCATTGAAGGTAAGAATGGGACCAGAAATATAGTGTTTTATCTTTAGGAACGAAAATTCTAGAATATTTTTTAATGTCAACCATTATTCCAGAGACACAATTCCATAAGCCATATAGTGACCTTATAGAATGGTCATTTTGGAACGTAGACTGAGTCCATAATAGATTTTACAAAATACATAAAATATTTTTTATTTTCAACCATAATTGTTTATTATTATGGAACAAACATTTCGAAGGTTATTTCTTACTTGTTATGGAATACATATTATTCTGGAAGTTATTTTTTACTGTTATGGAATATTTAATCTGGAAGACAAAACTATTTTTTATTATTATGAAATACCTATTCTTAAAACTATTTTTTATTGTGATGAAACACATATTCTCGAAAGTGAAAGTTATTTTTTACACTTATAGAACCTATTTTTATGTTATGATTTTGCCTAGTTCATAAGCTATTTTTTTACTGTTATGAAAGATTTTGAAAGGTAAAACTATTTTTTTATTGTTATGGAACAACTATTTCAAAAGATAAAACTACTTTTTACTGTTATGGAACATCTATTCTGAATAAGCAGGTCTTGAACCTCGACCTTCTCGTTATTAGACGACACTCGAATCAAATGAGTTAATAAACCAATTATATTAAAAAATAAGTAATGTCGCTATATAAAACATTAAAATTTCTAATATATATTTAATAAACATATAAATTTTTTTATTAAACCTATAATTTTTATTTAAAATTTATATATGTAAAAAATACATTATTACATCAAAATTAATTTACCACTTAAAAAACAAAAAAAAAATCATATAAAAAAGCAAAAAAAAGAAACAAAAATCGTATAAAATAAGCAAAAGAAAGAAACAGAAATTGTATAAAAAAGGAAAAAGAAAACAAAGAAAAAATGCAAAAAAAAAAAAAAACAAACATCTTAGTAAAACTTAAAACTTGCTAAAAGAAAGAAAGAAAAATAAGAAATCATAAATATATTTACCACTTTAAAGTGATAAATATACATACTGAATTTAGTAAAAAAATCAGAAATCGTACTGTTATTACTTACTCCCATTCGATTTTTTAAAAATACTCCTAAATGATAATTAATTTTTTTTACTCTTTATTTGTCAAAAAACCGTAACGAACTATTAAAAATTTGAAAGCTGCAATTTCTTTGCTCTTGGGTCGCTCTTCTAACTTTCCTCGCTTTTCTTTCCTTGGAGACGAACAGGGCCTATATCTTTCATAAATTTTATGGTGAAATTAAATGTTTAAATAGTTTAATTTGAAATTTATATTTTTTTTTTGCTAAATACTATTCTGTTCAATTGATTAATGGTGTCAATAAAGTTAGTTTTTCCTTTTTTTTCTGAAATTACAGCAATGAAGTTTATATAATTATTTTATAAATGACGAATCAAAACATATCAATGCTTTAAGCAAATTAGTATCCAACGAAATCCAAGCACAATTTTTTTTTTTTTGCGACAACATTAAGCCCTTGGCATTGTTATGTTTCACTAGCATATTCTTTTGAGAAAATAGACTATACAATATAAAATAATTTTATACAATATTAACTTTGAATTTAATTGAAATATATTGACTGTCAATCTATCATGCAACCATGAATTTTATACAATTGAAAATTATTGAGTTCTATAGTAATTTTTTAAAAATCATACTTAGAATTATTTCTAATTTATTGATAGCAATGACAACATCAAAATTAAACTTACTTTAAAAGAAAGTAATGATCACAGCTTAGAATTATTTTCAAAACGTTAAAAAGATAAATTGAGCAAAAACAACTGAACATGCACAAAGTGTTGTTCTCAATGCTGAACTTAAGCTAAAATAGCTGAGTGAACAAATTGAATTGGGAAAAGAACAAGCATCCACCAAAGCCTGGACTCATTTTTTATTCACAACATTATCCCAACTACCCTTTTTTCCATTATTAAACACCTCAACTAGGCCCCCTCCCCAACAACACCAACAGAACCAAGACACCTCCAGCCCCTGATGCTATTTTTACATGGACCCCGAAGCTGGTCACTTACATCCAAAAATCCCTCACCACCATAACCATCAAAAAGTCCACATTATTATCTTTCTTTCAGCCACAACATTTTATATAAAGCTTCAACAAATGCGTGGCAGTCCTCAGCTTCAACAAATGATGCCATGCACTGCATTGAAACAGCTGAATGCTGCATAGCTTAACCTTTTTTTTAATGTTATTTTTAGCGTTTTATTTTGGCAAGTGGCCATGGAATAGGATCAATCTGTTGTCCATTTGTGGTGCATCATGGTGGTGTAGTGCTGACCTGATATCATATCATATCATATCAACCATCATTGCTTAGCAGCTTAAGGAGAGACATCTTGAGTGGTTGGTGTAGCGGCGGGGATGGCAAGGCAAAGTAAATGGTCCCAACTTCCAGCCAAATCTACCACTGTAGTTGCAACCTGGGAGGGAAATTTGAGAAACAAAACAATTACAAGAGTCAACAGGGCGTTGATATGTAACTGGCTGGCCCCATCATCAAAACCACTACTTTGTGGGACCCGGCGGTGGGGTCGGTCGTACACGTCAGCGGGGTTTAGGAGTAGAAGAACCCTTGTTGCCAAGAGGGATGCCAGAAATGCCTTGTTTGGACAGCTCAGCCAACACACTATCCATGGAAGGAGGTTTGAGTCCTAAGGGCATTGGTAGCCATGGCTTGCTTATTGCTTCCTTCACAACCTTGTCTACCACCTCCTCTGCCTGCATCCATGCATGGAACCACATTGTATGAGGGACACTTCATTTGGACCTTTTCAAGAAAAACCATTTATGTACATGCATAACTCAAACATTGGGCAAGTTCATTAACAAATGGTTCATTCTCATGAAAATTCAATTAGAATAACCATTTATGTTATTCAGCACTCAAAGAATATTGATCTAATTACTCACAATTGGTCACCAGGCACTCTACAAAGTATTAGATAAACAGCTTTATTAAAGCATTGTGATTTTAAGATGCACACTAGATACAAAATATTTGAAACATTTTCTCATCTATGAACCTTGCTAGGTATTACAATTCTGTCAAGGGAGTTAAGAGCACTAAATTTTTCTTAATTTTTTTCTTATTATTTGTAAACTAGATAAACAATTTCATCATCACATGGTAGAAGGAAACTGAAAGGAAAGTACTGCATTACCGGATGATGCTCAAAGGAACTTTGTGGCATGCCGAATCTATAGTCCACTGCTTTAGGATTGTGCAATCCAGGTATATTCTACGGTTTGATGAGAATATCTAATTAGCATCACTCTGGCAAATAATTTAATTAACTAGAAAAGATAAATTATGCACATGTAGTTATATTTAACATATAGATTTAGCATTGAGACGAAGTTCAAATGTTCAATTCGGTGATACTTACTTGATTGTAAGGAAAACAAGGAGCTTGAGGGGCTGGCAACAATGGGCATCCCCAAGCATCCACATGCACCTGAAACATCAAGTTAGTAAACATTAAACTCAATCCACCATTTCTCCATAACAGACCACAATGCAAACTGCATCAAGAATTTGGTTCTGAATAAAAAGAATACCCCCGGATAAGGCTTCCAGTGCCAACTTTCTGTAGGATGCCATATGTGATAACCAGGATGGCCCCAAATCTGTACACCAGCTGTTTGATTGCCAGGTTGTCCCCACATAGGATATATAGGAGCTGGAGAAAGGGTGTGATTTGAATGATATGGAGGGTATGCCATGATTGGTCTTTGCATATAATAGTTCCTTTGAATTGCATCCCTTTGATTATGCCATTTCCGATCTTCTTCCCTGGGTGCACTTTGTCTCTTGTGTATTCTATATTTCTGTTCAACACAGTTGTTCCTAAATGTTACCAACGAGGACATATGTATATGATTTTTCTTTAATATCAGAAAGGTGTTGAAAATAAAATAGTCATTCTACTTGCAGCTTTGGAATAGAAACTGATATCTATAACCAGCAAGTAAAATAAGAACCTGAAGATGGCTTGCCACATTGTGCCTAGTCAAGCCTTCCACTTTCATTATCTCCAATATTCTAGAAGGAATGGCTTGATCAATACCTAGTTGTTCGACAGCCTTTACAAATTTTTTATGTAGCTCAGGAGTCCAGTCTACCTGAAACCAAAATCAAGTACCATAACTGTATTCAGATAATCATACCAGATCATTTGTACAGCCTTAACAAAAGTTATATGGAAATATAAGGATAAGATGCAGTTCATGGATATGATTTTACAGAAGTATTTACTAAGACTCTTTGAGATCAAATCAAAGTCTTTCAGGTGAAATAAAAGTCCATGGATAAGATGCAGTTGAAATATATATGAAGTTCGATAACTGTGCCATTTTTAAGTTCAATAATTATCATGGATATATAGATCATAAGATACAGATCCAAGCTCCAGAATTTTGCCCTCTCCAGACAACACATCCTATTTAAAACTGAATACAAGGAAAGAAGGTGACAATTAGAGCCATGCTGTTTTCTCAAAAGCTATTTTAGTAGGAAATCCCTTGGAAGTGTCCTTCTAAGATTAAAAATCATAAAACAGTTAATATTTGACAAGTCTATTACAAAATTTCCTTTACTCACTTCCTGGTGATCGAGACTTGTCTGGTACATATACTTTCTTTAATAATTCAAAGCATGCAGATACAACATGTTGGAACATTGACAGGTTAAACAAAATTTTGAATATTTTGTAGTTACATGTGCCAAACTAGTGCCATCGATATCAACTTTATGAGCATGCATAAGAAAATCATACAGGGCAAGAAGGAAGGGATAGGTAGTATAAGTGTTAATGTTGGTATTTTGCAACTCATATGATAAGCAGAACTAAAAACCACATAACCCCATTGCCCGGAGGCTCCACGCTATGCGTGGGTAAGGGGGAGGGATATTGTACGCAGCCTTACCCTTGCATATGCAAAGAGGCTGTTTCCGGATCCGAACCCATGACCAACAGGTCACCAAGACACAACTTTACCGCTCTGTCAGGGCTCGCCCTCATATGATAAGCAGAACTAATAGTCATAATTCAGCTTACTTTCATCTTCTTCCGATTAGCTTTAATCTCACATGAATCATTAAGTACACCCGTTTTATTTGGAGATGTATTACCATCGGCATTGCTGAGAAACTTTTTATTATGTGGACTCAGTGAAACAGCCCTCTCACCCTTGGAACCATTGGCAAAATCCTCTTCCTCCTTAATCAGAGTCTTATCAGGTTCCCTTGGTTGAGGAGAACTTTCGGCATTCAAATTCTCACACAAAGTTTCGCTGGATTTACATTCCCCATCATGTTCCACACTTTCTTTTTCTGTTGAGCAAATAGTCTGATCATGGCAATCTCCATCATCCAGTAACCTTGTCCCCTGCTTTAATTGAGGGGTTGACGGAGCCGGATATTTATCACATACAGCAGACTGTTCATGATCATTATCACTAAACGTCGACACTTTCTCTAAATCAATTGAAATCCTACTTTTATCGTGTCCATTGTCTGTTTGAAGCTGCAGCATGGATTCTACAGATTCTTTGACAGGTTTTAGTGATTCAGACTGGACATTTTCCCCGGCATTAAATGCCTGCTTGAAATTCAACCACATTAGAAACTACTTTTTTAATGTTATTTTAATATAAATGCCATCATAATGTTTCCAATGCCAACAGACCTTGTGAACAACATGCTGCCAAATATTTTTGAGCTTGTCCTCAGAGAGTGGTTTACTGAGAAACTCAACTGCACCAAGCTTAAAAAGGAAAATGGATCAGTGATTAAAGAGGTATGCATCAACAATCAGGAGTATACAATCAGATATTAACTCATACATACATTACTTGGGATAACTAAACCAAAATCTTACCGCAATGCACTTCATCATGGTGTTCAGGCACTGGTCCTTTGAAGTCACTACATGAAGAATTGTAATTATCACTGGTTAGAAAATTTACAACAAAGTAAAATGGCCTTAAAGTAACCTTTTTTCTCATATTTCCGATGTCATGCTACCTTGTAGATCACTCATCCATTTCAATTGTTTAAAGCTTCACAAGGAGAAAAATAAGTTGCTAAATTATATAAAACTAAAGCAAGCAATGATCACAAAACAAATACTACATTAAAATCAAATTGATCTTTTTTTGTTAGGAGAGGGGCAAGGGGGTCATAAAATTTACAAGAATTTAAACCAGAAAAGTTTGGGTTGGCTCTGTGCTTACTAATGGTAGGCAAGTCCTTTGAATTCTCAAGAAATTTGAAACCTCCAAGGCTACAGCTTGTACTCACCTATAAGTCAGATAGATGCACAAGGTTACAAATCACATCAGCAAGGAAAAATTACTATAACAATGTAATAGAGATCAATTACAAGTACAAAGTGAGACAAAAAGTGCCAACATGTTATTAGAGCAAAATGCATAAGGTGAAAAAAGTTTTCACTTATTATTAGCATTTCACAAATTACAAGATAAATGACTCTTCCAATGAAAGTATGTTTTACTTAGTAAAGTTTGGTAGCACCTAACTATAATCAATAGAACTACCAACTTCCTGATATTCACCTCATTTCAACTAGCACACTGAAAACATCTATTTTTCTTTTCTGTTCAAATTTTACAACTATAACATAATGATTTGTCACTTATACCGAAAATAAAGTTCATTACCTCCACTATAGCAACATGGAAGCCTTCAGGACTACTCGAGAGTGCTGACAAGGCTTCATTCTCATTGTAGAAAGTGGAAACTGTACAGAAATTCTGAGGCTTACTTAACAAATTAAAAGAATAAACAACAATATAGAGAAAACAAGGAAGGGTGTGGTAGTAGATGAAAATAATGCTGTGAATTTAATTATATGAAAGTCAAATTATACTCAGGTTGGTTCACAAGATTTAATTAATTAATTTCAATTACATTTGGATTTGTGGAAACTTTAGTTTTCTATAATAAATTCACATCTAATGCAATCACCTAATTCGTATTCGCTTGGAAATTAAAAGGCCATCAAAATCCAAATGCACGAAAAATAGAATAGATTCAGTAATTCAAAAAGTCAGATAGCTGGCCCTTCTTTTATCCTTAATACCTTTAGAATTTGGACCACTTCAAGTTTTCATAACACTTAGGGGCATATAGTCTAAAGCAAAAATGAAAAGTTTTGCACCTTGACAAACCATCTAAAGAAATACCACAAATGGCAACATCAAGCATCGAGAAAGGAGGGCAAAATCTTGAATTTTTTTCTAACCTTCAATGAAATAAAACCTCAGGCCACAATTTCCCAAAGCACCAAATAAGGGTTATCTAAAGAAGTGCCACTTTAAAAGATGCCATTCTACAAGATGGGGACCAACTTTACCCACTAATTAAGGAAAGTGGGATTATCTAGGCCGTAATGTCAAGTGGATGAGGAAGTGAAACATACCAAAAATAAATAAAAATTAAGAGGGGATCCAAAAAGTCTCACCATTATAGTCCATGGCCTCAAGTTGTTCTCTCATGTCAGCGGCAGAACTACTATCTCCTTCAAGCAGAAGAACTCTAAGTCCCTTTGGGAAATCTTTCCATCCTTGTAAATCATTGGCAGTGCAAACCATAGCTGGTTTGGCATTCTTACTCGGTCCCCTAGTGAAGCAACAGATCAATATTGCTGATCAACACTGAATCCCTTCTGCAAGATCCATGAGATCACAAGTTTGAATTTTCCACAGAACACAGAAAAACAAAGAAAAAAAAAAGAGAAGCAGAAACTCCAGAGAAACTTAAACTTGTTCACAAGGTAAAAAGCTTCCAAATGTGGAACACTAGCATGACATCTAAACTCAGAAGTTAAACTTAAACCAAAACAAGATTCAGTTTGAAAATCCCAAGTTCTGATCATTCATAAACAACTCTTAAATAAATAAATAAATAAAAACCAAAAGATTCCTAATCATTTTTCCAGCATGTTTCCTCCGAAGAAAGAAAATCAAAACTTGCACTTCATACCATAAACTGTAAAGATCTCATTTTCTTATGACATGAAACCTTCACAGAACACTAACACAGACAAAGATACGGGTGAGATAATTAAGATCTTGAACTACCACAGGAAAACTTGACAAGAAAATCGGTCAGATAGCAATACAAAACCGTGAACCAACCCAGAAAGGAGCAAACAAACACCTCAAAGTGGCAAACATGGCATGCCATGCACATATTATAATCCAAAAAAGGCAAAGAGAAAAACCAAAGCAAAAACAAAACCAACTCACTTCTCCAAAACTGAACACATGAATCAAGGTAGAATCAGCATGCACACGGAAAGTGGTTCTTTTCCAAGCCTTTTTTTTATTGTTTCCTAGCTACTACCTTGGCTGAAAAGAAAATGCCCCACCAACCCCTCTGCCCAAAGTTGTGTTCTTTTCTTTCTGCTCTTATTCCATTGAAGACAAACAAAGCAAATACAGTGAGGGAAGGGGAAGTGAGTTAGGAGGTTTAACTACGGTCGTTGTAGGGTGTCTGTGACTACTGAACAGTTGCCATCGCTCCTTAAGAACCACATAATATGCAGAAAAAGAGTCTCTCACTATGGTCAATCATGGCTCATTTTCCAAATCTACCCTCATTTCTTACCTTTTTTTTTTACTATAAAAATAATAATAATACATGTTGTTTCCTACGGCCTAATTTGAGGTTTTTTTTTTGGGTACGTTGCCTATAATTTGAGTTGAAAATAAATACATTGTCTTCTACTATTGGCATGTTTGGGTGTAATTTCTTAGAAGTACTTTTTAGAATAAAGTAAGAAGAAAAAAATAAAATAAATTTTTCATAAATTAAAATAAATTTTTTATTAGTTAATTTGTAAATATCATCTCATCTTTTAGAGAAGTTATATTAATGAGTTTTTAAAAATTAACTAATGAAAAATATATTTTTACTTATGAAAAACTCATCTTATATTTTCCTTCTTATTTTCTTCTCTTATAAGTGTTTCTAGAAAAATTTATTCAAACAAATCTTATATAAAATTTGAAACTTCTTTTCTTTGTAATGAAATTTAATATTACTTTATTTCTTGAATTTTTACTCCAAAATTAGTTTGTTCCTGTACAATGAATTTTGTCTATTTACCTCTTTCTGTTGCATCATTATAACATAGTCATCAATATATAATTTCCCTTCATTTCTAATAAAAGATGTATGTTAAAAATGATAATAAAAAACATTTTACTCTTTGCAATTTGGTTTAAATACACTTTGTTACGAAACAAACCATCATTGTTTTTTTATTTTGTATTTTCTTTGTGATTTTATTCTTCCTAGAAAAAATAAAGTTTATTTTTATTATATTTTTTGTTTATAAATTTTTTTAATACCAAAGTATTGATTAAATTGTTTACTTTTTTTCCTTATAAATTTGAAATTATCCAGCACAATATTTATCCTATGTACGTAATCCAAAGTGTACGGTAGTACGGTAATAGTGAATAAAAATCAGATAATTGTATAATTTCATAACTCAAGAAATAAAGCACTTCCAAAATACACTGCAATCGGGTAAAATACTAAAATGTAATACAGTATGTCATTATTAATGTGTACTTAGTGTTAGAAAATTGCTGAAAAATGCATCAAATAGCCCACCTATGTGGCAACAATGCAAACCAGGGGTAGATAAGAATGCTAATTTTATACCACAGACAAAAAGTTTTCAAGTCAAACCTTATCAAATTTTACAACACAGAGAGAAGTAGTGTATTTGGCAAAATCAACACATGGTTTAACTGACAGTTAAAAGCTACATAAAGCTCAGTTAGTATGTTAATTAATTAAATTAAATTTGTTTAACCAAAATAGTTATAATTTTTAATTGAAAAAGTATATGTTTTTTAACATAATAATATCTTTTACATTTTAATTTATTTCAAATAGTTTATCATTTTAAATTAAATGAGATAATATAAATAAATTCATATTATAATTTTGCATTATAGATAAAATATTTGACGAGAGAGAGAGATGTGAGAGTGTATGCATGTGTTCTTGTTTTTTGTTTTTTAACATAAGAGTGAAAACTGAAAAGTAAATTATATGTGTCAAATGCATTTAAGTATTTCTTGTTTTAGCCAAATGACAATAGGATAAAATGCCAAATTCCATACATGAATTGCCCTTTAAAAAATAATATTTTGTATTTAATGAATTTGGTATAATAAGTGATATAAGCTTAGCTTGTGAGTGAGATTGAGTTTGATTTTCTTTATAAAGTCTATTTAGATAGGGATGAAATTTTTTAAGTGTAAGTAAGTTTTAAACCAATCAAGATTAATGTCGACCAATTTATCCAAATAAAAATGGGATTAAACAATCTTATTACACATAATTAGTCCAATTAATACCTACAACCAATTATCTTAGTGTATATAATCTCATTTTTACTTGGAGAAAGTTAAACAATTATTTTGTTAAAAATAAGAGTTAAACAATCCTATTAAAATTAGCTTATAATCAATTCAAAGGATAGGACAGCAAGAAACTAAAGATCCTAATATAAAAAAATATACATATCTTCCATAAAAAAAATTATGAGACACTAAATTGTAATGTTATTAGAACCGGATTAATGATTGAATAGGTAAAGACATTAATTTAATTTAAGGCTTAATGGTTCAATTGAGATTAAATCGATTTTAATAAAATTTTAAAAAAATTATATAATATATTAAGCAATATTTTAAAAAAAATAACATGATATGCATAAATTTATAATGTTAAAAACTAAACTTCATTTTGTCATAAGTATAACATATAACAAAATTAAATTACTTATGAAAGCAAATATAATATATCATAATATTTCAAGTTTAGCAATAACAAATGAAATCAATTAGTAAAAAAAAAAAAGTTATGATTTTTGTCAAACCGTCAAAACTGGTCCAATTATCATTTTTTTAACAATTTTGTTGATTTATAATTAGTTCAATTGTACATCAATTTTGAGATTTAAATGGACTGATAGGTCATCAGTTTTCAATTAAATTGCCTAATGCAACCCGATTACGAGAAACATGCTTAATTATGAATTTACATGAGTTGGGTTGCCAAACTTGAAAGTTAGGTGATTTTAGTCTGCAAGTTTGAATATTATACTATTTATGTGTATACAAAATTAAAATGTTTCTAAAAATTTCTAGTAAGTATTTTAATTAAAATTAAAAATAGTTTTTTAAATGGAATAAAAATAGTTTAGACTTTGGATCAGCACACAAGTAAAATACTTTACAAGAAATAAAAGGGAAAAAGTACAAAAATTGATATACAAGTTTAGCCGTTTAAATGCATAATTAAATATATTTGTTAAAATACTAGCTTATACCAAATCTGGATTAAGGAACGAGTGGAATTGCATACCCACCACTACCCATGGAATAACGTGTTTTTGAGTCAAGATATGGATATGGAAATAGATTGTAATTGATTTAAAAATTAAATACTTCATTCACTTTTTTTTTAATTATTAACTGAATAAAATATTAAATTCTTTTATGTTTTTAAAATCTATAAGATATAAGAGAATATTTTTGGGGGGTAAACATAAGAAAATATAAATATTTTTATCTTAGCAATTTGAAATGAAAAATGATGATGATCCAAATTCGACTACAACATCCATAATGCCGAGCATTTCACCCAATCCAAATGAAGAACTTTACACAAAAATGCGCACATGCTTCTTTTTTTTTTTCTTTTCCTTTTACAAAGTATTAAAATGTATTAATTTTTTGTTTAAAAGCTTAAAAACCTACTAAATACCAAACCAACTCCTAAATTGAATTTGCCCCACCCGCAAAAGGTGCAAAAAGAGAATATTTTTTCCTGTGGCAAAGTGGTCTCCTCAAAAGACAATAATCACTATTTCTTTTCTACTAAATCAATGTAACAATAATTGCAAAAAGGAAATTGATATGACTTTCCACCCGCCTTAACAATGTTTTGCTATCCTATTTCGTCCCATGTGACTATGATGAAAAATTTCGAGTGACGCAAATGCTAAGGGGGTTTCCCTTTTCCCACAAAATACCAGCACACTTAATTTTCTTAGAGTCTAATAAAACTAATCACGTCTCATAGACCAATATACATGTAAAAATTTGACTCTCTACTGCACATGCAATAAATCATGATGAAGTTGATGGACGCTAGTACTAGATAAACATGCCATGGGACAAAGTTTTGTACTAGTATAAATTAATGATGATTTGTCACATTATATCAATACAAACACGTTACAATACTATTGTAAAACAAGCAATTAAAAAATACGGTAAAAAGTATAACAGTTGTTTATCATGTATTTTAGGTGCATTTTACATAATCAGATAATAATGTGTTTGACAGAATATTTCATCTAATTTTTAACTTTTTTTATTAGTTAAAAAATTTATTTGACTATTTAATAAAACAAGTTTTTTTAATATTTTTTTATGTTAGTTTCTAACTTTTAATTTTTATTTTATTTCTTTTTTATTCATAAAAACTTATTAGATTTTCTTTTTTAATCTCTTTTACTTAAAAGTTAAAATTTTATTATGTTTATCATTTGTGCAACTTTACATATTTCAACTATTTCAATAAATAATTTTATTAAACACTTATAATTTAATAAGATGATTTTTCAACTATTAAATAACTTTTAAATTTATAACTTATTTTTCAACTACATTTTAACTATCAACTAATTTTTTCAGGTAATTTTCACTAACACTCATATTTAACATTTGTCTCGATAGGAAGAAAATGGTAACCAGTTATACCGACACTTGAAAGCCATGGGTACGTTCGGCATAATAAGGGCAATTTGGTAATTAAACAGTTGGTACTTGCTAGCCCAAACTTGAAGAGTTGCTTAAACATGCATAGGCAGTTAGTTTGTTAATTATAATGTACGTTAATTGTGGTAATCACATGCACCTGCTTCCACTTCACTTATAGGCTTATAAAGCAACCACTCAAACAAGTTTGTGGGTGCAAGTTGTAACCAACAAATAAATGGCACGTGTAGGAACATACGGTTATTTTAATGCAAAACAGATTGAAAGGGTAAAAAGAAAAAAAGTTTAATTGATATAGTTAAATTCATTAAACTTATCTTGCATATTAATTTATAGTTAGATGATAATATAAAATTATTATTAGTGCATAAACTTTTTTATATTAAAATTTTGGGAAATGTTTTGAAAATTTGAAAAACAAACTTAAAGTAACATGTATAGAATACACAAGTACTTAAAATTTTGATTTAGTTGTTTTAAAATTATTATTTTTTAACTATCATAATTAAAAATTTGACTTTCTAGTAAAATTTTAAGATATTTTTATAAATTTTGATCATTTAAATCGATTGTATGACTAATTTTTAATTTGAGATTTAGTCGTAATTAAAAGTTGATTATTTTCTTCAAATGATATATTTTGCAGAGATGACTTTAAAACTACTTTAAATTTAACTTTTATACCAAATACAAATTAAAGATGTATTATATATGATTTTTTTAAAATGATATAATTATTTATTAAAAAATAAAATTTAAGGAAAAAAATTTCTTGAGGTGTTACTTTTCAGAGAACTTACTTAACTACTATAACTATTTTTAGGCATGTTCTTAATTAAAGGCTTATGTCATATGCAGAGCCTTGAAAAAAGGTTTTGAATCTAAAAGTTTTAAAACAAAAAGTTTAAGTCCAAAAGTTTGAGATTACCTAAAATGAAAATTAACTTACTTATTAATAATTTAATAAATATATAGTATTAGTAGTTGTATGTTATTTAACCAATGGTTTATAGTTAAGTTGAAGAAAAATGAATTCGCAAAAAGATTAAGAAATCAATTTAGCCTAAGATTGTTATATAAAAATTAAAAGAGTAATTTTTTAATTCCTGTAAATAAAGTTAAATTTAGTTTTATAAAGAAGACTAATGGTAATCCTCCATTCAGAGGGGGGAGATTGAAATCCTCGTTAGAGAGATATTTTTAAACAGTCCGTAGTGTTTGAAAACTTATGATATTGTATCTTAAAGTGTGTTTGGTTTTGTAATGACTACAAAATTTAACGTGAAAATCTAAAAGTTATAAAGAGTTGTGGTTTCTTCAACGTGAAAAAAACAATAATTGATTATCTTCTCACATCACATAAACACAACCAAACACACTATAAGTAAAATGCAGATCATTTTTTGAATTTGGTCTTGTAATTTTTTCTTTCACATTAAGTATTTCACGTTAAAAAATTATTACGCTATCTTCATTATTTACTTTTTTTTCTCCATCCTTAATATGGATGGCAAGTAGACTCAAACTTAATAAGTGTCCATAAAAAACATTTGAATAGGTAAGCTAACCAATTAAATGATTATAGG
Source organism: Glycine tomentella (assembly GCA_007407185.1). Classification (NCBI taxonomy): domain Eukaryota; kingdom Viridiplantae; phylum Streptophyta; class Magnoliopsida; order Fabales; family Fabaceae; genus Glycine; species Glycine tomentella. The sequence goes on from PYAF01000012.1 coordinate 280,678, forward strand.
TCTATGGTAATTATCTATATAATTGTGAATGTAAGTAGCTAGGTACAAATGTACAATGCTACCAAATCTTATCCATACATACATACTAATAAGATAACTGTATTCGTTTAATAAATAGTGTTTTTAAAACACTAATTTTTACTTTATAGCTTTTTTAAGTTTATTCATCTCTTTTTTTCTTGAAATATTTATAATATTACTTTTTTACTCTTTTCGATATAAGATGAGATTTTATTATATAATCGTTTTTTCATATACAAGGTGGGATTTTAATAAGCTAACTTAATTTTCGATTAAGAACTAAATTTTTTAATAAGATGAAATTCTTGTCAGCTTTTAATCAATTTTTCAATTAATTCTGTTAAACATAGCTTAACTACATAATCACTAACTATTTTTCTATAACTAAAATTAAAAAGTTTTTTAAGAAAAAAACTAAGTAATTTAAAGAATTTTATTTTTAATGTTTTATAATTAAGATTTGTCTTTAAATATTTTTCATTTGATTTATATATTTTATTTTTTAAGTAATACTCCTTTTATAAATTTATCGTTAATACTAATACTATAATAGGTAACTTTTATAATTTATTATTTTATAAATAAACGCAAAATTGAAATGATATTTAAGTTAATTAGTAAAGCTTCTATTCACCTAATGTGATTCATTGTCCATGAATTAGATCGTGAAACAAACAGTGGAAATTCCATCGTATGAAAATACATTTCAGAGAACACTGGTTTTTCCTTAGGGTTAGAAATTTGCAATAAATCGCTTGACTATAGTTCCACCCACTACCATTGGCTCCTTGATATCAATATTAAGCTACGTGTTCATCATCCAAGTCACAAACAGTCATACCAATTTAGGCATGTCACTTTTTGGTATTACAATGACGAACTAGAAATCCAGAAAAAAATAGATAAATGCTGAAACGTAGAGAAGTGACTTACTCATCAATATGAGTACTAACCAATCTAATCAACATCAATCAAAATTGATATTGATATGAAATTATTTTAATATAAATAATAATTTTAAATTTGAATCTTAATTATAAATATTTAGATGAAGAATATCATTTTGGTGAATTCAAATTTAAATCCTAAGTATTTATTATTATAGTAACTTTCAGTTCAAATCTTATTTTTATATCTATAAAAATCAAAAACAAATATCAAATTTATAATAATTCATTCATTTGATTCAATCAACTTAGCTTAGACTTGCTTGGTTGAGTTTAAATCTAAGTATAAATACTTATTTGAAGTTGAAGAGTATTGTCGCACATAATAAATTAATAATCTTACTCTATTAAAATAGAATTACCTTAAAAAAATCTTTACTCAATGAAAAAAAACCAAACCATGCATCGCCCACAGTAAGGGTAGATAAAAACAAAGGACTTGGCTTATCTAATTATCTTCTCTCTGTTGCTTTTCTTTTTATCTTCAAGGTAGTGGAAGTCCCACATACACGATCATGCATAGATCTTTGTCTCCTCCACCCCCTATTGTCATTGTTCAACATTGTCAAATGCTCAATCATTTTCACTGTTTTGAGACCCAAGAGCGTTCTAGGAGCATATGCAAACACCCAGAATTCAAAATGGTGCCTAATTAAGGAATGTGTCATTGTCCTCTCATGGTTTTGATAGTTTGAATATATTAAAGAGCCTCGTTTATTTGGTTGGTTTTCTTGCCACATAATTACCCTGCTTTTTAATTATTGTGCTCTTAATTTCAATCTCTTTTTCCACTTTGCTTCAGAACCACATTTGCCATTGCCAACCGGGAGATTTTTTTTTATCTAATGTTTAGTTTCCCTTTTGTTTGTTTCTATCAGGAAATAATCTCACGGATCAAACCTTTCAATGTTGGCATAATAATGATATTGTCGATGTCATGATGTTAGGAATGTAATAAAAAATTAGTCTAGTTTAATTGAAGTATTTAGAATTGATGATTCATAGTAGATATAATTATAGATTCTTGCGTGAGCGTACATGTTAGACTTATAATACAAAATTAATACGCAATGTATGGTTTTGAAATTGATGCTTCATGATACGACATTAATAACATATTAGAAAATGAATGAGACTTAAAGTTAGTTTCGGAAGAAGAAAGTATCCAAATCTTGTAAAGAATATATATTTTGATCATATTCATAATTAACGTATAAGACATTTTAACACAAACTTCTTCATACCTAACTGAGACTGTACATCTACAGTGTAAAATTTGTAAGATTCACTAGACATTTAATTATAGGTGACTCGATATATTATATCAAGATTATAGAGACGGTGCAAATACATGAATTGTTTAATGTTATATTTTCAACATACTTAAAGAGAAAAAATCATGGCAGCTTATCCCTTATGCAACCATAAAGTTTGTCTTGTTTGGTGTCCTAATATGGGTAAAAAGATGAGTAATGTGTTTAGAAATGTGTTACTGAGTTACGTTAAGATGATATAGAGAGAGGGGAGAAAATAGAGATCTCATGAGCTAGAAGTTATAAGAAAATTTTAATCAATATCTTTAGAATATTATTTAAGGAATTAAAAGAAATTTTTTATTTTATTGGAATGCATAAAATTATATTGTCTTTTAATTTTTGTCTACACTCTCCTATAATTTTTATAATAAATATTTATTTATTTTAATTTTTAAACAAATGTTTTAAGATTGTGGGTGAGTATGACCCTAGTTATAATATGTAGCGTAAATTCTCTCTCTCCAATTCCAAAAAGACACTGAATAAGAAAAGGTTTACATGTTTCCCGAATAAAAGTGATATTTTTTTAGTAAAGTTTTTATGAATGTTTCAAATTCCATCTCTCTAATTCCAAACAGGCATTGAATAAGAAAAGGTTTACTGGTTTCCAGAATAAAAGTGATATTGATTAAAGTTTTTAGAACATTTTTAATAGGGATTTTTAAAGTAAGTTCTTGAAGATCTACAGTATGCAAGTTGAGTTCCTCTTCAAGAACTGTTATATTTTCAAAAAATATTGTTTAATATATTTCTCTCTAACTAATTGATAAAATATATTTAATTAGTATCCATTTTGGAACATATATAAGTGATTCATCAAGAATCAAAAGTAGAATTTCCTGGAGAAAAAAAAATCTTACAACTTATCTGATATTATAAAACCTAAAAAAAAAAGTGATTTAAGAATCCAAAATTAGTTGTATACCAATGATACTGATATGAATGTTTCAATTTACGGTTTTTCACGCTCACGTTAACACGTTGTAGGTCAATGCAGCTTGCAGTTGCGAGATGTTTAGAAACACGGCACGAGTTGAAACTCGAGAGAGAGAGAGAGAGAGAGAGAGAGTGCAAGAGTATAATTTTAAACTGATATGAGAATATGTGCGATTAAAGTCAATACATGAGTATAAAGTAGAGAAACTAATTAACTATAACTATTAAGTAACGCAAAATAAACTACTAACAACTTAAATATGTATAATTATCTAAGCTAATAAGTAACCCAATTATACTATAATATTAGTGTAATATTCGTTGCCGTTGTACCAAAGAGGAAAGGGGGAAAAAATTATAGTATAACACGAGGTGTTGATTTTGAGGTTACATCCTTGTTAGTATAACACAAATTCTAGCTAATACATATTCTAAGAGACCTTGCAATATGAATGTTAAACATTTTTTCAGTTTCATTGTCTTTTGGTAATGAAATAATACTAAAATTTATTGTTCTTTTCTTTTTCTCTATTTATCAAGAGCTTGTGCGGATTTATTCACTTGTTAAATTTCTTTATCCTTCACTTGTGGTGAATGAAGCTAGGTCATTTTACATGTTCCAAGCACGAGAACAAGTGTGAGAAGTTGTTGCCCGAATTTATGAAGCATATTTTAAACCTTTAGCATACATTTAATTAATGTTAAGTTTTGTTTTATTGTCCAATGAATTCTACCAGAATTCAAATTCGCGATATTTATTAAATTTCGCCCTCTCCTATTAGTCCACTTATGAAGATATGAACAAGGTGTCGCACCCGTGCTTCTTCTTGTGTTAATTTGTAATTTATTTAAATTTATTTGTTAATATAAATGTTTATTTTAATAAATAAATAATTTTTTATTGTGTTTGTCAAAGTTGTTTTGGCTAAGAAAATAATTTATTATTTATTTCAAGAAGAAAATCCTATCTATTTTTTTTAAAAAAAATTGGTAATAATAGAGAGCTTAAGAAATACGTGACAGGGTTGACGCTGCTATTGACAATGGACCAGCCAATTAATTAACTTTATGTATGCACGTGAATGAATTAAACGGTTTATAGAATCATAGGATAGGAGTATATATGTGACATTCAGAGGCAAAATTAATTAATTGTCTTCATGTTTTTCAAACATTTAATCTCGTGCTGGTTTTATGGCAAGAGGGTGATGTCGATTTGCTTGGTAACCTATAAAGTCGAGAATAAGTTGGCTACTCGTACATTGTAGAAAGTTTTTTGGTAGTGATGCACTGAATACTGAATAGGTTGTCTTTTTTATGCATTTGTTGGACATGCATGGCATTGAACGGATGATACTAGGTAGGAGGCAAATCAAGAACAAAAAGACACTGTCGCGTTAATCACTTTTGGCCCTTTTGGAAACTCACTGACTGGTTTCAAAAAATAAAAAATTAAAAAATTGGGAAACTCACCAACTAGGTTCAAAAATAAAAGAAAACAAAATCGCCCACCGTGGGGCTCGAACCCACGACCACAAGGTTAAGAGCCTTGCGCTCTACCAACTGAGCTAGACGGGCACTTGTTTATATGCTATAAATATATTTATTAGTTAATTAATAATTGTTCAATACTTCCTACTCCTTAATATGATGTTAAATGTTAGAGTATTTTTTTATGCTGATTAGGGATAATAATGATCTCAATTCTCTGTAAAGTAGAAGAAATAAAAATCACATCAAATGAAATTTTAAACACAACTATTGTTTGGCATAAATTATTTAATTTACTTCCAAAAAGACCTTTTACATTTTCCATTAACAATTTAACGAATTAAAACAATTCTTACTTCTAGTGTCTTTAGATACCTCCTAAAATCAATTTTGACCCCAAAATTATGATGAAAAATTGAAAAAGTTAAAGTAACTATTTGTTACTTTGGTCTTTGGCCTTCAACATGGTTTTGAAATTAATTTTAGTAAAATTAAAAGCTAATCTAAACGCACATGAATCCCCTAATAGTTCTACAGCCTTTAGGATCTAAAAGAAATCCGGCTTAAAATTAATTATATTTTGTTTGGGATGAAATACTTGTTACATTATATAAATACATTTAATCTAATATTCCTATGAAAAATATTTAAACAATATAAAAGAAAGAAAAGAGCCAAATGTTGATATTCACTACAACATACTTTATGAGTAATTTCAAATATAGGTAAAATATTAACAAATATAAATTAAAAATATTTTAAAAAATGATATTCATTTAATATATGAAACATTATTTTACTTGATAATATAACTAGATATATTTAAAACCCTTAATTTTAAAAACGCCCCAAAAATTAATTCAACTAATAGAATATTGATTGGTTAGTGATTACATATATTACTTTATGTTAAATATTTT
>PYAF01000012.1:286408-311812 GCA_007407185.1 Glycine tomentella
AAATAAAATTCTCATTTGAAATATTACCTATTTAAAGAAATAAAAAATATTAAATTGAAACTAAAAAGGCGTATAAATTAAATAATAAAGATCATAGTTACGTGAAAAGGAGAGTAAGAAGGTTATCTCGTTTATAATTATAAGGATTTAAATTACTATGTAAAAGTAGATTAATTTAAGAGTATATTTGTGAAAAGAACAATAAAACCAATCCGCAAATATTATAGGTTGTGTTTTTATTTTATTATAATAATAATAATAATAATAATAATAATAATAATAATATTAGACTTGTTTACTGAATAATATCTTTAGTAGTAGATCTCAAATTGAGATCTTAGATTTTTTTTTGGTAGACTCCATAATGTCACATAGAATTAAAGATCTCTCAAGATCTCTTCCATTTTTTTCCTTTAATGGTAAATCTCATTTTGAGATCTTAGGAAGAGAGAAAAATGAAAAAAAATTACTCTTTTTTGAACAATGTGCAAATCTTAAGAAATCTTCTACAAGAATTCATTCTTTATATTGGATTATTAGGAGATCAGATCTTGAACTCAAGATCCTTATTAAAGATCTTGTACTAAAGATGCTCTATGCTAACTCCGCAAATATAATGAATCTGAATTCATATACATTCGTAGTCACAGCCATAGGCTTTTTCACCAAATGGGAGCTTTTTTTTTCTTAATTATCAAATGGGATGGATTTTTTAAAAAAATTATCAAATGGGAACAAGTCATGCCACGTTGCACGACATCTTTTTTTTTAAACAAAAAAATAATTTTTTTTTTAAATTTTCACTTAGAAGTCGTGCCACGTGACACGACTTCTGAATGCATGCTTTTTTTAAAAAAAAAATTATCACATGACATGACTTACCCCCATTCGATTAATTTTTTTAAAATCCACCCCCATTTGGTAATTAAGAAAAACAAAAACCCATTTGGTGAAAAAGCCCACATCCATATGCCTTGACTTTAGTACAATGTCATATCATATAATTCTTTATATGCGTGAACATATTGGATTGTCTTTCACAAGAAAAAAAATGCTTAATTAATTTAGTTAGCACCTGTTAACTAGTTTGTTAGCCGTCAATCCAGACCCGCGGATGTAAAGGAGTTTCAAGGACGTGATTTTCCACCCTAAGCTATAACTCTATAAGCACATTCCGTAATAAGCATGCAGGTCAGGTCCCATGAATCTAACACTTGTTTTGGTGAAAAATGCTTGATAAAAAAATGCAGGTCACACTTACAACCAATGCCGCACATATTGCCCTCTGCTGCTGTAAACATAGACAAGATAAGCTTACCCAGAATTCTTTGTACAGACAAGCTAAGACAACACTTGAGTCTTCAGCTGAGTCACAAGTTTAGGCCATCAAAAATACAAGGGAAAGTAGTCACCGTTGGGAGGAGTCTTCAGAATCAAAAAAGTGGTTCCATAGGCTCTGCATCAAATTGATGGCACAACAAATCAATTTAACTACATCAGGAAACAAGCATGATTTCAAACAATATATTAGTAAGATAACCACTGACCTGTTCTCATTGCAGGGCGGTGTTGATGATTCAGGTCCGAGCTTTCGTTGACCCTCGTTTTGCTTGCAACTCTTCTTTTTATCTTTGAGGCGCTCAGGGAGCCTTCAACTGTAGAGTATGGGGTAAGAAAACAATATAAATAATTAGTAATTCTTAAGACAAGTAACCAGAATGTTAGCTGAAAATACTGCCTCACAGCAATTCATTAAAATTTTATCAGTATATTAAATTGCTCGAATTACTTGATGTAATAGATTTTAATTATATTGTCTAACAAATTTATATGAGAATTCAGAAGTGAATTGAATAATGAAAATAAATTAACTAAAACTCCCCATTTTAATGTAATTTTATTTGGATTCAGAACCTATGCCTTGCATTGACTACTCTTAACATGTCAGCACACCCATGTACCTTGCCATTCCCATACCACTTTTGATTCACCCTTCACCAACTTAGGATAGCGATCTATCCGAGAATCTTCTTGAACCAATTCTTCTACCTGTAATCCCAAACGAAGTTATTAAACAACAATCATTTGTTAAGTTAATTGAAAAATCCTTTGAAATATTTAACTTTAATTACAGTACAAAGTGATTTTCATCAACAGCACCTCAACAAATAGTTGGGGTCAAAGATAACCGTCATCAATCAATAAGTGGAATGAGAGAAAGAAAGAAAGAAAGAAGAACCAACTCTGTTGAGTTACAAGGATATGCCATAAGAAAATCCTTATCAACATCCTCAACAATGGAATGGCTATTTTCCAGTGGAAGGTTAAGCAAAAGGAAAATCAAAACCAATGCCTTAAGGAATTTTTAATATTTTCTTAAGTAATTGAAAACATTTAATAAGATATGCTATATATTTCTTAAACAGATCCCATAAGGAATTAGCAGAACACTAAACAAAATGTGAATAAGCATTGAGAATGAGAAAGCAGGATCTCAGCACAAATAAAAATCCTATGCTGAAACTTGATTATAAAATCAGGCCTATGAATAAGGGTAACTTCTGCAGAAGTCCAACTGAAGCATGGACACGGAGTCAACTAATACAGACAAAATGAATCAGCTTGTTCTGCTTTGATGATTGACTAATTATTATTACAATAAAACGGGATAATCAAGTGCAATGAATTTGAAAATAACTTTGAAGCAACCTTTTTCCATAATAAAGGGTTCTTCCGCTCTCTTGGCAAAAGCAGGTGATCGCGTAACCTAGAAGAAACAACCCAGGGTTCACATTCACCATTTGTACTCTTTGATGTCAATGCATTCTCTTCAAGTATTTCACAGACCTAAAACGTCATCAACAAAGAAGTTTTAAACAGAGATGGAATCAGAATAAATGCAATTAGCTATCCAGTCAAAGAACCTGCGCACAACAAATGTAAATGTATTTGTACTTATACAGAGTGGGGACATATAAACCCTATGGTTGCTGCACACAGAACTTCCCTCTTAACAGATATCACACTATTTTGTTAACTCAAACTAACATAAGTATCCTATTAGAATATATTCATGTGCTTCCATTCCAAACATTCTTAACCAAAGGCATTGCCCATCACAATTTAAAATCACACTTGTTAAACCCGGGGGAAAACCATCAATGAAACAAGTAATAATCAATCGTGCCTGTGACTGAGTGTATCTCACCATACCTTGTTGTAAAGCTCCTCAATTTGTCTTGACATGCATAGTCTCTGTCGTACATTCCAGAACAAAGCTGTGCATCCAACAAGCTGTTCTAAATCTCAACACAATTAACACATTTACTCATCGATAACAGAAATATATGCATTAAAGTATGCCTTTAGAGAAGGGATACCATGGCACAAATGGGTAAAACAACTAGAATATGTTGTGAGATCCACTGACGAATGCAGCAGGCATATGACTTGTAATGCTCTGCCAGCTGATCTGGACACTTAAACTCCTTCATCCTGTATGAGAAATAAGTGACATTATCAGCAGAAGTTTTGGCCTCTTAGGAAACATGTAACTAAAAGCCCCATTTTGCTTTATTAAAAAGTAAAAGAAGATGATATACCCATGAGAGCTGTTTAACCTCATGTCCAATAATTTGCCCATTGTCTCAACTGCCTTTTGTTTTGCATAACTATAAAGAGCATTGTCGACTTTGACATTTCCCACTGGCTCAAAATAATTCCATAAATCATCCTCACGAACCTGAGATGGGAAGTTGGAACCATAAACACTAAGAACAACTCAGACAGTAATATATACAGCCAAGCATACAATACAATAAATACAAGTAAACCACAGAATCCAAGGGTTAAAAGTGAGGAAACTAACCCAAATTGTTCCAGTTCCAGTTCCAGTGCACAAAAATTGAGCATATTCTTCACAGAGGTGATGTTCCACTCTCTCCAACTGAGGTCAAATGCCAATTAGAATTTACAAACAAAATGCAAAGAAGAATATGGAAAATGTGATAGACAGTATTTATTTCCCAGAACTAGTAAACCACAACAAATCAAATTCTAGGGACACACAAGTTTTCGAGCTGATTCATTAATATCTCCATCTTCTACACACAAGTTTCCATGCCTTTGGTAACCCTGAAGACATTTCAACTTGCCATCATTGCATTCTCCATTACTTGGACAAGGTTCACAAATATCTGTAACAATTCCAAGTCAGGAGAAACTATACACAAGAAACAAATAATTTGCAGACTCATACACAATGAGACTACAATATGAAACAGTGGGGTGAGGCTTGCATTAGAAAGTCATCACTATCCCCACCAAATTAAATAAAAGAACAAAACAATGTATAACATTTGAAAACAATCACCAAAATACATAAGAAAAGCAACAACCATGCATAAAGCCATAGTATATTACAAAGAAAAAAGGAAAACAGATGAATTTGTTCATTTTCGTTTGTAACAGCTATTTAACTGCTTTATCCTTATAGTATTCAGTCCTGAAAGAAGGCTATCTTATTCTAATTTTCCTTTTCACGGTATTCATCCCCTCTTTCTAATATGCTTTCTTATTTAATAGAATAAAATTTCAATTTAACGAGTAATATTGAATTGGCCATCATTCCAAGAAAACTCAAATGCACAAAACCGCCAACGAGAAACAAATAAACCAAAAAATAGGGAAAATGATACAAAATAGAATAAAATCGTCCTGAGAATACATGGAGACTTGGCACTTGTCATTCATCGTTCAGTGGCAGAGTGAAATTCGCTAAATCAAAGTTCAATTGAACAACCTAGACCTAGTGGAGTGGCTTGTTGAGTTGTAACATTACATGGCAGAACAATAAGTCACCACACCCCTAGACTTAACACATAACACAATCACATCAAATGCATGACATTCACAGCACAAAAAGAAAGTGAGGGAAATTAGAGAAGCAAATGAATGAGAGAGAGAGAGAGAGAGAGAGAGAGAGAGAGAGAGAGAGAGAGACCGGGAAAGTAATCGGGAGAGTGGAGGTTGGTGTCACAGAAGGGTTTGGAAGGGGTGAAGAGGAAGTTACAGGTCCAAGCAACTAGCGATGCGAGTGCAACCACAAGGATCAGTCTGGGGAAGTCGTGTTTGGAAGGTAACAAATTCTGAGGGGGTTCTCTTCCCATCAATGAGAAAGAACAACTTTCTGAATTCGAATTAGACAAACACTCCCTTTGCCGACCATTCTGCTTCATGTTTCAAGACACATCACTCAACAACAAAACTTGGAGTACTTCTCTCTTTCTTCCGTGCTTTTACGATAGTTGTTAACATTAAGGCTTATCAAACCCAGTCCGGATCCGAATACCGTGAACTAACGGAATCGATTTCGACCCGGATTTATCCTATCAAATCCGGTTGGATGGATCGGTCATCGGATTCCGGTGGATCAATCTGACTCAGCTAATTTTTTACACAAATTGAATTACCTTTATTGGAATTTTTTTTTAAAAAAGTTGGATTTTTTAATTTAAATTTTGAAATATACATGAACTTTTATTATTCAAATAATGTTAATTATATATTTATATAATAAATATATATAATTTTTAATTTTTAATATATATCCAATAAAAATTTAAGTCAATTACTGATCCACTAGTTAAATCACTTACCTACTACCGTGATCGGATCAATAATCAAATCAAATTACACATCTATAAATTAAAGCATTGCTAAACGGAAGGTTTGTTTAATATGTAATTAATAAAAAAATAATTGTATAGAAATGGATCCGTTAATTTCAAATATACAAATTTGCCAGTAGGAATACTTCACATTTTGAATTGCACCCAAAAGACCATTTATCTTATTATTTTTGAATTAATTTTAGTTCACTATCTTCAAAAAATATATTTAAGAAAGGGGTAGGAATTTAACTTTCTTATATGAAAAAAAAAAAGTTTTAATTAAATATTTTATATGAATTTGTAATTCTCATAAAATATATTAAGACCCATTAAAAGTATTTTGTACATTATTGGGAATAATAATTTTTAAGAATCGACTTTTCTAAAAATTATGATTCAAAAAACTTTTCCTCTATCAAACGCACATAAATATATATGTATCATGAAAGTTTTTTTTAAAATAATATAAATAAACATTTTGATATTTAATTAAAATTATCATAAACTTTTAAAGAAAATGTCAAAATCTAGTATATTCAATTAATCCTTTTTATAATTTATAAACAGTCTCCTAATATTAAAAACATACAGATAAATTATTTTATATGATGGATTTTGTGTGATAGTATAATGTATAAATATTGCACCCATTTAACAAATTTCATTCAAACTTTTGAGAATTTTCTAACACCAAGAAAAATAATGTTAAAACCGCATAAAAACTTTTGGATACTTTATCTTTTTTATGCTCGATCAAAACACACAAAAACAATCTTCTACTTTATGGTTGGGGATAATTATTTTTACAATTTAATACTCTTCCTAAATAATAATATACAAAACTTTATTGCGCAAAAATAGTTTGTTAAAATCTGAACCCAAAACCCTCCGTTAACTGTATAATTTATAATGTAGATTAAGTTAAATTGTATTTTTAGTCAATTATAACTTTCAATTTGCAATTTTAATCCCTTAAATTTTAATTATGCATTTTAATTTCCTAATTCTGTGTATAGCGATATGACATTAAGTAGAAGACATATAAGTTATATAAGTTATTTAGTAATATTTAGATTAAATTACACTTTGAGTCCTCTTATAATATTTAATCCGGTCTTCTTTTTTAATTACTCAGTTTTAATCCTCCAACGATATTTATGGTTTAAAAAAGACTTAAATATTTTTTTCCCTGTAATTTAATATATTTTGATTATTATTCCTATATTTTTTTATTTTAATCTTTACAAAAATATGCTTATTTTATTTTTCGTCTTTAAAGTATTTTAAATAACATTTTAAACAGTTAAAAATTTATTTAAACTGTGAAAAAATATTATCAAAACACGGATGAAAAATATAAAAAAAAATACATTTTGCAATGACTAAAATAAATAAAAAATTATAGAAATAAAAATGAAAAAATTTTAAATTGTAAAAAAAAATGTATTTAAACCTTTAAATATGATAAAAATGATTAATTAAGAAAGATTTGAACCATTTTTTCAATACTGTTATGCAAATAATCAACTTTATATGAATAGTTTAAAAATATAAACCAACATAATTCTGAAATCACCCACCAAATCAAATAACTTTGATGTCAACAAGAAAATCAAGGAAGAATTTTGGCTCAAAATTTGCATGGATTTGTATTATTTATTTATAATTTGTATAATCTTATTCATAATTTTGCATGGAATTTACTCGTTTTATTATATTTTATCCTTTAATATTTTCAATTCATGTTACCAAAAGTTATTATAACTAATTAGAAAGAGAGTGACATATAAAATGTTATTATCATTTCTTTTATATTTAATGATTTTCTCATAGAGTATTGCTATCATTTTTCTTAAATTTTCTTTCCAAAAGCGAATGATTATTCATTTGTTTTCTCTCACCATCTACTACATAACCAAATTAATAATAATATAACACAAAAATATTCCATGTTACTTTCAATTATTTTGCATTATTTTAAGACTTTTTTTTACGTTAATGAGCCATGCTGCATCAACATTTTATTTAATCTCTTAACACCATTAGCTATAAACAAAGATCTCTTTTATTTTTTTTTATCAAAAATTCTCTTATATTTAAATATGTAATACATTATTCATCAATTCAATTCTCATAGAAGGCTGGATTGCTCATTTGGGTAATCGCCAGCTGCTATATACACTACAACAAACGCGCTATTCTTCCTTATATTTATATTTAATAATATTGACATGTTATTTACTATTATCTCAATGACTACGTTTTAATTAAATTGAGATTCTTAATTATAATATGTAATTGCTAGTTTAGTACTCTTTTACATCTCAAAATAAGTATCATCCTAAATTATTTTAAAAAATAATAGTAATAATAAATAAATAAAAGAAAATAAAAATTTTACAAAATTAATCTTATATCATTAGTATTTTATTTATATATTTTGTAACTTGTCATTAATATTATAAGAATATGAGTATAAAAAATAATTAATGTTACATTAAAAAAAACTAAAATGATAATTATTTAATGATAAATTATTTTTCTTACATGACAATTATAATGAAATATAAAGCGTATAATTAATAATTATAAGGTACTGATTACAAATTTTAGCGGCATTGCTATCGTTTATTAAAATTTCAAATTATCTATTACTAAATGAAAATTTGAATACAAATATTGTGTTTTGTTATGACACAATTGTCTAGATTGATTTGTTATTAAAATATTTAATAAAAACCTTAAGTTCATTAATTTTCTTATTTTGGTAATCACCATATGTATCATTCACTATAAGTAATGATATTCAAGTTGGGTAAAAGTTATCTCTTCCAATATTCAAAAAAATTGTTATAAAATATTTAAAAATATTGTCTAGAAAACATAACTAATGAGTTGAATAAAATTGACTTGATTTGGTCTAGAAAACATAACATTTGCCTAAAATTTTAACTGTTGGTTTAGTTTAGTTTTTTATTTTTTAAAAATTTATTTGATTACTTATGTTATTTTTTTCTTCAATTTGATAATTTATTTTATCTTTTTGTTTAATTTGTTTTTTTAATCTATTTAAAATTGAGTAGGTAATCATTTAAAAATATTTTTTTTGGTTCAATTTTCTCCTCTTCTATTCGACTGCATTTTTTAAGTTCATTCTTAGACTATTAACATGTGAATATTAAATGAACCGAAAAATTAAATTGAACAAATATGATTAAAATAAATGACCAAACAATTTTTTTCAAAAAACAAAAGATTAAATTAAATTTTTAAAAAATAAAGCATCAAATTAAAAATTTTAAAAGATAAAAAAAATAAACTTAATAAAATACGGTGAAGAAGGGAAGAACCAAATAAGTGATTTGTTTTTTTAAATAATTTGGATAACAATTTGATAAGTAAGTCCATGAGAATGTTTGAAAATAAGGTTAGAATTACTTAGAATTTCTCTATTTTAAAAATTATTATATTTTCAGAAATTATTTTTAACTTCGTATCCAAATTATCTGATACTTCTGTCTGAGTGGCAGATCCGCGCGGATGGTGTGACCTCTGGATTCTGGTGGTTGCAAAATATAAAATCTAAAATCGAAATAAAAGTAAGGTTGAGGCTGAGCAGCGAAAACGTTATTGAGGCAGAAATATCAAAACCATAGATAGAGGTACGTACGAATTTTTGCTTCTGAATCTCCTTTTTCGTTTTTGTTGCTTTATCCGAATTTCTTAATCTCATCCTGTATATAAATAATATTAGTGAAATTAGCATATTTTTCTAACTCTGTTTTGTTTTCTGTTCATCCTCACACTATCATCTATCTGGTTGGATGAGCTTCTAGTTTTGGGTTTTGCATCTCTCGTAGAATTTATCGTTATATAATTAATTTGCTTCATCGATTAAATTTCGTAATTTATTTATAGTATAAGGCGAGCGTTGCTGCTGGTTTTGTAGCTGTGAGCTGGCCATAGTCTAATATAGTACGAAATGTGTGATAAATCTATTTATTGGGTTCTATTATCCAATTAATCAAATTGGGGAGAGTGTTTTAGAGCTGGTTTTGTATGGACTATGGATGTGATTTTGCAAAACACTATTATGCTGGTAACTGCAAGCATACGCAATGTCGTGTACGCTTTGGTTTGAGCCTTTTAGGTCATTTGATCATTTCATGTTAGAGGTCTTTTAAGTTTATCTTATATGCATATGCTCTGGCTTGTAAAAATATGTTGAAATGTATAGGGGAGATTCTTGTATGCCAAATTATGGTTGAATAAATGTGTTTCTTACACAAATTGGGATTGCTTTTACTGGTGTTGGCTCGCAACAAAATATGGCTTTAGTTCTTTCTTTTTGACATTATTAGTTTACTTGGTTGATGTTGTTGTCTAACATGGTGTTTGACTTGCTTGGTCTTGATCTTAAGCTGTGTACTCTGTATAATCAATATATGAGTATATTCTGATATTATAAAGACAAACTTTTGAGCGTGTGTTTGGATGAATGTATACAGAATTAAGTTTACAAGATTGATTATGGTTAAAATTGATTTTGAAGTGAAGTGATTATGTCTGCTTATTTTATATTATAAGCAAGCTAGCGGTTATATTCTGTCAACGCAAGAGTTACTAAAAGTTGTTTCAACTCAATCATGTAAACATTTACCTAAAATCACGTTACATAATATTACTTTATGATTTTGAATGTTTAATTATGAATCCAAATCTGACTGAATATAGATTGTCACTGTTATTTGACTCCATGTCATTTATCATGTATTTATTAGAGTTGCTTCTTCATTTAGTATTTTATTCTATTCTAATGCCCTTATAACTTGGTGCCAACGAAATTTTTTGCTTCAGTTATTACTCCCTATAACATGTGGTGGTGATTTGAAGATGACAGACTTACCAGGGTATCTTCGTGCCTGTTTGCACACAGGGAAGCTTGCCTCCTTGGCAATTTTGGTGTCTGGAGTAATTGTCTTGCAAATTTTGGTCTGTATTGCACTTTCTGTTCTTGATTTATAAGTGCATAAATAGATGACAACTTATTGGTAACAATACCACTGTTTATTTACATCTGTCATCTGCATTGTGTCAGGCATGTGCCTTGTATAATAACTGGTGGCCGATGCTGAGTGGTGAGTTAGAGCACCACTGAAATTTGAATCCAATTTCCAGTGTATCATGTTTTTATTCTTTTCATTGATGAGATTTTGGTGACAAGAACATCCCTTTATTGTTTTCTCTTGCAGTGTTAACATATGTGCTTCTTCCAATGCCTTTGCTGTTCTTTGCGGGGTCTGATGATTCTATAATTTCTGAATCCGATAATAGGTAAGCTGTTATGCTTGAGTCCAAATTAAAAAGTAAGATCATTCAACTTGTTAAATTAGTTTGATCTTTCTTTAACTTAGATTTGAATTTTATCTGAAAAGAAACTCAAGACAGGGGATTAATCTTTCGACATTTTGTTTTGTGGTCTTGTAAATGATGGAGCAGCTGGGTGAATTTTACTAAGTTCTTGACCGGAGCCTCAACTGTGGGAGGCATTGCCATTCCAAGCATATTAAAGCATGCCGGGGTTATCGGTTGGGGAGCCTTTTCAATGGAACTCTCTTCCTACTTTGTGTTTGGAATGGCCGTAATATGTTACCTTTGGATGAGTGGTGATGATGATTACAGTATCCTATGAGATAAGACTTTAGCGGGGCATGCTTCGTCAGTGTAAAAATGGATTTATTCCTTTCATGTGCTATTGATTTTTCTTGCTTTTGTGAGCTTTACCAAAGCATATTTCTTTTCCCGTTTAAAATACTGGCCACCTCAAGTAATTGCGTTTAACAATGAATCATTGATGTACCAATTGTAGAGGAGATTTCAGCCAAGTATACGGGAATTGTATGTAACAGACGATCTAGTGTCTGTTCAGGAATGAGGCAGCTTTGTTGTGCCTTCTTATTGTGATTGTAAGTTTGATTTTCATTAAGCTATTTGATACCGTTGATGGAGGTGGAGTTCTTCTGTATACCACGACACAACTAGGATTCTTCAAATCTTCTAAAAACTTCAAATCCAAGTTTTTTTTTTTTTTCCATATAAATAAAAACTCATGAAATTTGACAAACTTACACCTATACTCCAAAAAATAAATAAGTTTTGCTTTGCCAAATTAATTTTGAGATATTTTTCAAAATCATTTCTGAATGTTAAGTTTTGCTTTGCTTGGAATCCGAATTGATATTGCAATCGTGTTTGTGATTACATATCAATAAAAAATTACAATCTTAATGATATTTGCATTCATGTTTGTTTGTTACGTTATTAAAGTCTGACAGTCTCAAGAAATCATTGGTAAATGGTTTGTTACTTTACTGCATGAATTACAGAAGAACAGGTATCGAAATAAACAATTTAATTAGTAGTATTTAAAAGCTCATCACCAGAGAATAGTATATATTGTCAAAGATTTATTCAATAAGCTAAGTTTAATAAGTTATTTTTATTCTTTTTTTATAGTGGAACTTGAACAAATGTACAGAAAGATACAACTAACCACGAACACGAACAAGGTCATGCCCATACAATCTGCAAGCGGAAAATTCCTGATCTTGAGGAAGGATAGCTAGATGTAGGATGCAATTCCGTTCTTCTTGCTTTGCTCCCATTTTGGCCAAAAATTTGTGCGCCAAATTTAACCAACCATGTTTTTTTTTTTTTAAAGGAACTTAACCTACCATGCTAGTACTTCATAAACTTAACCAAACTTTGTAACTTATAAATAAGTTCCGTAGATTATAAAGTTCTTTTAGACATACCTAAAATCTAAGGACATCATTGGTTTGAAAATAAACATTTTCTATTTGTATTTCATATTTTATTAATTTTATTGATAACTATAAAAATGTTACACTACACTCAATTCTAGTATTACTAATTTTTTTGTTTTCAAGGATTCCGAAGTAAACGATATGTTTGAATACTAGGTTAAAAATGCTTTGGAGAGATTCTTTGCTGAAAAAATCACTATATTTAAAATAAAAAAATTCTCAAATACACTTTAACTTATATCCAAACAGGACCTTCACACAACAAAACAGAGAAACTATATTCTAACTGGAAGGATGGCCCTAAATCTAAACATCCACTATTGCATCAAATGAATGTCAAGAGCTTCTATTCTATTTTATTTTTACCTCCACAGCTTGGCTTTTCAACAAACACTGAAGCAGTAAGTTACTAAACCAAAAATTAGAGAATGAACTGGAAAATTAGAGTTTTGAGGCCAAAAGCATTTGGCACGATAAATCTTTTCTTTCCAACTAACCCATCCAATTTTTTCTCACTTAAAAGTAGAATCAGTTGTTTTTTACACAGCCAAACTATTAGTAGTATCATTGATCCTTATGCCAGAACTGGGAAAACGGTGCAACTTAACACAGCACTCCCAAGTAAACCGATACATACATAGTATTATTATTCTGTATGTGTGTGTGTGAGTGTGTTTTTTCCAAAGTAGTTTGGACCCATGTGATAGGTATTTTGGGATCCTAACTCCATTGGGACTGTGGTAAAAAAATGTCTAACCCAAATGAGAAGGAACGATTTATAATAATTCATCAAACTGAGACGTAGTTACTACGAATTATTGGAACATAAAGCAAATAACAGTGACAGTATGTTATATTGGGAGTAAGAAACAGAACAGGCGAAAAGAAAAGAGACACATAACATTAACAGTAAGAAAAATGCGAATTTCGCTTAAACTCGAATGTTTCATAGCAAAAAAGTAAATTCCATTAGCGGCAAAGGATGAGAGAAAAAGTTGGGTATCAGAAGACTACGCGAAACTGGGGGGCATTAGACTGAACGGCGGGGAGTATCTCCCAGCGGCAGGGCTCGAGGTCTTCGGAGACGGGGCAATAGCCGGCAAGCGTGACCTGGTCGTTGGAGGCGGCGACGGAACCGAACTCGAAAATCGAGACGGTGGTGTTAGGGGGACGGGGAACCTCAACGGCGCCGTTCATCCCTGGGGCCTCGGTGAGGGGTTTCGGAGCGTCTGCGCCGTTCGACTTTGGAATTGACGATGACTTTGCTTCGGGTTGGGGTAGGGGTTGGGGTTTATTCCCCTTTCGCCACCACAGTAAACCCATGCTTCGCTTTGCTTTGTTGTTGGCTAAGGTTGTGCCTGCCTAGGGATTTTTAACATTTCATTATGTCACGCAAACATATCCTAATGCCTCACCCAAATGACCTCATTGCCCTTTCGGTAACCTTTTGCTTTTAGTAACTGTTAACCTATGTTTTTTTGGGTATTATATCATAACATTTTTTTTAATATCCATTTTGATCCTAACATCATGTAAAATTCAAATTTAGTAAATGAGTAAAAAGTTAAACTTGTGAGATAATTGTAGGGTAAATAATCATTTTTGTCCCTAAATATGTAGAATGTTAACAAATTTGTCCTGGAAGATGAAAATTTAAATTTTAGTCCATGAAAATGTAAAAAATGTGACAAATTGATTATGTTAACGTTAACGAAAGAGTTTATGTGACACAGACGGACGAAAATGTCACAACAATGATTGTCAATATGAGTGCTTAATAGATTTTGAATGAAAATCTCAATAAATTATCATTGAACGAAAATATCAATAAGTTACCATTGGATAAAAATGTCAATAATTTTTTATTGAATCAAAATGTAAATAAGTTATTATTGGATTAAAATATCATTAATTTTTTATTGGATCAAAATGTCAGTACATTTTTATTAGACTAATTTGTCATATCTCAAATTTTATTTCATTTAAAAATAAAATATAATTTAAAGGTAAACTTTTTTTATTATTATAAATAATAATAATATTATAATAATTACTTAAAAATAAAAAAATAAATATAAATTAAAAGAATTATACTGTAACTAATAAATTATAATTATTAATAAATATTATTAATTAATATTATGATTATTATTATGTTTATTAATTTGTCTGTCACCGTGCATGCTGAGATCTCGGTGGATGGGGACTGAAAGTTCGAAGTACTTGTGGGGAGAGACACGAGACCAAGTGGAGACGCTTTGCTTCAAGCAGCTAAACAGGTATGAGCAAGGTTTTAAATTACAGTCACAGTTTCTTGGCGTTCCTTGACATTGCGTGGACAAATGCGGCCAATGTGGTCACTGTTGGGTTGCAGACAACCAGACACCCCAAAAATCGTGACGTTGTGGCTGAAATAACTGTTGCAGACCCTTTTTTATAACCTTGAGGGTATAAGAGTCATCATGATTTTAAAAAATGGTCAGCGACTATGATTTCAGCAGCAATGTCAAGGTATTTGGAGTATTTGCGACCGCAATTGTGGTTGCACGAGCTGCATTTGTCTGCTATTCCTTGCAATGTCAATAAACTCGATGAAACTACGACCACAATTTAAAACCTTGAGAATCATAAATGATTGGGAAACTCTACGATCTTTTATTTTATTGAGTGGATTTTAATTACATATAATTGGATGAAAATGAAGGGGGTCACTTCAATTGTTGAAGCTGTTGCGACCGATATGGGAATCTTGACAACTCCACAATTGCATTGGATGGTTCGTGCTAGAAATAAGGGTATGAAAGCTTCAGAGCAGGATTACTTTGAACAGCTTTCAAGCTCATTCAGGTTAGTCCAATCCAGATATTCTTGTGGTAGATGAACATTGCTTCATGTTGTTCCTTTCTTTAGTTGATTTTTCAATCATCACTGAACACATCCTTTTAGGATCATTGTGTGATTGGATCAGGTGCTTAGTGGATTTGATCCCAGCTGAAAAATGTAAGTTTGATGGGGTGAACGACAAGGTGGTCGTGGATGGAGCTAATGGGGTTGGTGGAGTGAAACTTAAAGATTTAGGGTGTTGAATGGTTTGGTTATTGAGGTTCGGAACAGCAGTGAAGATGGAGGTGTAGTGAATGATGGAGTGGGTGCTGATTATGTGCAGAAAGAGAAGGTTGTTCCACACAGCTTTGGTTCTAAAGATGCTGGGATAAGGTTAGTCTGCTGATAATGTTGTGTTAGAAGTGAAGTTCATGCAGGCATGCTGCTTGACATTTCTATACTAATATGAAATTATGAAGTGTATATCTGCATCCCAGTAATATACCAATAAATAAGTTGAGATTTTCGTTCTAACAATTTAGTCAGTCTGCAATTCTGCATGGTTACCTTACCGCAAGTAATTCCAACCACAATTGTAGAAATGGAAGGCTTGTTGTTCATTGAAACTTACAAATTTGTAACCATGAACTGATAGTTGTTAACATAATCCTTGAAATAATTTCACTTGAAAAAATAATAAACAAAAACAATCGACTTAAAAGGACCAGGCTTCTGGCTTGTAAGTAATTTTTTATTTCCATTTTTAATTGGTGGGGGGGGGGGGTGTCTGTGATATGTGCAGGTTAGGGGAAGTAGGAGGAGTTATTGAAAGCTGGATAAGTTAGCCCTACCATTTTAGCATATGTATTCTTTTAGTGCTGTTATATTGGTGTTCTTTTATGGTCTTTACTAATGGAGTTAGTTCTAGTTTGTAGGTGTGCTAGTTTGGATGGAGATGCCGATCGGCTTGTTTATTTTATTGTGCCAACTAAAAGTAGTGGTAGGATTGACCTTGTTGATGGGGACAAGATACTATCCCTGTTTGCCTTATTTATTAGGGAGCAACTAAGCTTTCTTAATGAGAAAGAAGACATGAAAAATTGCCACCAAGCCCATCTTGGTGTTGTACAGACTGCTTATGCAAATGGGGCATCTACTAATTACCTTAAACAGTTGGGACTTGAAGTCAATTTTACTCCACTTACAAGATTCTGACTATTTTCACTTCACTTACAAGATTCAACTAAACAGATATGTTTTGATTGTTTGTTTCAGGTTCAGAAGGGGAAAAAGCTGCTCTGAGATTATTGGCTGTCAGTAAGTTGATCAATCAAGCTGTTGGAGATGCTTTGAGTGGATTGCTCTTGGTGGAAGTCATATTACAGCATATGGGATGATCGATAAATAAATGGAATGAACTTTATCATGATTTACCCAGCAAGCAGCTCAAGGTCAATCATTATTATCTTTTATCTTTTCTGTAACTAGAATTTTTTGCACTGCTGTCAGAAGCTTATATTATAAGAAAATATAGTGTGGTACTACTATACCAGAAATGTTAATCATAATTTCAATTATGTTAATTAACTGTTTAAACTCTGCTGAGGGCGAACCCTGGCACAGCGGTAAAGTTGTGTCTTGGTGACTTATTGGTCATGGGTTCGAATCCGGAAACAGCCTCTTTGCATATGCAAGGGTAAGACTGCGTACAATATCTCTCCCCCTTACCCGCGTATAGCGTGGAGCCTCCGGGCAATGGGGTACGTAGTTTTTAACTGTTTAAACTCTGCTAGCTTGAATGTGTTTGTTTTAACACAGACTAGGTTCAATTCATGCCTTATCACTTTCTATCTCAATTGCTAACTTTTGCAATCTGGTGATGATGTTTTTAACCCAAAATTTCACATTTCACCCTTGTTATGAAATTACTATTCAATTTAAATATTTTAATCTTCCCTCCCTTAGCATGCATGTGCCAATGTAATATATGTGATTATCATTCTAGTGTCAATTTATTTATTTATACTAATTAATTCATGGAAATTCAGAAATTAATGCTTGGTTTGGCTTTTCTCAACTGTCAGGTCAAAGTAGCTGACAGAACGGCTGTTGTTACAACAAATGCAGAAACTGTGGTTGTGAGCCCCCCGGGTCTACAAGAAGCCATAAATGAAGAAACTGGTATCTTTTTATCTCTTCCGTCTTTTCAATTTGTGCGACATGTTTGTTTGAATTACCAATGTGTTTTACCAACTTTCACATTGATGTCAACAAGTGTCTAAGATTAATGAAAAGAAAAATGCAGTAACATAGTATGGCACCAATCCTGACATTGAAGCCAGTTGCACTTCTCCCCACTGATTGAAGGAGGCCGGAGGGAGAGGGAGGCTAGTGACATTTCTCCACACCAATTTTGGAAGATTTGTTGGAGGCTCGTTTTTGTTATGTGTATATATTGCATTGTTTTATTCAAAGACAACATTATTTTTTGGTTTTATCATGCTTGCATGCTTTTATTTGTGAAATCACCAAGAATGGGCAGAGTGAGGGAGGCAAGGAGGCCTAAATAATCAAAAATTGAATGTTATATTCCTGAAAAGTTGGTGTCTTGCTGTTTATGGGATTATACTATTACTGTATCAAGTCCAAGTAGCTTGGCAAAATTGCAGTGAGTGCGAGATATTTGTCAGTTTCATCCATTCATGAATGCCTTTTAGTGCGAAAGATTAAAGTGCAGGATTTCGGTTTACTAATATTGCAGCTTGATACTCTTTCCTCTTCTGCATTTACAGCTAAGTACCCCAAAGGTCGATGCTTTGTGCAACCATCTGGCACTGAAGATGTTGTTCGTGTGTATGCTGAGGCATCCACACAGGAAGCAGCTGATACGCTTGCCAACTTTGTGGCTAAGCTTGTGGATCAATTCTTAGGGTTCATTAGCTCCTGACATCACAACAGCTCCTCCTTCCGTGTCTTCTTTTTAATTTCCATTTGACATTACAACAGAATGTACTTGGCTTTGAAACTTATCTAGCCATCGTGATTTTCCAATAATTTTTCTCCTGCATTTTACTAAGCTTATGCGAGAGTATTTGAAAATCTATCTCTGATGTGTTTATGTTCCTTCCCAACTTAAGAGTGCTAACTAGCAAAGGTATAATTTTCGACATTTAAGTCGTTGAAAATCAGTCACTAATTTGAGCATGACCCATAAATGAAACAGTTACACTCACGACTATTTGGGTATACCGTACCCTTGGATTAGTGAAGTATATTTTTTAAATGGACCGAAATATATTAATAAGTGTTAAAATGAATGTTAAAATAACATTAAATATTTTCAATCACATTCTTATTTTATTTATTTATTTTTAAATATTTTGTACATTTATCATGGATGAAACGAAAATAATAACAAAGAAATATTAAAGCATTAAATAAAAGAAAATTATAAGAAAGATTTCTTTAGGTCTTTGGCTATTGAACTCGAATCCTTTTCACCAACTTTTTTGTAGTACGGCAGTACTAGTTAGGCATTTTGTTTTTTTAGAACAACCAGTTAAGCTTATATTCACTTTATAAGCCTTGCTGGTTGAGAAAAAATAAAGTGGAATAGAATGGGAAAGTGCGTGTTTTTTCTGGGCAATGCTTCGTCACCATTCGTCAATCTTCCCGCGGATTTTGAAGTCCTCATTTCGCAATGTTTATCGCATCAACCATTCCCGACCCCGGAAACCACCGTTTCCGTTTCCGTTTCCGAAAAGAACTGAATGCGACGAGTCTCTGCTTCTACATTACCTATCCAATGGGTGGCACGACGACGCGCGAAACCTCCTCCAAAATTCCTCCGGAGGTGACCTCCACTCGCGCGTCGTTCGCTGGACATCGCTACTCTCCAACTTCTCCCGCCACGGTTTCGTGGCCGAAGCTCGCACACTCTTCGACATAATGCCCCACAGAAACCTCGTCTCTTACAACGCCATGTTGTCCGCGTACCTCCGCTCCGGCATGCTTGACGAGGCTTCCCGCTTCTTCGACACCATGCCGGAGAGGAACGTCGTGTCTTGGACTGCAATGCTCGGTGGGTTCTCAGATGCCGGGAGGATCGAAGATGCGAAGAAGGTGTTTGATGAAATGCCTGAGAGAAATGTCGTTTCGTGGAACGCGATGGTGGTGGCGTTGGTTAGGAATGGGGATTTAGAGGAAGCGAGGATGGTTTTTGAGGAGACTCCTTATAAGAATGTGGTTTCATGGAATGCTATGATCGCGGGTTATGTTGAGAGAGGGAGAATGGATGAGGCAAGAGAATTGTTTGAGAAGATGGAATTTAGGAATGTGGTTACTTGGACTAGCATGATATCTGGTTATTGCCGTGAGGGAAATTTGGAGGGGGCTTATTGTTTGTTCCGGGCTATGCCGGAGAAAAATGTTGTTTCTTGGACTGCTATGATTGGTGGCTTTGCTTGGAATGGCTTTTATGAAGAGGCATTGTTGCTTTTTCTTGAGATGTTGAGAGATTCTGATGTGAAGCCCAATGGTGAGACCTTTGTTTCTCTTGTTTATGCTTGTGGTGGTTTGGGTTTTTCTTGCATTGGCAAGCAGTTACATGCTCAGCTGATTGTTAACAGCTGGGGGATTGATGATTATGATGGTAGGTTGCAAAGAGGTCTTGTTAGGATGTACTCTGGGTTTGGTCTTATGGACTCTGCACACAATGTGTTTGAAGGTAATCTGAAAGATTGTGATGATCAGTGTTTTAATTCCATGATAAATGGTTATGTTCAGGCCGGTCAGCTGGAAAGAGCTCAAGAGTTGTTTGACATGGTACCTGTTCAGAACAAGGTTGCGTCCACCTGCATGATTGCTGGCTATCTTAGTGCTGGCCAAGTACTAAAGGCTTGGAATTTGTTTAACGACATGCCTGATAGGGATTCCATTGCATGGACTGAGATGATTTATGGGTATGTGCAAAATGAGCTCATTGCTGAAGCCTTCTGCTTGTTTGTTGAGATGATGGCTCATGGTGTTTCTCCTATGAGTTCTACATATGCTGTTCTATTTGGAGCCATGGGTTCAGTTGCTTATCTTGATCAGGGGCGGCAATTACATGGTATGCAGTTGAAGACAGTGTATGTATATGATTTGATTCTTGAGAACTCTCTAATTGCAATGTATGCAAAATGCGGGGAGATAGATGATGCATATAGGATATTCTCTAACATGACTCACCGGGACAAAATTTCTTGGAACACCATGATCATAGGCCTTTCAGATCATGGGATGGCCAACGAAGCTTTAAAAGTGTATGAAACTATGCTTGAATTTGGAATTTACCCAGATGGCCTTACATTCCTTGGTGTCCTGACAGCATGTGCCCATGCGGGTCTTGTAGATAAAGGGTGGGAGTTATTTCTTGCCATGGTTAATGCTTATGCTATTCAACCTGGTTTGGAGCATTATGTTAGTATTATCAATCTTCTGGGCCGAGCAGGAAAGGTGAAGGATGCAGAGGAGTTTGTCTTGAGGCTACCAGTTGAACCAAATCATGCCATTTGGGGAGCACTGATTGGAGTATGTGGGTTTAGTAAAACTGATGCAGATGTCGCTAGGCGTGCAGCCAAACGACTGTTTGAATTGGATCCTTTAAATGCACCAGGCCATGTGGCCCTTTGTAACATATATGCCGCAAATGATAGGCATATTGAGGATACTAGTTTAAGAAAAGAAATGAGGATGAAAGGTGTGAGGAAGGCACCCGGATGTAGTTGGATATTGGTGAAGGGGACAGTTCATATTTTCTTCTCAGACAATAAATTACATCCACGTGTTTAAGAGATGTTATAATTGTTATTTGCGATTATTTGGAAATGAAAAGTACAACATAGTGCACCTGGCTTCCACTGTTATAGAGTTCGGGGAAAGTAAAATATTTGTAGTTTTATCCTCGTCGAGGATAAGAGGATTCTGCTATAGGATAAGTTAACCTAAAAGATTAGGCATTCAGGACTTCCATTATATTATGAGGATCAAATTGAAACAAGTGTCATGTATAGGGACTAAACGCATTTTGAAAGTGAGATCGGTACAGTTGAGTTTGAGATTAGATATTGAGTGAATATGACAAATATTTTTTGGCAGAAAACTACCACTGACAGTTTAGATTGCAGGCAACAATAGTTTTTTTTTTTTTTTTTTTTTTTTTTTTTTTTTTTTTTTTTTTTTTTTTTTTTTTTTTTTTTTTTTTTTAACTCTCTGCATTCCCTGGATATATGATTCAGAGTCCATGGTGTTGGTTTTATTTTATAACCAACCTTAATTGGTTAACTATACTTATGGATAGTCATAACTATTCCTATGGATAGTCATAACTATTCCTATAGTTAACTACTCTTATCTCAACCGCTATTGACTTTCCATCATAACCATACACACATAACTATCTTTGATGGAAAGGTCTATATATAGGTGTGTATCTTCAATTTCTGTGGTCCCTGAACTCACTCACATATAAAATGCATATACACCATCCAGTGCAAATTGAGAGAAGAGTTTGGAAGACTCAAGAAATTACTTCACATTGCAGTATTACAACCCAATTCAAGCAGCAATGGCGGGAGGTATTTATATTCTATTTCATTCCGCATTGATCTAATATTATTTGTAAAAATGATTAGATCATTAAGTATATAGAAAATTTTAACATTTGGTATCAGAGCAAGGTTCAACCTCTGCCTTGTTTTTACGTTTTGGGTTTTACTGGATATTTTGATTTAAAGTCTTAAAATAAAGTTTGATTTTAAGAATCATAAAGAAAATAAATTTTTAATGATTCTAGACTTTAAATCATGAAAAACGGTGTAAAATTTTATGAAGTGTGTGTCGTTTTATTAAGTTTTAAAATGACAATTTTGCGTGCTTCTATATCCTTTTGCTTAATGTTGAAGACAATTTAAGTTTGTGTCGTTTTATTAAGTTTCAAAACGACAATTCCTTTTGATTTTGACATTATCAAGATAACGTGCATGTTCTTGTACTTTTACTCTGAAAAATAAAAGCAAGTTCTTATTTTCAATGCTTTTATTCTGCAAGAAATGCTATTTTGTCATCTTATGCTTTATAAATCCATATCAAAAATAAATATTAAATTATATTATTGAGTTATCCATGGGAATAGAAAATATAATTTGATAGTTTTATCATAAAGTATGTATAATGAATAAATAAATGTTTAGTGATCCTCATAATTTAATTAATTAAGGTTTAGCCACAACACCCTTAGTTAATTAAATTACAAATTCAGAGCCTCTAGATCACATAAGGAAAATAACATTAATTGTAATTAGTCGTATGTAATATGATAAATATCATCTCACAAGATTATTTATCATGTTTTTGTATGATTAATTAGGCTAAAAATATTAAGTTATGTTCTTGATTTACCCACAGACATTAGGAAATATAACTGATATGTTTTATCATTAAGTTCATATGAATTTTATTGAATTAAAATTTTAGCCCACAGGCAAATTTTATGTCACTAAATTCATAATTCTTTGAGCATGTTTTACATTGGTAAAACATGATAATGATTTATTTTTTGCCTCAAATTTTAAGAATAAGCATATATTTTGCAATTGTACAATCTGTTAGTTCTATTGAAGTTCCTGAATTGAGAGGGGACAATTACTCAATTTGGAAGAAGAGAATTCTCCTGAATTTAGGATATATGGACATTCTTGAAGCTATCAGAAAACCTGAACCACCAGCTATTACTGAGAATAGTGAACCAGATGAGATGGATCGCTTTGAATGGGAAAGATCCAACCGTCTGTGTGTCATGTTCATTAAGACAAAAATCTCTGTTGGTATTAGGGGCTCAGTGGAAAAGCATAACAATGTCAAAGTGCTCATGAAGTCTATTGATGAACAATTTGAGACTTCAGGAAAAGCACTAGCCAGTACTCTAATCATGAGATTTTCATCAATGAAATTCACTGTCTTAAGGGATGTGCGTGAGCACATTATGCAGATGAGGGACATTGCGGCCCAATTGAAAACTTTGGAGGTGGATATGTCTGACACTTTTCTTGTCCATTTTATATTGAACACTCTCCCAGCACCATATGGTCCTTTCAAAATATCCTATAACACGCATAAGGACAAATGGTCTATTAATGAGCCCATGACCATGTGTGTTCAGTAGGAGGGAAGGTTGCAATTAGAACAAGGAGAGAGTTCTCTGCTAACAATTGAGAAAAATGACAAGAAAATAAAATATAAGAACAAGGGAACTGGTAAAATACCACCCCAGATTGGAATTAAGAAGGAATCATCCAGATGTTTTTTCTGTAAAAAGAAAGAGCACATGAAGAAAGAATGTTCTAAGATCAAACAATTGTTTGAAAAGAAAGATATGTCTACCTCTTTAGTCTGTTATGAATCTAATATGATTAACATAAATCATAACACATGGTGGATTGACTTTGGTTCTACAATCCATGTTTCAAATACCTTACAGGGTATGCAAAACCTAAGGAATCTAGTGGGCAGTGAACTGTGCATCTATTCAGGCAATTAGATAAGTTCACCTGCGGAGGCCATTGGAACCTGCAGTTTAGTTTTAAGAAGTGGTTTTATTTTGAATTTGGAAAAGACCTTTTATGTTCCTAGTTTTTCTACGAATTTAATTTCAATTTCAAGATTTGTACCATTTGGTTATTCTTTTTCATTTTATGAGATATCTTTCAGTTATTTTATAATTCTGATCTCATAGGGAATGATATTTTATGTGATGGTCTTTTCTATATTAATTTGCAAAATGATACCACTTATGACGCTATGCATGTTAATGTTGGCATTAAGCGATGTGTTATGAATGAGGATTCCTCTATGCTGTGGCACCGGAGAATATAACACATCTCCATTCAGAGAATTAAAAGATTAGTGAATGATGGAGTACTTAGTACTTTAGATTTCACTGATTTTGAGACTTGTATAAATTGCATTAAGGGAAAACACACAAGCAAGTCTAAAAAGGGTGCCAAGAGGAGTACTAAATTATTAGAGATTATACATACAGATATCTGTTGTCCTGATATGGACATATATGGTCAGAAATACTTCATCTATTTTATAGATGATTATTCACGATACATGTATTTCTACATGCTTAATAATAAGTATGAAGCCTTAGATGCCTTTAAGGTATTTAAGTCTGAGGTAGAGAATCAATGCGGTAAGCAAATTAAGATCGTGAGATCGGATAGAGGTGGAGAATACTATGGTAGATACACTGAAGATGGACAAGCACCTGGTCCATTTGTGAGGTTTCTTGAAGAGCATGGGATTGTTGCCCAATACACTATGCCTGGTTCTCCGAATCAGAATGGTGTAGCAGAAAGAAGAAACCGAACATTGTTGGATATGGTGCGAAGTATGCTCAGTAGTTCCAAGCTTCCTAAGTTCTTGTGGAAAGAGGCACTTAAGACGGCAGTGTACATATTAAACCGAGTTCCAACTAAGGCTGTTCCAAAAACGTCATTTGAATTATTTAAAGGTTGGAAACCGAGTTTTCGACATGTACATGTTTGGGGATGTCCGTCTGAAGTTAGAATTTATAACCCACAAGAAAAGAAGCTTGACCCAAGGACTATTAGTGGGCATTTCATTGGATATGCTGAAAAGTCTAAGGGATATAAATTTTATTGTCCATCTCACAACACTAGGATTGTGGAATCAAAAAATGCTAAATTTCTTGTGAATGACTTAATTAGTGGGAGCGATCAATACAGAGATTTTGTTTCTGAGAATGATCATTCAGTTGCTCAACCATCCACTTCAAACGCAAGACTAGTTGTTATCCAAAATACCCCTCCAGTTCAACCGGGTATTATACAACCAATCATACAGGATCCACAACCTGCTGATGATCTAGTAGATCAAGTTGTTCATGAGGAACATGAAGAAATTGTTGATCAACCAACCGAACAACAAGTTCCTCAAGAAGCTGATGTCTCAATATTACGAAAATCTACTAGAGTAAGGAAATCAGCGATACCTAGTGATTATGTTGTGTATTTGCA
>PYAF01000012.1:318532-388586 GCA_007407185.1 Glycine tomentella
TAAAAATTAAAATTTTAAATAATTATAAAATTAAAATCCAAATGACTAAAATTTTTAAGATTATAATCTTACTTAAGCTTTATTTTAAATATCTTTAAAAATAATATTGTATCAAGACATAACATGAAAAGTTAATAAAAATATTTACAGTACAAAATATGAATTTAATTAGAATATATTGATCATATAAATTTTTTATATTATTATCTAGCAATAATTTCATATATATGATAAGATGTTTAACTTTCATAATAATTATTTTAGAAACTAAACAAAAAATACTTCAAAAGTTAAGATGAGTCAATATTTAATTGAGTGACTAAAAATAAAAAATAAAAATTTTAAAAGACTAAAAATATATTTTATCTTTTATTTTCTGAATATATATATATATATATATTATTAAATTTCAATATGTCATTCACCCCAATTTCTCGAAAAGCAAAGGGCTTTGCTATTTTGCTTCTTCCCATCAGTAGGGAGGCCTTTTTCCCATAAAAAAAGTAATAGATAGACTTTTCTTTCTCTTGGTCTCAGGTTAGGTAAGTCGTGCCACTTGGCACGATTCTTATTAAAAATCGATTCTTAAAAATTTGATCATTATTTCAATTGTTAACACTTTTTATAATAAAATAGTGTGATCGCGAACATAACTATACAAAAAGAGTCACAAAAAGTATTAGCAATTGATATAAAAATCAAATTAGACATCAAATATTTAACAATCAATTTTTATTTAAAAAAAAATAATAGAAGTCGTCTCACGTGGCACGACTTATCTCCCAATGATAATTTTTTTCTTCCTACCACTATTTGGTAAATAAAAAAAAAAAAAAAAAAACCATTGGCGATAACGTGTCCCGTACGTTTTAAAATGCAAAATAAAAACAATACTCTCCTCCTTAACACTGTAAACCTTTTTGATGCCGGACAATTTTATATACATTATTATTATTGATTATACGCACTCTTATGAGAAATTACGTATATTTTTTAATTTTTATAAAATTTTCACATATCTCTTTTAAGAATTAAGAAAATTAGGTATATTTTTTTAAAAAATATATACAAATTTCTTAAATATTATCTAAACATTTGATAAATAATGTGAATTAACAATTTTGATTAAAAAAGTTAAATATATTTTTCATTCTTATAAATATATAAATATTCAAAATCTATCACTATAAAAGATATCTACTTTTTATACTCACAAAATTTAAATTTATCATTTTTTTTGTTTAGAATTAAGTTCATGTACATCCGAACTTATCTGTATATTGTTATAGAAAGTATTATGTCTTTCAACTTTTGACATCACTTTATATGTATAACCAATGTAAAAAAGTTGAAAAATTTGACATTTTTTACAATAACATGTAAGTTTAGATGTATCTAACCCAACTTTTGCGAGAATGAAAAATAGATAAAAATAATTGCTTGCTACAAATTTAAAAGACTTTTATATTTATGAGAATGAAAAATATATTTTATTTTTTAAAATCAAAATTTTCAACGCACGTAACTTGTTAATGAAATGCTTATAAGACATTTAGAGAGTTGTATAGATTTTAAAAGTAAAAAACAGGTATATGTAATTTTTTTAAATCTCGTGAAAGAGGAAAGATATGTATATATTTTTTTATAAAAAAATTATGTAATACAATTTACTTTTAATTTTTTTCCATATACTAACACTATTCAGTATTCAATATAAAAATTATATATATAATTAACAAGATCATTTGGTCTATATCCTTGAACCTACTCCATCTCCGCTTCCACTAATCAAAACTCAAATTCGCCACTTTTTCACATGCTATTAAATATACCCCTACCCTCAAATTTAGAATATCTCAATTTTTTTTCATCCTATGATTTAGAAATAACTTATTTTACACTATATTTAATTTAGAGAAAACAAAATAAAACAAAAGAAGAAAGTTATAGAAAATAAGACAATCTTTTATGTTGTTGGAAAAAGAACAAAGTGAAAGAAAAGAAAAATAACTTTTTAACTTAATAAATAATATTTTAATCATAAGAACTTGAACTATGCACAATGCAAGTTGAGAATACACAATTATTCTGACTGCTTAAATTGATCCGTGACCAAATAATAATAATAATAATAATCATAAATTGATCATAGGTCCAAAGCCTCAAAGTGGATTCCATGTCATGGCCGATGTGGATCAAGAAATTTCTCGTACCAATCTTTGTGTGCGCTCAATATATGCATCTTTTTTAAACGGAGAGATGCTTAAATATTTGTGTATATTATAGGAAGGCTTTCTTCGTACACTAGGAATAAGTAGAATTATTTTTTTTGGGTGCTACAAACTAAAAAGTATATATATTAGAAAATAATTGTTATCCCAGTGTATGAAAAAATCAATTCATAACAGAAAAATTAATGGATTTTTCCTTGATATGACCATGCAAATTACAAGGTGCTCTATGGAAACATGGAGAGGAACCTCAGCAATGTCGTTTTCTTGTCCTTCCAAGGGACTGAAGGGAGTCTGCTCCTTCTTCTGCATTGTGTCCCCCTATAATATGTACCTTGAAACAAATTACCTAAATTTGATTGATATTATTCATGCTTTTTATTTCAACATTATGTGATGGCTTCATTGCCAAGTGGGAACACTAGAAGATGCCTACATATAGGGTTATTATATCAAAGTGCAGAAGGGCCTAACTTTTCTCCTATTACTGCATATATATTCTCACATTCAGAACAATTGAGTCTTTGGTTTTACGCAGCTGTTAGGTGTTCAAAGGTCAACTGGCTCTCACAGTCAAACTGACTCTAGCTTTGGCTAACCGAAATCGTTAAATTTAAAAATATGTGTTTTTTAATCGCATTAGAGTTTCTTAAAGCATTTTCCTCTCAAATTTAAAAACAAGCCACCAGAAGCTTATCCGCTTAGGGGAATTGAGTCCATACCAGGATTTCACCTATGTGGAAATATCATTTCTATTTTGTCAACTAAAAATATTAATAGATCATATAAAAAAAAAAAAACAGAAAATATTGCAGTTTTGAAAAGTCACAAAGTGATTTTCAATACCATGTACTCGAGTATGTGTCTTGTAGTCTAATTAAGCGGGTAGCTGAGAAACAATTACATTTCTCATTCAGATTTCAGAATGTGAATTTTTTCTTGTTTTTGTAATGCTTGTCAAAGTTGCTAAATTGACCAAATTCTCTATAAATAGTAGAAATGTGATTCGTTCCATGCATCACCTAAGTGTCCTTAATCTCCACTTGATCACTTGCTTTCCCCTTCTTCACATATGGCGATTTATCTTTTCTGTCTTCTTCTTGCTATCACCTTGATTTTCATGCAAACTCTGGCAGATACTTCATGCACTGATTGTTTCATTCATTCTCGGGCAGCATATTATCCAAATTCTGAAGAACACGGAACAGATGGCAAGAAGTTAAACTGATAAGACGATGATTTAAAAAAATAAAACTTAAACTGTTATCTGACATGTTCTTGTTGAATTCATTGCAGTTGGTGCATGTGGGTTTGGTTCCTTTGGTGCAACAGTCAATGGTGGAGATGTATCAGCTGCATCTTCTCTTTATCGAAATGGTGTTGGTTGTGGTGCTTGTTACCAGGTGAGTACCCAACTGCGGATTAAGCTAGCTACCATTGCTACGTTACGTTTGAAGAGAATTAATGCCATAAAATTTATGCATGTGCCTAGCCGTACATTGTGGTTATAAGCCGTAAACTTATATGCAAGTTAATTTTCAAAAGATAAAATGAAATCCCTTATTTAGTCCCACATAGGACAATTTTGGGAAAAGTTTACTCTTTATAAACTTTATTCAGCCAACGCAAGCCATCTCTCCTGACAGGGATGGGAATAGCTTTGGAGCTTTCCTGTTAACACATTTGGTTAAGGCTATCCACCTCTTGGTGGATCTCTAACCCAATTTTTTTTCTTTCTTACCACACCATGTTTTTGACCCATATTATGTCATACTATATTATTATGGGGTTATTTCTGCCATTTGGTTCGCACAAGTAAACTACTCATCACTCATGAAAAGTATCTAAAGTTTGGAACTAATTTATTAATCTCATGTTGTACTATGGACTTTGGTCAATAATCAATAGGTGAGGTGTACCAACAGTGTCTATTGCTCAGAAAATGGTGTGACTGCAGTTATAACCGACCAAGGATCAAGTGATAACACTGATTTCATTCTTAGCAAACATGCATTTAGCCGGATGGCTCAAACCACTGATGCAGCTGCTTCTCTATTAGCCCTTGGCGTGGTTGATATTGAATATAGACGGTAACATAAAAAAACTCTCATCATCATATAACCCATTTTGCATCAATATTTGCCTTCTTTTTTCTTTTTTTTTTTTTTTACTTAACTGAGGCTTTTATCTTTCTATCTGTGTCCAGTGTTGCATGCAGCTACCCAGATAAAAACATAACAATCAAGATAGATGAGAGCAGCAACAACCCTTATTACTTGGCTTTTGTCATTTGGTATCAACAAGGAAGGAGAGACATAACTGCTGTGCAGCTCTGTGAGGTACTATCTATCTGCCAATTAACTCCTTTGTTTTGTGATAACTAAGTTACAATTTTGTTAAATTTTTAGACAGAATTAACTCAATTTTTTAATCAGTTAATTTTAGTAGGAAGGACGTAGGTAAAACGTTTACTAAATCATATTTTCAACTAAATAACAATTGCTTGCTATATTGAAATCACTAGAGATCAATCACCCAACTTTTTACCAAACCATTGGAAACTATCCCTTTCTTTTATTACAAGTACAAAATCTCAATTGAATTATAAATTTATAGTACTATTAGTGAAGATAACCAACTCATTTAACATTGGGAAACAGTGCTAGTGCATAGCTATGGCAATAATGACAGTAATTTCTTTACGGTGTGCAGACTCAAAACTTTGTGTGCAAGTTACTGGATAGGAGCCATGGGGCAGTGTGGACTACTACCTCTCCACCAAGTGGACCCTTGTCTTTGAGGATGTTGTTTAGTGATGAAGAAGAGGGAGAAGAAACATGGGTAGTTCCTGTTAATAACATACCCGGAGACTGGAAGGCTGGTGAAACATACGATTCAGGGGTACAAGTGAACCAATAGAGAATTTAGCAGCAAAACAAATTCATTAATGGCATACTATTATGGTTTTATTTTTCTACGAATAAGTAGTGATGGCATAGTAGGGCTGTACATACTATGCATGCATGTCACCCAATTCCATTGTATTGAAGTAATTTTTTCATTTTTACATCTCTAATCATACAAATTTAATAACAATGTTGAAACGACTTGTCAGATCACTTTTTTTTTTTTTTTTCATGTAGCATTCATTTGTTGAGACTGAGCCACTAGACTCGTCATAGTATTAATAATATAACTCAGAAGGTAGACCAGAGAGAAATGTCGTCATTGCTTCAATGCATCTCAGTATGGAAACCAAGAGAAACGAAATGAGTATCAATACCTTGAGATCAGAATTAACATCTGCAAAGAGAATTAGTTAAAAATTAATGAGACAACGAATTCGTTAATAATTTTATTAATAATTTTAGTTAAACAATCTTAGAACACTGATTAGGACTTGGGAGAATGAAGCATTTTCCAAGTCCACCAAGACGGGAAACAACTTAAGCTTTTAGGAGAGTTCTTTGACATGGTATCAGAACTGCTCAAGAACTCCATCTTTTTCCACCCGATTGATCTAAACAAAGTTGAATTGGGTATGTTAGAGATATAAAGCCAGCCATTCGTGGGCCTCTATCTATACAACCTTCAGCTTTGTTCATTGACAAAAAGGTCACATTTTCCATCCACTTAGATACCATAATTAAAATTATTGTCTACTTCAAACTCTGAATCCGCTCACCTTTCTGTCCTGTTTCACCCCACAAGCTCCCCTTGCATTGCCCTATAAATTAGCAGTATTTATAGGTGACAGAATATCATCAATCATCTTATCATCATCGACAAAAAACCCATGATCCCACATGAAAACCGTGATCTGTTAAACTTACTCCTCAATACCAAAAACACATGATGGATTCAGGTCAATCATCATAATGGTCAGCATAGTAATTCAGTGAGGTGCAGCATTTGTTGTCATTTTGTTTTCCCCAAGATAGCTGAGAAAGTGGATCTGATCACCTGATAAGTGTTGTCAAATTTGTAATTACTGATCACCCAAGAACACCAGCTTGTACTTTTCCAAGAGCAGACACTGGCGCCATTTTCACTGATGCCCCCAACATAACACACCTCAACTCAACAAAACGCCGCTTCTCATTCAGATTTCCTCCATCCTCTCCATTATGCTATACTTATTTTTGTTACTGTAATTTAACAAAAAATCCAACTTTTGGGGGTGCACTACTTCAAATAAATTTATTTTTTTTCTATGTGTAGATTTAAAATAAGATGAATAACATTAACTTTCACATACATCAATTTAATAATATAAATTTCTTATTATAATTAAATATAAAAAATATATTTTATCAATTAACGAGTATACATATATAGTGAAAGTTTTAGTTAATTAAAAAACACTTGGAAATTTCTTTTCATATCTTCACTGTACATATATGCTACTGGAAAACTCATAAGTAGTAATTGAGCCAATAGTTTGCCAGATATTTGCTCAACATTTATTTTACTTTTTTTCTGAATCCCTCTTCAGCCTTCATGCTGTTTATCACAGTTTTTCTACAGCAAGTCGAGAAGGAAAAACAATGAATAATGCTTTCTTTTTTCAGTACATAACAAACCAAACCCTTCAAATATTTCCTTTTTTTTTGGTACAGATTACTAGTGTCTTTCACTGTAGACAATCCTAATCGTTCCAGATAAGACCAGTGCGAGCGATAAATGCAGCTATATATACGTACGACTCAAACTTGAGACAAATGCTGCTGAAACAATTTCGCGCTAGTTGATAGTTTCAAAGATTTCTTTGGTAGTTTAACCAAACAGCTGGAATCCCTGTGACAACTCCAGTGGAGCCATTACCGGCCACCGGCACCCCAGTTAACGCTGACAATGACATAGAATTCAAATTACAAGAAGAATGTTCGGCCACTTTCACCCTCACTGAAATGTTTATAACCCCATTTCTCCTAACTTTGCCGTCCCACAACCTATAGCTCAAGACGTGCAATTGATTTTCGGGCATGTACCCTCCAATGAAATCAGAAACCGGAATTTGTGCCACGCCAACACTGTTAGACCCTGATGATGACGTTTTGCACTTCACTTCAACGGTTATGAACCTTGCATGCAATGGCACGTCCATCACAACCTTCTCATTCCACGAAGGGTAACTTCCACCCTCTGAGTCCACTTTCGTAGCAGCACTTGTGCCGCTGCTAGTGTCGGATTGAACCGTCACAAATGTGCTTCCTCTAATGGATTTTCTATTCATTTGGAGGTTTTCTGCGGACAAAATTGTCATCTCTACAGTTCTTGACATCGTAATATGTTAGTATGAGTGGGAATTAATGTTGGAGTTTGAATTTTGAAATGTTTGAGTTGAGAAGGAGAAAGAGTACAGAGTTAAATATATGAGGTTTTGAGAAACATGAGAGAAAGAAGAGAGAAAGAAAGAGGTTGCTTCAGTTTAATGTTGAAGTACTTTCCCCGTGCCTTTCAATATGAGCCGTTATTACAACAACATATGGCGCGTGTTTTGGAAGGTTGACGGAGTAAGGATTTTGTACGAGGCCAACGTTAGAAAAAAGGCTGTGGCCGTTAGACTTCACGGCAGAATCTACGAGGAAGTTTCAACCCTGTTGGGAGGAAGTTTCAACTTTCAATAGTTGCCGCAAATTTACATTAATTAACTATTATCCTACACCTCAAGGCTCAAGGTCGAAGGTTCCTTTAATCTTTGTTTAGTATATTTAGCTTAAGAATAAAGAAAAATTCTAAGGTAAACGTAGGTATCCTTATTGTATACTACACTTAAATATGTCTTTGATTTTTAATAAATATTTAATTTTTTTAATAAATTTTTATTTTGCGTTGATTTTTAATAAAATAATAATTTCTATTTTTTATTTTTGATACTTATTTTTAATTTATGATAAATTAGTAAATTTTGTATTTTTTATTAAAAAATTCATTTGTTATTAGTAGAAACTAAAATAAAATTTGTTAATTAATTAAATAACAAATACAAAATTTACTAATTTATCAGAGACGAAAATAAAATATCAAGAACCAAAAAATAAAAATATTATTTTATTAAGAATTCAACACAAAACAAAATTTATTAGAAAACAAATACAAAAATTAAATATTTATTAGACATAAAATCATATTTAAGCCTAAATAGTATTCTGATGTTAAACAACTGAGTGTATGTGCTAAAAGAAACTGGGTGTATGATTATGTAATTTATTTGCTATTTTTTATATATTATGATACTCTCAAATAAAAAAATCTAGAAAAAGAATCTTTTTTAGTTGACAGTAAAGAAAATTCTGATAGTGCACTAATTATATTTATTTTTAATTGTAATGCTTTCTGGAGTTGGATGACTTTTTCACGAAAAGTCGAAAATACTTGAGAATTGAGATGTTTGATATGCTGGCAGAGCACTTGTTTTTAATTGGTTATGGTTCTACTCCAAAATCCCTTTGCTAAGTAAACTCCAAAGGAGAGAATTCCATCTTTTGTTTTGTTGTGTTTTTTAATTTTTCTTTAATGGGAAGTTTCTTCTAAACCAAGTCAACTGCCCATGTTGCTCTGAAACACTACAGGCTTGACTGTTTCTTTGTAGACAAAGAAGGATAGGTAGAGAGAGAAATACCCGGAAGCTTACTAGTTTGGAGACTATTATCTCACGTGTTCTTGTTAAAATCTCTAACCCGATTTTTTTTCATACCCCACCATGTTTTTGACACAGTATTTTTGGGGTTGTTTGTCATTTTTGGTTATCAAATGTAATTCTTTGAAACTGATATATTATCTCACTAACCTGTACTTTAGATGGTCAATATAATCAACAGGTGAGGTGTACCAACGGTGACTATTCACTGCAGTTATAACTAATCAAGGTTCAAGTGATAGCACTGATTTCATTCTCTTAGCAAACATGCCTTTGGCCGGATGGTTCAAACCACTGGTGCAGCTGCTTCTCTATTACTATTAGCCCTTGGCGTGGTTGACATTGAATATAAAGGGTAACATAAAGCTCTCAGCATATGATATTATAACCCATTGTTTCCACGCAGCTGTATATATGTGTCCACTATTGCCGGAACAGAGTGCTCTTAGGTGTGCCTCAGACAACACTTGTTAGTGTTGTCTTAACAACAACAATAAAGTCTTATCTCAT
This sequence comes from Glycine tomentella, assembly GCA_007407185.1. NCBI lineage: Eukaryota > Viridiplantae > Streptophyta > Magnoliopsida > Fabales > Fabaceae > Glycine > Glycine tomentella. The sequence goes on from PYAF01000012.1 coordinate 327,917, forward strand.
TAGGTGAAGTTGACTACATGAATTACACGACTTCATTCCAATCGGTTAAAAACCAAAATTTCAAGAATATTACTAAGTCATGAGATCTCTCTTGATGATTTTCTCCAATGTCTTTTTTGATCTCCCTCTTTTCCTTTTCACACAACTAAAAATCATGCTATATATTCTGTTGATGGTTAAAAGTGTTGTCTTAAGGCCCCCCAAAAAATATATACACAGGAACTGAGGACCATAACACCATGCATAAATCACATTTTTCAGTTCTATATTTCCACGGGTTTGGACATCTTGACTTACAGTTACAAGAATTCTTCAAAAAAAAAAGACTTACAAGAGGAGTTCTTAATAATAATCTAAGCAAGCAAAATTTGATCTAGGCAAAGTTCAGATGATATTTCAGAACTGACAAGCATTTTAAGTCCAGTTTTAAGATCTGCTATCCCTTCCCCCAAAACAGCACACACAGGAAAGATGGGAACACCCTGGACCCTTCTCTTTAACTCTTTATACACTTCATCTGCACCTTCCTCATCAGTCTTATTTGCAACTATCAAGGATGGCCGATTGGATAAACCGTCCTGATGGTATTCTAGCTCTAAAATTAAGTCTCTCAGCTGTTCCCATGGTGGAATTCCCTTTCTTCCATTTAAAGCAGCAGCCAAGTCTACCACATAAGCAAGAACCTTTGTGCGTTCTATGTGGCGCAGAAACGCATGTCCGAGTCCACGATTTTGGTGTGCACCTTTTATAAGTCCAGGAATATCAGCCACGGTTATTGAGAGATCATCATAGTTTAGATTCCCCAAATTTGGCCTAAGAGTAGTGAAGGCATAGTCACCAACAGCAGGCTTAGCCCTTGATATAGCCCCAAGTAAAGTGCTTTTACCAGCATTAGGCATTCCCACAAAGCTCACATCAGCAATACTCTTGAGTTCTAATATAAGAACAGTCTCAGAACCAGGTGAACCTGCTTGCTGAGAGGAGAGAACACAGTCAGGGTCCTGAACATTGTCCATGTGTTGGCATGAAAATGCCATAGTCACAGACTTCCTTGAATCTTTGGAACAAGACACATTGCCCAGACCACCCTCTCCTCCACGAGCAATGACAATTTGTTGACCTTCTTCTGTTAACTCAGCAACATTGTATAGTATCTCTTGTTTCTCTCCTATATCCTCTGTTCCAAATTCAGGAGCTCCATTAGAAGTGGAGAGTTGAGAAAATACATCTGTTAATGCAACTTGTCTTGATTTTTCAGATTTCTTAACATCTGTTTCTTCATCTTGTGATGAGGAGCAGCCAGTAGAATGTATTGCTTTGACTTCCCCACTAGTAACACTGGAGGTAGAACCATTGCCAGGGTTAGGAAAATCATCAACAAGTGCTCCGGGAATATCCCATGGGTCTACATCTGTTGCGGATTGAGTTTTGACAACAGAAGGAATATCACCATTAACGAGATGTATTACAGTGCCAATCGGTACGCGGGCAATCTATAAATAAAGCATATGATTTTGTAATGAACTTGCATTTCTGTATTGCAAACATGGTCAAATAAGAGAGAAGAAAACTATGAATTGTTTTAAAAGAAAATGAACAGGTAAACATCAATTACCTTATCAGCACCCCTGCTACCTATCAACTTTTTTGATGATCCAGGTCCTCCTTTCTCGGCTATCTATCGGACACCATTAGCATCACCAATCTTTTAGACATGAAAAAGCTCATGATTTCACAAAATATTTTGGCAGAAGATACAAGCGCATACCAGGTGACGCTGCAAACCACTGAAGTCCCAAACTCTGTGAGAGCATTCCAGAATCACATCACCACCTCTCCCCCCATTGCCACCTATGTTAAACACAACACCAAAGTAGAATCGTCATAAGCTACGTTGCACACCATCCACATTTCTTAACATCAATCTCATAATAGTACTCGTGATAGCACATTCAAACTGCTCAACAATTACATTATAAAAAATAAACAAAAACGATGACAACAACAAATCTGATACCATAACACATCCAAATTAAAAATAAATAATTACACTTTGAATTATACTAAACACAGTTTCAAATTGTGGTCTTCAACCACAATTACAGCTGCAATATTACCGTTTTGAAAGTCTCTACCACCTAATTGCAACCACAATTGCAGTTGAATTGGACCGCAATTTCTGTAATCACAACACAACTGCATCTGCAGTTCAAAACTTGGCTGTACATCAAAACAAAGAGAAGTAAAGAAAACACACCATCAAGTCTTCCCTTGCGCAAGCTAGAACAACCATTTCCTCCATCACCTGCTTTTGCAAATATCTTACACTGGTCCATCATTCTTCTCTCCTACAAACAAATACCCAGAACCCCAATGCGGTGCTCAGCTCAGAAACTTAAAATAAATCACAATTTGTCCTTTTTTGTGCATTAAGCGAGTGGCAGAAAAAAGAGTTGAGGATCAACCTGCAAAGGAGCAAGCTTAGACTTCTTCCGAGGAGTATCAGAGTAACGAGCGTAAAGTGTAACGGACCATCTAGATATACACCTTTGAGTAAAAGCTTCCATGTGTTTAATGCACTTTGCTTGAAAGACCAACATTGTGTATTTTGAGTTATATCTGCATAAACTTGTAACTTGTTAAGAGTGGAACCAGGTTGGTACTCTATGTTTTGAACCTTCACGCCTTCACAAAAATTGCCCAAAGAAAATGCAAGATTAATGTTAGCCCAACACCATTACATTCAGTGAAGAAAGTTATTTCCTATAGCATTAGCCGAAAAAGATTTAATTACTTAATTTTATGGGATTTCCCGTTGGGGAGTTTTCTCAAGCAAGTTTCGTGCATGGCAGTGTGTGTTACTAACAACATGCTGAGTTATTTTTAGAAGAAAAGCATAAACGTGAGTGAGATCACAAAACCTTGATTCAGCAAGATGCACTGCAGAAGCAAAACCTTCGATAGAGACTGCCTCCAAAGTAGTGGAGTTTCAGGATTTTTAAAATCGTCCCTGAACGCCAAATGTCGTTTCTTTGCCAAGAATCCCGTTTGAAAACCAAAAAAAAAATTAGAGCAGAAACCCATAAAATGGATAATGGAGAATCAGAAGAAACAAACGTGAATAAAAAAATTGAAACTTGAAAGTGGAAAATACCCTTAAAACTTAAAAGTTAGAAAAATAGACGGGAAGAATAAATTTAAGCACTGCAGCAATTTCAGCTGAACCTATACTCGCACATGTAGGCCTTTTTAAATGGGTAATTTTTAAAAATTAATTATAGCAATGACTAAGTCGTCATTACAAAGACGATTTCATTTACACAAAAATAGTGTTTGTAAATACAAGTTTTTTTTTTCTTTTTTTAAGAACTATTGAAGAAATTATGCATGTAAACAAAATTTTAGTTTTTTAATTATTTTTTTACGTAAATAAAGTGAAATCATGTTTGGATCGGTAATTTCAAGATAATGTTATAACATTAAAAAAATCGTCTTTGCAGTCACGAGTTTGGCTTTTTCTTTTTTGTTAACTTAAAATGGGTTTTATTTTTACATAAAGTTACCAATATTAGGGATTTTCTTAATTTATAAAAATATAAGAAAATAATGTTAATAATAAAGCCGTAAATGAATAAAATTTAATATAATTTAAATAAAGTACACTACTAATTAAGCATGAAAAGAAAATAAAATATTATAAAATATTTTATATGTTTTATTATCTATATGGATAATTATCATGATAATATCTTTCATTTTGACATCTTGAAATTTTTTAAATTTATTTGAAATTGATTAATCCATTAAATTATGAATGTGATTATTACTTGATCTTCTTATTTTCATTGCATTCTAGGGCTCGAAACAAAATTTGTTTCATCCATTTCAAGTGTTTTTAAATTACTCAAATTTATTATTATAATCATAATTTAAAACAACTTTTATTTTATTTAAATTTAAATTTAAATATCCTAATTTTATGCAAAATATAAAAAAATAAAACCCATTTTAAATTAATGAAAATTCTAAAAAATGAATAGCCAAAATCGTCACTCCAAATATGATTTTAGTTTAATATTATAAAATTTCAATGAAATCACCAATCCAAGCACAATTTCAATTAATTTACAGAAGAAAAAAAAAATGAAAAAACTGAAATCGTGTTCCTGTACACAATTTCTTCATAATTCATAAGAAAGACAAAAAAATAAGATCGTGTTTGCAAGCACGATTTCTCTGTAAGTGAAGTCGTCTTTGCAATTACAACTTATCCATTTTCATAATTAATTCAAAAAATACCCATTTCAATAAAAAATAAATAAAAAAATACACTAGAGTGGTAAAAAAGCCCGCACATAGAATTAACGATATGACTTATGCTTTTTTGTAATACAATTAATTATTTCATATAATTTGATTTCTGGAAACCAAAACTATGATTTACTGACTGGTTGTCAAGTTTATAAGATTATCACTAGTATAACATTATTTATATTGTGTGTTTGTATTATCAATTAGTGGTATGAAACTTGTGACTATAATTATGAGGAGCATACCTAAGAAATTTTCTTATTTAATTAGTATCATTGTATAAACACCTAATTTTATCCTCAATTATTAATTTATTTGAGTAAGTTAATTTTTTTTATCCTTAAAAAAAAGTGTTAAGAAATTTGCAAAAACTCACATATTATTCAGTCAGAACTAAATCCCCTTGACTGAGGAAGCTATATTTTAGTGTAACTTGCTTCGTCTTAGAAATAAAGATTAACAAAAACCAACATGAATAAATAAATAGCAGAGAAAAAATTAAGATAAAAAAATCTGAAAATAACTAGATAATAAGAGAAGGTTCCTTGAACTATCATTTTCAACGCATCCTTTACATTTTAAACACACTTTGAAAAACACATTTTGTTTTGCAAATCGTTTTGCACATTTAAATCTAAGCTGTTTGATTTCTAGATCTCCAATTGTTAGGCTGAGATAAAACGGATAGGAGATGTCCATTTTGGCTTTCCTAACGAACTTATTTACAATGTTTAAACATCTTGAAGTTAGACTCATCCATAATCATATTTTTCCATCTAGTATTCATTTGATACTGGGCAGCAGTGCAGCACACACTCATCTTATTATCAATAACTAGGAAGGTAGACCAAATAGAAATGTGGTCATCGCTTGAAATACATCTCAACATCATTGTTAAGAGAAACAAATAGTCCTATTAGTAAAAAATTAATGGAAGACAATAATTTTTTTTATTAAGTTTAAAAAATGTTTAAGAAGAATGCCTTAATTTCTTTCATACAAACACAAATGATTCTGGAATAAATATTTAATATGCGTATAATTGATAAGATATTAGATTATTTAACTCCTGACTTCTCCAATCGCTTTTGAATGTTGTGTTGCATCTTCAGATGCATGAATGGGCATCTATAGCTGTCTTTAAGCAGTCATGAAGAAGAAAGTGAATTTCTCGAGGTTTATATTTCAAATTACAAGCATAATAAAATTATAATGAACAGTCAACTAAACAGCCAACCAACTGTATCAATATTAGTTCTTGAATCTTGATTAAGTGTTTTCTCATAAAATGCCGTTAAAAGTCTAAAAGACAATGAACCTTTACAGATCTGAGAAACGTACATTTAAAAAAACAAATATCACAAAGCAAAAAGGTGCAGAACTTCAAGATAAGGCACATTCAGCAAGCACATCCGCCGGACTGAGGTTGAGATTGATAGCCACCAGAAGATCTTAGGTTCACGTCAACCATATCTTCTTGTTTTGTGGAGGATAGTGTTTCCATTCCAGGTAATGCAGCAGCAATTTTTCGAAAGAGGGCCTAAATATAACAATAAGTAAAAACAGGGAAAAATGTAAAACATGCATGGATTGCATGCAAATGAAGGTGATCTGATGACTGAAACAGTTAGCCTTCTAATGATAGTTAACTTTGGTCCATCACACATAGTTTATATTGATGTGATTTACGATCCCACATTTGAACCATTTCCAAATATCTATCTCATGACAATGCAAGAATTATACAATTCATGCAAGAAAAAAAATTCCAACTATTTTTCCAAGGTTAATCAGAAAGAAAAAGTGCATATGTGCAGGGCTCAATGGGCATAGAATTTCTCTTAACCATTACATGATGACGGTAAACAAGTAAGTTATTGCATAATTATGCAAAAGAAGAGGGAGGCTTACCTTTATATTAAACCCAGCCTTGGCACTAGCTTCAATAAACATGACGTTTAGTTCACGAGACTTAGCTTCCCCTTCCTCTGTAGAGACTTGCCTATAGACGCATGCAAATAATATTGCTCATAAATATAAGGTGACACCAGAAATGGGCTGAGTCCAAATTTAAAAGAACACTTTCACAAGACATGAAAACAACAACGTAAAGCAGACATGGAACGTCTCAAGTGCCAAACTATTCAAGCAACCAAATCATTCTACCACTATTACCTCTTATCGACAAGGTCAGTTTTGTTCCCAACAAGAACAATAATAACATCACTGCCTCTCTCACTGCGCACCTCTTCAATCCACTTTGATGTGTTCAGGAAAGTTTGACGGCCTATTTCATAAGAAAAATGAGTAACTAGAAGCAACCTTCAAAGTCTTCTAGAAAATGCCCAAAAAATTTAAAGCACAGACAGTTGATAGACTATTGCAATCATGTACAGAGATACAAGAAGGTGGCTATGGATAATAGACTGCAGCAGCTAGACAAGGTTAATTTTAGAGAAAGTTCCAGTTCTTCACAATCTTTCAGTCAATTTACGCAGGTAACTCCAGACTCTGAGGAGCATGTCTTGTTCTCCAGGCTTTAGGAGTCTTTGTTTTCACTCATTTGGTCATATACTCAGAAAAAGAAACCAGGAGGAGAGAGATTCTGCTTCCTAGGATGTGGAATATTGGTATTTTGCTTCTGTCCAAAATAGTGATGTTTTGGACAGATATTCCCTTGAGAAAACTTAAATATTATAGCAAAAAGAAAGGAATATGTGAAGGGAAACACCCTAAGTAGCATACTTGCAACATCATAAGCGATGACAGCAACAGATGAGTCCCTAATGTAGCTTGGAATAAGACTTCTAAATCTTTCCTGTCCAGCTGTGTCCCTGTTGCCACACATCAGAGACATGTTAAAAAATAAAGCTTTTGTGAGGGAAATGATTAAAAACAAAATATTAAATGATGAAGGAATCCTGTAATGCTAATATATGTTCCCTAAAAATTGCAACTAGACACATCAAACTTAATGGACCTCACTCTGATAACTAATACGGCAATTTTTTACAAATAGTATTTGATATTAGAATTCTTTAAAATACAATTAACTGACTGAGAGAATTACCCTCAGCCCCTAAGAATTTATATTTAAATCTGATTGCAAGTCAACTCCCTAATAAAAGATAACTCATAAATTATATGATAAGGGATCAAGATAAGGGAATCCCTTCCCTTTTCGTCCCCGATACCATTATTTTCCTTTCTGATAGAATTTCCAAGATGCCACATCTTACCACAGCTGCAGCCGAACAGTTCGATCTTCAAGATACATAGTTTTTGATAAAAAATCAATACCAATCGTGGCCTGTTCGAAAAATTAATAATAAGTTTAAGAACAGGCAATGACAAAATGGATATGGAGCAAAAATTTCCAAGAGCATTATGCTTATAAGACAACCTAGGTGAATGATAACCTTATTGACAAGACTTGTATATGCACAAATGAGGAAACAATTGACAAAAATGCCTTAAATAATGTGGATTGATTGAAATATGCACCGCAAGTTCGTAATATGTACTGTAAACTATAATAAAGTTGAAGAATAACTGGATCACACTGACATACATAACATTTAAATATATTAATTGCTGGTTATGATTTCACCTTGCAAGTGGAAAAGGAAGTAGGAGAATACATATATTGTTTTGCATCATTGTAAAATGAACTAAAGAGAAAGAACAAATATTATCAAACAAAATTTTCAAGTGAATCCTATTCGCATTTCCTCATATGAACAGTAAGAAAAGGCAAGCCAGACAAAAATAGGTATTTTACTGTTAAATTTTAAATAGAGAAAATAGGCTATACCCTTACACTGCCATCCAATCACTTTTATATATTTAATAGCTTGAGTCTCAAAATATAAATATTTACAGAACTTAATTCATAAGTTCTCACATCACTCCCTTACAACAACACAAATATCAAAATCAGTAGTACTGGGGACATAAATGGGCTTCTATGGTTCTACCAAATAACTTAAGCTTTTAGCATAGTTGAATTGGACATATTAGAGATATAAAGCCAGCTATTCATTTCATTGACTTCTAGCTACCACCTCAAGGCTTGTTCATTGATAAAAAGGTTACATTTTCCATCCACTTAGATACAATAATTGAAATTATCCCCTCCTTAAAACTCTCAATTCCTTCACCTTTCTGTCCTGTTTCACCTTGCATTGGTTATAAATTAGCAGTTTTTATAGGTGACAGAATATCATCAATCATCACAAACTGAAACTCATGATCCCACAGGAAAACCGTGATCAATCATCATATCACAGATTCAGATCAATCATCATTCATAATGGTTAGCAGTGCAGCATTTGTCGTCATTTTATTTTCCCTGATCAAAGGAAACACATTGAAACATAAAAAGTGGCTGAGAAAGTGGATCTGATCAGACCTGATAAGTGTTGTCAAATTTGTCATACATGAAGCGAGTGATGATGCTGGTTTTTCCCACAGACTGATCACCCAAGAACACCAGCTTGTACTTTGCAAGAGCTGACACTGACGCCATTTTTCACTGATGCCTCCAACACAACACAACACACCTCAATTCAACAAAATGCCGCTTCTCATTCAGATTTCCTTCTTTCTCTCTCAACCATGATCAAGTTATTTTTTTTAGTGTAATTTAACCAAAAATCTAACTTTTTGTGTGCACTATAATTAAACTTCTTTTTGCTATGCGTAGAAAATAATAATAATAATAATGTTTAATTTATATGCACCATCACCTAAATCATCAACAAATAAAAAATCATGTTAAAACTAAACTTTATTTTTGTGTATGTGTATGTGTCGAATTTTTATTTGAATTGACGATATAAAAATTATTTACATTTATTTGCACATAATGACGATAAAACTCATATTCTCTCTCACTTAATGTGTCTAAAGACCTAAAAACTAACTGTAGCAAATCTCTCGTATTTCTTTTGGTACAGTAGCAGCAGCTCTTTAATAACAGATAATTTAGTGAGTTGTTTTTTGTCTTTTTATTTTACTTTTTCTTTCTTAGAATAGAAGTTTGTGTTTAATATCACTTTAGAAAATTAATTTTAGATATGTTTGATTTTATGTAAAAGAATTCCTAATTAATTTTGAGTTAAAGTAAATTTGAATAATTTTTATATGTGATCAAAATTTTATAATGAATTTTATCCTTAACTTGATTTTATAACAAAACATTCAAACATAAATTATATCATTTCAAAATCCATTTTAATCAAATTAATTTTACAAAATCAATTTTAGATTCATGAGTATCCGGATCCTTTGGTTCTTATGATAATTGTCCTATGACAATAGTCATATGGGACTGGAACTCTAAGGCATTGTGCTCGAGTCCCGTGAGTATTGGATTCATTAAAACTGAGTTGTTACTCAGTCCATTTAAGTATTGTAATTGCATCGATGCAAGATCATAGTATCTAATAATAAATTCAATCACTGTTTGCCAGGGGGGGCGTCCACTTAAGTATTGTAATTGCATCGACGCAAGATCAGTTGTCATTTTGGTCAGATTCTGCCGATAAAAAATAGTCGGTACTTGATAGTGTATTCAAGCTTACAATGTACCGTTGCCTTGAAGCAGCATTATCAATATTATTTATGGATAGAAAGCGCTAGCAAAATGAAAAATCGTGACACAAAGAACAAGTTAATCCAAATGAACAAGCTAAACACAAACATGTCAATCCAAATGAACAAGTTAAATTTTAAACTTATCACACGTTTTACAGGTTACAATGAACATAATTCAATCCCAAGTTGGGCAGCTTTACTACTTTAGTACACATTATCACGGGCAAAACCAACTAACAACAGAAATTTTCTAGACAGAACTTGTATCAACCCCTACCCCGATCCGCTTATATATTCTTTCTTTTCATATAATGATGTAGAAGACTAGGAAAATCTGCATAAAACAAAAGGAATGACACAAAAAGGTGGACCGCACATCATAAAGTATATTTAACAAGCACATCCACTTGACTGAGGTTGAGACTGCGCACTGCCAGTTGTAGACTTTAAGTTTACATCAACCATGTCTTCTTGTTTTGCAGAAGATAGTGTTTCCATTCCAGGTAATGCTGCAGCAATTTTTCGAAATAGGGCCTGTACAGATGTCGAATATATGGCATGTTAGAAGTAAGAAAAATAATAGAACCATATAAGGAGGATCTCAGTAACTTCCACGAAATAGAGAGGGGGTGAGGGAGACCATGCAGGTTGAAACAAAATTGAAAAATGCAAGCAATTTGAAGCAAATGATTAGAACGGTAGTAAGTAGTAGACCATTGCAATATTCAAAGGTACTAAGTAGATCACATCCATGACTCATTTCACTCTGGCCAAAAACGGAGAATTCAATGATAATGTATACAAAGAGAAAAAGTGGGAAGCCAGGTTACCTTTATATTAAACCCAGCCTTAGCACTAGTTTCAATAAACATGACATTGAGCTCACGTGCTTTTGCTTCTCCTTCCTCTATAGAGACTTGTCTGCAGACACACACAAAGAAGATGGTTGGTTGGTAAAACAAAACGGTAAATTTCAGATTGTAACACTAGCATGTCTCCAGAACTATAAAGCGAGAACATACTTCACTATGCCTATGAATTGTTTTTGCCAATAGTTCCTAATTTGAGTCTCGCTAAAATCATCCCAACATTCTTCTCTTCATTACTAATTACCTTTTCTCAACAAGATCAGTTTTGTTCCCAACAAGAACAATAATGACATCACTACCTCTCTCTGTTCGCACCTCTTCAATCCACTTTGCAGTATTTAAGAAAGTCTGCCGGCCTATACAACAAAAAATATCAAATTTATCAGAAAGTTTTCTTGACGGAGCTCTTAACAGACACTTATGCCAACACATTATTCAAATCATGTAGAGAGATAACAAATAGAATTTGGATGCCATGGTTTGCTATAAAAGGTTATACAGCAAGAGTCATAGAGCCTATTCCCTGTATCATTCTGCTACTTACCTATGGTCCAAACAAAACAAAAAAATGACATCCTGCTACCACAGTACACAGTATTTAAAATAATGTGAAGTTCATAGCTTAACAGGCAAACTCATAGTGTTTCAATAAGTAAACAGTATGAAGCAAAATTAGCAACTTCAATCAGATTAAATTTTATTAAAATGCAAAACATGTAAGATAGCATCAAATAGTGGGCAACAGTAAAAGGTGAGAAGAAAGCAAACCCCAAATGACGTACTTGCAACATCATATACAATAACAGCTACAGATGAGTCCCTGATGTAGCTTGGAATAAGACTTCTAAATCTTTCCTGCCCAGCTGTATCCCTGTCATAACACATGAAAAGATGAATATTAGGGGGGGAAAAAAATCCACCAGTCAAATAAAGGGGTGTCATTAATTGAACCAAAACCCAACGATGCACATCCAATACCAATACAGATACATTTTCAACATATGAAAAAGCATGAATACTGAGGAAACACTCGAAAAAGTACAGATGGTAGAAGCATGAAGTATGCATAGAGTTTGAGGTTTAGAAATAGAAATATATCAAGCTAAAAAATATTTTGATTCTGTAAATATAAATATAGTAAAAGCTTAAGAACAAGAATGGTTAAAACTTAACCAAAAAAATGATGAGATTCAAAAGGATATAAGATATGAAGGATAAAACTCAGCACATGATGTGAATCATTGAAGTCGAAATATTCACATGTAAACCCTGTTGTAAGTAGTAACATGGTCCTATTAGTATTAATCATTATATAACTTCCAGGGAAAGAAGAAACTGAGGGATTCCTCCCTATATATACCCACAAATTTAAAACACAAATCATTTTGCTCCTATTTGGGATGAAAATAAGCAAACTTAATTCATGTCAGCAGAAGCAAAATGAGAGCATTGAGACCAACTGGAAAGTGAACCGCCACATTCCGGTGAAAATATAATATAATTATAATGTCATTAAGTACTTTCTCTCATCCTATCATCACCGATATTCAGAACAAAATGGGGGGAAAATATCCCAACCATGATCCTACTTCTTCCAATCCTTTCCTAAAAACCCTTTCATTTCCTAACCATTTTATAATTTATACTATTACTATGAGACGCTGGTCCCATATCTTACCACAACTGCAGTCGAACAGTTCGATCTTCAAGATACATAGTTTTTGATAGAAAATCAATACCAATTGTAGCCTGCATCAATTTGAATTCAACAAATATATGTTAGTAAGAACAAGCTAAGGAAATAAAAATACACGAAATAAAAATACACACAGGCCACAGTCAAAGAAGCTGCATGCCTATTTATTATTCTTGGAAATAAATCTCAACCTGAACTAAACTGGATTGTAAGCAGTTACGCACACCATGAAAACACAACTATGCATACACAGAGTATGAAAATCAGAAACATAATTCTCGAGAAAAAATTGAGCCCAACATGTCAGTAACATAGTCATGATTGATCAAATTAAATGACTAGTAATAGATATAAAGCAGAAATAGACCGCTAATTCATATTGTTATACACAATAATATAGCAGCCCTAGTTCTCGGTAGTGAGTGTTAGTAAATAGGTTGCGTATAGTCAATTTTGGTTGAATAATTTCTTGGTAGAAGCTTTAGCTTGTGTTCATCAAAAAGTATTCCAAACTCTAAAAAGCAAAGAGGAAAATACGAAAAGTCAAAGTGCATAAGCTGAATCAACAGTAGGATTCACAATCAAATCCAGATCATAGAGTTGAATTCAACCTTATTCTTTTAAATAAAATAATAATAATAATAATAATAATAATAATAATAATAATAATAATAATTATTATTATTATTATTATTATAATCACTCAGCATAACAGTTTGGTGGATAGACTAGACTGCAAGGAACGTAAAATCAAATTCCAAAAGCAGGGATAAATCTGAATCCAACGAAGCTAATATAACTTAATCAAGTCAAACAGCGAAGAGTGAAAGGTTTAAGAAATGGCTTTAGCCTTTAAGAGCTAACTTTATAGTCTTCGATGCAGTTTTAGATTGGATCTGAGGGTTAGGGTTAGGGACAAACCTGATAGGTGTTATCGAATTTATCGTACATGAAGCGAGTGATGATGCTGGTTTTGCCCACGGATTGGTCACCCAGGAAGACGAGCTTGTACTTGGCTAAAGCTGAAACAGGCGCCATTTCAGAAATCTGAAGAAGCCGAGAAAAACCCCTTGCCTTCGTCGGGGTTGCTCTCGGATTCTTGGCAAGAGGAACAAGAAGACACGGAGCAGAAGGATTTAACTATTGCAGGGAATGGGTTATTTAATGGGATCACATCAACGGAACCCCGAAAATAAAATAAAATAAAATTCAACCCCAGCTCCGCAATTTTTTTATTTTTTATTTTTTTAAAAAGGAAATAAATCTAATTCTTTGTAACTTTTCGTCTATTCTCAAATTAAATAATAACATATCTGTACCAAAAAATAAAAATAAAATAACAGATTAATATGTTTTCAATTCATAGCATTTAACTATATTAGAGAGTTTAGTAAAAAAAATATTAAATAGTATGTATTTTGTTGAGAAACAATCAAAAGTAGAAGCTTTTTGATTTAAGAATAATGTAAACATATTTATTTCCTGAAAAATAATAATATATATACTTGTTTTTTCATTCATGCAAAGTATTTACTTACTAGTGGTCATTTAGCTGCATAACAGAATCAAAGAAAAAGCTTCGTAATAATAAAAATTGATTGAATCAATTAATATAAAATGCAAATCAAATAAAAATATGAAGACAAAAACATGTACATCAATCTTAGTGTTCACTTCTTAGTTCTTATGATAGTATCTTACATTATTTTCATGTTTACTTTTTTTTTCTTATTGTTTTTTTTTTTAATTTTGCAATCTAATATTTCCTAAATTTTCTATGATTGAAAAGATTATTCCGCAACCTGAACAATGGGTTATCTGTCTTTGGAAGCAAACTTAACATAATAAATCTCCTGAAATTTTAAAAAAATATAGAAATGATAATTCTTGACGAAAAGGTAATCAATCTTCATTCATCTTTTTTAATCTTAGATAGTTGAGTTTATAAATTTAAAGATTGTGAGGTTTCATTTTCGGATTTTGTAAAGAAACAAAGAATTATATTTATTTTGTAGGGAAAAAAAATAGATTTAAACCTTATCAAACCAGAAACCTTTTTTTACCAATTTGTAAGTATAGGAGAAGGTTTTGCTTATTTGATAGAAAATTTGTTGGTGAATAAAATAGATCTAAGATTTAAACCAACAAAAGATAAATACAAATTAAGTTTTATAAAGACCACAAAATCTATTAAGATTGCGACTGATAATATACCTAAAATATATTTTGATTTTGTAATGTTTGTAGACATATTTGGAGGAGTAGACATGAAATTACCGGATTAATAGTGAGTCAACAAATAATACAAAATCAAAGCATATTTTAGGAATACTACTAGTCTCAAACTCTATACATTTTGTCATTTTTAAGTTTTATATTTTTTTTTACTTCTTGTATTTAGTACTTTTCATTTTTTATTGTTATAAAATTATTTTTATTTTTATTATGTTTGTTTTATTTTTAGTCCTTAAAGCACTTTAGATTATGTTTCAAACAATAATTTTTTTAATCTAATGCACTATAAAGACAAAAAAATAAAACAAATATAATTAATAAAGACTAAAAACAAAAAAAAAATTATAAAGAAAAAACCAAAAAATGTTAAATTCTAAGTAAGCCTTTTATAAAACTCAACATGTATTTACGTTTAGTTGGCTTAAATCCTTACCAACAATCTTTTTTTTAGCAAATAAGCATAACCTTCTTCTGTGAAATGATAGAAAAAAGGTTTTGTTTGATAGTAGCATGAATTCGTCTAGTATAATTTGAAACAAAAATATTTTTAAACATAAAATTAATGATAAATATTCTTATCAATGTCTGCATATCAGCTATTAAATCATAAACAATTCAACTCATAAATATGTAACAAAATAATGAGTATAAAAAAAAAGTATAAAAAAAAAGAAAAAAAAAACCAGAAAATGAAACTTTAGAATCTCGAAATTTTGAAACTCAATGATCTAAGATTAAAAAGATGAATGAAAATTGATTACCTTCTCATCAAGAATTATCATTTCGATACTTCTAGATACCAGAAGATTATTATATTCAATTTGAACAATTTAACTCAAAAGGCTTCTAAAGACGGATAACTAAAACTCTTGTCCTTAGTCTATGGTTACATGAACAATTTTCCCAATGAAAGAAATACTAGTAGCCATTAGACCCAAAAAATAAAAAGGAAAAAAGAAAATTATAATAAGCAAAAAAAAAAAAAAAAACACTAAGAGAGATAATAAAGCTTAGAGCAATGACTATACAACAAACACGGAAAAGGTTAACCGAGTTAATTAGATTTCGTACAAATTCTAATTTAGGTATTTTACTTTTCAATTTCTATTTAAATTATTTAAGATTATAATTAAGATAATTTTATTAAATTATTACTGAAATTAAGCATTTGAATTAAATCAATTTGGAGATCATGAATATTTGAATTGCGTTAATATATTTCAATTGAATAGCTTTTCACTTCACGAATATAATTATCTTTATATTAATAATTATAAAGATAATTTCAATCAAGAGTTTGTAAATTAAGACTTATAACCAAAAAATATAATTAATTTGAATCATATTTGCTACGAATTCTAATTTAGGTATTTTGTTTTTCAATTTCTAATTTAAGTTATAACCAGAAAAATATAACCAAATGTAAAATGCAATCCAATTTTAATTTTTCATGAATACAATCCAAATTAGTATTTTTTTTTCTTTGTTTTAATCCTCCTATATATTTTTTTTGGGGGGGGGGGGGGGGGGAGTTCTTAAAAGTCTTAACTAATATGACGTTCGTTTGGTCTCCAAAGATAAATATATTCTGATAAAATCTAAATATATTACTATTCATTTCTTTTGTTTAAATTTTAAAATGATTTGTTTTTAAAATAACCAAATATATTAACACAGTTTAATATTTAAATTTGATTTGTATTTATATTTTAATTTTAATTCGTTGAATTTCGAGGTTACCAAATAACTTTTTTATGTTTTTAATAATTTTCAAACATAATTTCAATTTAGAATTTAGCAACTAAATTCATATTTATAAGTGTACATAGACGTTTAAGATTATCTCTCTTTTTTCATTTCTCTAATTTTTCTACTCTCTCGTATTATTATTTTAACATGATATTTTTTTATATTTTTCAGGAAAGATTAATTTTTAATATAAATAATTTTTATTAGTGAAAAAATTTGAACCCACAATCTTTTTTTCTTTTATTATTTTTTTACATCTAAGTCAATCTTATATATATCTTTTCTATTTTAGCATAAAGTCTTCTTTATATTTTTAAATTTAAATTTTAATAAAAAAATAAATAAAAAGAGAAAAGTATAGATTAAAAAAACAAGTATCAAATTTATATTTTAACCCTTTAAAAATATGTTGAAGTAAGGGGGTTAATTTTAAGTGACATACCTACTAACACATACTTCACCGAACAATAAAATAATATTTTAACTGATTAGTTTTGTTTTCTAAGAAAAAGAAAAAAGGTGACTAAGTTACACAGTCTACTATACATATATATATACATACATATATAAAAAAAGACTACTAGCAAAATGACATAATTAAAAATTATACATTGTTGACACTTAGCATAAAATAGAAACAAAATACATAGATATATATAAAAAAAGACTACCAGCAAAATGACATAATTAGAAATTATACATTGTTCATACTTGGCATAAAATAGGGGCAAAATACATACATACATATCTATATATATATATATATATATAAACTACCACCAAAATGACATAATTAGAAATTATACATTATTGACATTTGGCATAAAATAGGGGGAAAATAGTAATTAAATATCTCCTCTCTTTTCTTTTTTTTGGGTTGGGTATCAGAAAAGTGAACTCTTATAAATGCACCCCTTATTAATAAGTGCACTACAATATTTCAAATTTAAAAATTTCTAATTACACCACCTTTTTGATAAATGCACTCCAAAATTTTCAAATTAAAACTTGTTAATTGCAACCCCTTTTTGATAAGTAAATAAATATTTTCTTTCAAATCTTAAATATTCATTATATCATTTATTTCATCTATCTCACATGTTATCTCTTTAACGTGTAGGCAGTGGTATTACCTGTGTACGCAAGGTATCGTATTAATCAATTTTTCCTTCCAAAAAGATTGTAAATCACTGGTAATATAGTAATTTTTCTCTTATTTACTTGACAATTGTCTAGAAACTAGCTAAGTGCAGTGATTTTCTTTCATTTTATATTATGATTTTCACATTCTCATAATTTGGGTCATTCATATTTTTCAATATTGTTGATTCTCATCTCAATTAACTGAGTCTAATTCAAGACCTGGTTTCAACAGAGGTGTATTATCACAAGAAGAAAAAACTATTATTGAACTTCACTTTTTTTTCTCTTATTAATTTACTTGACAACTGTCTAGAGTGGAGTGATCTCCTTTCATTTTATGTTATGATTTCCACAATTTTCTCCTTTGGACCCTTCATATTTCTCAATGTTGTTGATTCTCACCTCAATTAGCTAAGTCTGATTATTGACAGGTTTGCACAGGCGTGACAAAAGATGGAACCTTAAGTGGATCAATTGCTTATAACCTGATTTCAACAGAGGTATATTCTCATAAGAAGAAAAAATTATTATTGAACTTTGCTTCTTTCTTTCTCTTATTTTTACTACACACCCATCTTGTCATTAATAAACTATGCTAGATCTTGCAGTTTTTTAAATATCTTTCCAGTTTAGATGATATGTTGTCTTAACTGCCTTTTTAAGAAGTATGTGTGTTCAAATATCTTACTTATCATTTTCTCTCTTTTCTCAACTCCGGAACGTTATTCTTCTCTGATGTTCTATGTCTTCTCACCATTTTTCTCTCTTCTCTTACCTTCTTCATTCACTTAATTTATTTTCTCTCTTCTAAAAATAAACCACTGAAATATCTTTTTACTTCTCTATTAACCGTAGCAACAAATATGAACGATTTTCTTAGTTTCTATTTTCTTGATTTATTTTGGTTTGGCCTAATTACTTTCTTTGTTTTTTTCTCCTTCATCAAATTTTCTCTAATATTGTGAATATGGACTAAATTTGTTAAAAAGGTTTATTTGATATCCTATGGGTTAAAGTATTTTGTGGAAAAAGATACTAAACGGGTCAATTAGAGAATTTTTTAAATATTTATTTTATTTTGTTCTATACCGATTTATTGGTTACAAATTATATGTTTGATCAAATGTCAAAATGACATTTTTGGGTATGTTTCCTTATTTCTCTTTTTACTTTTAAATTTATGACACTTTTGAGACTACTTTTCACATGAAAACTTTTAAGTCGATTCCGTCGGTTTGGTATTATTTTATAGAGTAGGAATTTTCCTCATACAATATTTGGTTGTTGTTGCTTATCTTTTGTTAATATTACTCTTATTTATAATCAATAGTTCAATTATATTTGTTTTAAAAAACTTAGTAAATGGAAACTGATGTCTATTGCAGAATTGAGGTGAACGGTTAAAGAATCAATAGAATGTTCAATTGTGAAATTTGATACATGACCTCTATAAAAGTGAACATTAACACAAATAGGAGTGATTAAAAATAATCCAAATGATGATTAAGTAGAACACGAAGGTTCAGAAAGGAGAAAATATATAGGACAAAATGGAGAGAAATGAAGGTATTACTTAAGTGAATTGAAAGACCTAAACAAGTGAGAAATTTACTAGCAGAACATTAATTTTGCATAAAAAATTTTAAGTTCATAACTGAAAGTTGTTTGCTACATATTACAATTCTTGCTTAGATTAAAAATTAGTATTTTTGTTCCAAGCTAATTTTTTCATTTTTTTCTATCCATCTTATATCTTTATCTTATAGTGATTATATGAATTGAAATTCTAACATATTCTCAATCAGCCATGCAATAGTCATGTTCTACTCAAATTATTTAAGTTTTCAATCTTTTTGAAATTGGTGTGATCCATGAGTTACATTTATAGACAATATTATATTTTTAGGCTGAAATTTTATAAGATACTAACAAAATTGTTAAAGAGTACTACATTACAAATTGATCATCAAGTACCTACAATTATATTACACTATATCTATATACCTATTGTTATTAAATAATCTTTCTTTATTATACATGCAAAAGGAATGTTAACAGACGCAATAGAAGACAAAAGATACACACAAATAAGTGTTAAAATTTTCATTTGTGCATTTAATTATAATTATCATATCTTTATATTACACACAACAAACATAATTTCTTATTCCTATTATAAATTCATCATTTTCTTCATTTCTAAAATATTTATATGTTTACTTATTATAAAAATAGTTGTCCAATAATATGAATGAATAAATGAATGAATGTCGGGTTCTTTCTTTCACTGTTAACCCCAATAAGTAAGTTTCTTAATGCTGACATCTTCGATTTCGTTCGAGCCCCTTCTGTTTTGGTTCTTCTCCACATTCTTATCGGGTGATTCAGGAATTTGCCTATGAGTTTATCGAGCTGATATTTTGATATAGAAATATATCTTTATTTCTTCATCACGGATTCTCGCATTGAGCTAACGATTACAGGGGAAACGACTGATTCCAGTCCCTGAGCCCAGCTCGGGAGGAATGCAAGGTTCCCTGGCGCTTCATGGGACAAGTGTTCGCAATCCCCCTCCCTCTAATGTAACCCTCCCTCGCTTCCCATACAAATTTGAACCATTAGTTACATTTATAGACAATATTCTATTTCTAAGCTGAACTTTTGTAAGATATTAACAAAATTGTTAAGGAGTACTATATACATTACAAATTGATCGTCAGGTGCCTACAATTATATTACACTACATCTATATACCTATTGTTGTTAAATAATCTTTCTTTATTACACATGCAAAATGAATTCTAACAAATGTAATCGAAGACAAAAGATATACACAAATAAGTGTTAGAAAGTTCATTCGTGCATTTACTTATAATTAGCATATCTTTATATTACATACAACAAACATAATTTCTTATTCTTATTATAAATTTATCATTTTCTTCATTTCTAAAATATTTATATGTTTACTTATTATAAAAATAATTTTTAATTTAAAGCAGAATGAAACGCAATAAATTGGTACATCACATGCGAACGTACGGGTTACCGACTAATTTGTATAATCTATATCTATATTAAATCTGTCTAAATCAATGTCATTTGTTATTGTATGATACACTGCTGATCCACCATATTCTCTATATTTTCACCTTTATATTTTTATTTTCTCTCTCTTCTGCTGTCCGCAAAAGCACATGTTATTTATCTAGTTAGCCTAAAGTAGTAGGAGCTTATTGTTTGTATGGTAAAGCTTCACAGTGCTGACACGAGGAGACGACCAAAAGCTGGTGTCAATACACTGCAACGTGTCATTACTAGACTACGCCGTAAGTGTAACTAGAAAGTAGACAACGTTTGTGCATTACTTAACACCTATATATTCAAATTCAACACACGCATATATGCATATGGGTTTTTAGTTTCAAGTGCAAGCACAAAGCAAAAGCACACTAGAGAAGAAACATGTCGGCAGCGCAGGTAGATCCACATGACAAGATGAGGGCCAGAGACGTGAACAAAGTGGCTCGGGGTGAACAAGCTCCAAGGCCAGCTCATGAATTTGGCACCGTTTCTCCACCACCTCCTCCCTCTTCAATTAACTCACAATAATGATACCAAGAGGAACAAAAAGGTAACCTAGCTATACACATCTTATCTTATTTTATGTAAGGGTAATAAATCATAAAAATTTTAAGTTATCAAACCCCTTATTGACATTATATTTGTTATTTCTCTTTATCTTTCTTATATTACTTATGCTATACGTTTTTTCATGTATAATAAGTTTAAATCAAGGATGTCATGCAAGCTACTAACCAGCCCCATCACTAAACTGATTATAGTGGATTATTAATTATACCTATATTTCTTTCTATTATATCTCAAAGTTGATCTATTGTGGCGTACACCCAAATCATTTTTTTTGTACGTATAAAACTTATTATAAAATTTTAAAGTACAGAATATACTAGATTTCATACAATTAATTATATTAAACACCGATTTCTTTTTTCAACATTCATTATACAAAAATTTCTGTACACCTCTGAGTTTCTAATAAGGAAAATTGGTACAAAAGTTTTCAAGTATAAACACTGGCACAGGAAGACTTTCCTGTTTGGAAGTGTTTCATTGTTTTATTATTTTGACGGTGGAGTGTTTCATTGTTGATCATATTATTTTAGCTAAATATACTTTGATTTTGTTCGATTGTGAAGTGTTTACATGAATTTTGAAAAAAGGAAAAACTGAACCATTACAGACATTTAAAAAATTGATGTTATTCAAAATCACTCCTATGAATAAACAATTTTTTTCTAATTTACATTAAAATAGTTTTATTTTTTTTCTTTCAATTTTTAATAGAGTAATACGAACATGAATAGTAATAGTTTACAGCTCTTTAGCATAATGTGATTAATTAGTTGGCCTCTTTGTTGATTGTGTACAAACAGGATGAAAAGCCAAGCATAGCTGAAAATGGTCCAGAATTAGCAAACAGTACTGATTATAAAACACGTCAATGTTATGTAAAATATGTGGAGTATAACAGGCAAGTCAAGATGCTTTTGTGTCGCTCAAGAATCATTAATTCAGAACCAATTGCTATACAGATATATATCTAATTATGTAGCATGTGTGGTGTAATCAGATGCATTCAGCAGAAGGGCGAAAAGGCACCCGAATGCCATAAACTTGGCTCGCATTTTAGGTCCTTCTGTCCAACCGAATGGGTGAGAGTGCTGAGCAACAAATTAGAAGTCAAAACCTCTTTTCTCAACTTAATAATTAATAAAACAAATTTTGTTGTATCATTGTGGTGTGAGAGTCTCTTATAGTGTTGGCACGTACTTTAGGTCTTAGCCGGTTAATAAATTAATTTTATTTTCTTCTTTTTGGTGTTTTGCAGATTGCTGAATGGGATAAAGAGAGAGAAGAGGGGATATTCCCTGCAGAAATATAGGCGGGAAACATCCTGTATTTTATTTAATAGGAAAAAAGTTGCGAATTGACCATTGACAAATAAGTGAAATTACTCTGCATCTTCTTTCTGTGTTATGTATTTTTCTTTTCACTTGTTTCAGAGTATAGTGATGCATCCGCCTCGTACATCTGATAGCTTGTTATTTGATCCACGTTGAATGGAAGTTCTAATGCATAAACGTAGAAGCAAAGTAAGAACATCTCGTTAAATATGTATGAATTTAGTTGAACTCAAACTGATATGTGTAATTAATTAAACACACTTAATAATCAAATTTGGTCATTTTAGTGATAGATCTTAAATTGGGATTTTAAATCACTTTTTAATGGACCCTATAGTACCACATAGGATTAAAGATCTCTTAAGATCTCTCTAATTTTTTTCTTTAATGGTAGATCTCATCTTGAGATCTTAGGGAAAGAGAAAGAGAGAAAATTTATTCTTTTTTGAACAATGTACAGATCTTGAGGGATCTTATACAAGAATTTATTCTCCATGTTGGAGATCTCTCCACTTCCTTTATTGGAAAATCTTGTGAAGATCAGATCTTAAACTCAAAATCTTTGTTTAAGATCTACAACTAAAGATGCTTACAGTTATTTAACCATTTGAGTAATAATTAGATAAAAATTCGTACAAATAATGCTACCAGGTTTGATTGGTAATAACCCATTTATAAAAAGTGGAATATGTGTGACGTATCTAACGATAATGGCCTAAAAAACATAAAGGTATCTAACGATAATTCTCTGATGGTTTGATGCTATATAACAACTATTGTCATTTTGTTTAAATTTAACATTCACTGATTATTAGCGAATCATTTTTATTTTATAAAATGTAGCTATAAAGATTTTGTATAACTTAATTTCTTTCTTAAAATAATTTATTTTATTAAGTTTTCATTTGAGGTGGTTGTGAATTTTTAGTTTTTCTTTTTAAAAAATAAAACATGTTTGATAAAATTAGAGTTGAAATATTTAATTTTAAAATACTTTCATGGAAGTTAAAAAAAAAAGGATCAATGACCATAATGACACATTTCCAAAAATATATATATATATATATATGTATCTGTCATGCCAATAATAATAATTTCCTAGAGTGTCACGTGTCTTAATTCATAACTCATCCCAACGAACTACGTCAGTTAATGTGGCGTTAATTTGTTGGTCGAGCAAGACACTGGTATACACTACATATTTCACTTGACCCCAACGAAATATGTGACATAAACAACAAAAAAGAACAATTAGGAATACGTGTCACATATGGACGAATTCGCTGTGGACCTTAGCAAATTACGCCTATGATCCCTCCTCCTCCCTATCCCCATTCCTCCCTCTCTCACTTTCACTCTCACTCTCCAGCTTCCCTCACACTCCAATTTCCTTTACTCTCCCCAACCTAAAAGGTTAATTTTTTTTATAGTATTTATTTGTTTTTTAATTTTTGTAATTTAGTGTTATGTATTTTTATTTTTTAAATATATTATTTATATAGTTTTAGTTTTTAAATAATATTTAGGTTTGAGATTTAAAACATTAGATTAGAGAATATTTAGTGTTAGTTTATGATTATTAAGTTTTAGGATATAGGATAGGCATATTTAATTAAAAATGATAATATTATTAAAAAAGATTAATATCGTAATATAACTCTTGAGATATAGGAATATTACATTGTCTTTTCCATATGTTGAAATACATAATTTAATCTATTTAACTTTTTTTTTTGTTTCAGAATTTCTTCTATTTAATTTAACATTGTTAAAGAATATTTTATCATAAAATTTTAATTATAGATACATTTAAAAAGTTGTGCGGTCAAAATATATGTATATAAACAATATATTTATTAAATTCAATAAAAATATTTTATTTAATAAATATAATATATAGTAATACTATTAAAATTAATTATATATTATAGTTAGTAAATATAATTTGAAACATAGCAATTTATTTAAATATTTATAAAAACATTATATTAACAAAATATTACCTTAATTGTGTTTAATTTTATTCAATTTAAAAAGTAATACATATAATACACACATATCATAATTAAATATATTAATTTCAATAAATATGTTATTTACAATATTATTTTCATATTATTTTACAATAAATATAATTACAGATACTAATTTTATAATTTATAAATTTTGTATATGTTATAACTTTTTAATGTATTTATGTATTATATTTTTATTCATTATATATATATATATATATATATACACGCACAGAATAGTTAATAATTGTTAAGTTATAGGAAATAGGATAAACATATTTAATTAAAAATGACCATGTTATTAGATTAGGATATTAATTAATTTTTTATTAAACTATATAATATTTAATTTAGGTTAGCCATTTTTAATTTAGGATTGGTAATATAATATTCAATGGAGCCAATGGGTGGGACAAAATGTTGACTGCTTGAATGTACACCACGTTTTAATTTCGCATACAAATTGATAAATCTGGAATTTCCTTCGTCGGATGTGCATGTTTCTGTAACTAAGGCACATCGTCATCATTTACAATATCCACATTAATCCACTGCACTAGGTTGTCCAATGCACATTTAGCAATTAATCGAGAGACAAATTGACCCCATTGTAATCTTTACTTCTTGTAAATCATTTTCATTAGATCATGATAGTTGCATCCTGAGGGCATACGAAATATTTTACTTCCTCCTTCAAATATTTGACCATTCTATCCAAAATATCTCTTCCCATTATAATATATAATGGTGATTAAACCATTTTTATTACTACTCATTTTGCAAAAATTGAAATGAAAAATAATAGAGCAAAGTGAAAAATGTGTGTGGCGATAAATGGAGGGGGTGTGGTTATATAACACCAAGTTCATTGGGCTGGGTAGCAAAATACTATACCTATTTCACTATGCCTAACTAATTAGTAAGGAACTGGTGCTCCACGTATTTCACTATGCCCCTCAGCAAAATACGTGGGAGCTGACACGTGTCTTATCCACAATCATTGACACTTTAAGCACGTATTAGCGAAATACGTGACTACTAAATGGACGCTAACATAGTTCGTTAGGACGGGTTACGAATTAGAATTCTGAAAATTATTACTATTCACATCACAGATAGATATATATTTTTTTTTAGAAATGTGTCATTATGATCGCTGTTCCAAAGAAAAACATTTCCTATTAAAAGTTTTAAGTTTTTTTTTTTTATGTCTTCTTCCCTCATTGAAATAAAGATAAGACAAACATCTATAAACCTTATTTCCAACATCAATCATACATCCCAACTCTACCGCTAGCCATCTTGCTCCCACCAACGCCCACCCAGTCATTGGTGACGACCACCCGCCTTTGTCGTCACCCACCCACCCAATTGCTGTAAATCTGTAATCACCAACCACCCAGACGCTGTCGACCATCCCCAGGGAGGGATCTAGAGGGGGACGGGTAAGGGTCCAAGACACCTCCCTCCCTTTAAACTTTTCATATATATATATATATATATATATATAAGTTAATTAATATAATATTAATTTTGTATGTTATTATTATAATAATGGTTAAGGTTAATTAGTACAAAACGGTATAAAATTAGTTATGTTTATTGTTTTGTTCCAATGGTTAAAATAATAAGTAGTATAAAATTGTGTAAAATTAGTTATATTTTATTATTATTATGATAATAATTAAGATTATTATCATTAATATCAAATTTAATTGAATTTATGTGTAAAAGTAATAAAAAATTAAAAATTAAACATGTAAACAATTATAAAAGGAAAAAAAAAATTGACCCCTTTTTTAAGATTTCTGGATCAGTTCCTGCCTACCTCTGTCTTCGCCCACCCAGCCAATGTCGATGTCGAACACTCCTTCATCCCTCAACATTCCTTTCTTCCAATTTCCAAAGTATCCTGTGAAGCCACCATTAATTGTTGCCACAAAACCAGCTGCGAAATCAAGTCTCCTACTCATCTCTTTCGGTTTTGCATCTTTCTTGTAAAGAGCTGATGCAATAGGATTAATCTTGTATTATCCAAGGCATAAAAAGATACAAACAAATGCAAGGCTCAGGAGTGACTATTGTTCAATCTTTTTTTCTTCCAATAAGACCATTGTTCTAAAATTGACAACAACTTGGAAAAAAAGTTAAAACTATAATTTAAAAACATAAAATTAGTTTTAGTTTATAAAAATTTGTCAACTTCAAATAAAAAATCACCTTGAATAAGATAGTTTAGTCAATTGACATTGGTCTTTTTTAAATAATTTGATTGGACTTTTTTAGGACAATTTTATCCCTGATAAAAGTACCTATATGATATTGTTCAATCAAATAATTTTGTTTGCACGAGTTTGGTCTGATTTCCTTATGATTGTGTATTACTTTTCTCTCTTGTGTATTAATGAAATCTTTTTTATAGGTTTTGTTAATCAATTTTGTTAAGAATATCAATCTAGTTGAGATCACAAGTTTTCTGATTTCTAATTCGCTTTGACTTATAAAAAACTATGGTGTGTAAATCTTTTTCAATACTAAATTTTTTTAGTAAGAGAATGACACACAAAACAGAAAATAAATGTATATATTTTTTCTTAACTATTTGTATGTATCTTTTTACTTCTTAAGACATACTCTTATCCATGACAGCACAATTCTTGCACAATAAGTTTCACGTCTTGTTCATGAAATTATTTAAAAAGATTATGTAATTAGTTACTGTTGAGATAATCGCATAAAATTTATATTCAAAGTTTGCCTATTAATAATGGAATCCTGCGAGAATTTTTAGTACCGGAGAAAATACATACTCTTATACATGAGAACACAATTCTTGCCCAAGAAATTTCACATCTTATTCATAAAAGTATTTTTAAAGGGACATGTAATTAGTTATTGTTGAAATAATCACATAAATTTTATATTTAAATTTTGCTAATTAATAATGAAATTTACGAGTTGACTTTTCTTAATAAATCTGAAATTGAATCTTTGATCACATGCTCAACAGAGTTACTAGTTGATCATGCCACACACACTATTAAAAATTGTTAGTTATTATATATTCTTTTCATGTTTTCGAGTTAGTACAAGAAAAAAAAGTAGAGTTGCAAGAAACAAGTTAAGTGTAGGTTTACATTCCATTTTCTGTCCTCCTTTCATTTCTTCTCCACTAAACAACGTGTAAAAGAACACATTTTTTGTTCTTAAATTTTTTCTTCTCTATTTTGTGTTCTGAAGTTTGAAAATGTTGATTAGAATTTACGAAAACACATCCTTAACTTTTATCCATATATAGCTAGATTTGTTTTTTGAAAAAAATAGGGACACACTGTTGGAGAGGTACATTAAACACATGTAAACCCAGTGGCCAATACCAAAGTGTAATTATTAAGTAGCATGAATGATTCTTAATTCCTTAAACCCGAAATATTAAATATTTCAATAAAAGTATTTTACTTTTTTTTTTTATCTATATATAGAAGTTAATGGTTGATTTTTGTTGATAAGTATTCTAAAGATACTGACTAACAAAATGAACTCAATTAAAATTTATAATAAATAAATAGTTTAGAATATAAACCATACATTTATTTTATAATGATTAATTTAAATTATAATATAAGATTATTTTCATATTTTGATATTTTTAAAGAGAAGTATTAAAATTTAATGTAGAGATTGAGATAATAAAATATTAAATTGAAAATAAATAATTAAGAAAATTAAATATGTAGATAAAAAGGAGGATAATTTAAAATGATTAAGAGATAATCTCTTTAATTGATTACAGTATAAAATGTACCTTCATATAGGAGAAAAGAAAAAAATATTAAAAATTTATAATTAAAAGAGTTAAAACAAATTTATAATATATTAATACTAATACTATTATTAACAATTAATAATAGACTAAAATATAAGAATAATTCCTAAACTTATTTTTTTAAAAAAATTGGTCCTTTCATTTTTATAAGTTATATAATGTTCATCTTACTTATTTAATTTATGAAAAATTAGTCTTTTTAAAAAATTAATCATTTTTTATTTTTGAACACGATTTTGAACCTTTTATTTATTTATTTAAGACATGAAACTTATTTCATTATATTTATTTACATAAATTTTTTTGAAATCAACTAATATTTGAAAAAAAGAAGTCATAAACCTAATAAAAATCATATGAAAAATGAGTCTATAAGTAATATAAGAAAATAATGAAATTATATTTTTAGGTTTTTGGTTGCTTATAAGATTCAATTTTCGCCTTATTTATGTGTTTTTTTTTATTTGAACATTATTTAATTTTTATGTAGATGAATTTAATAGGACAAATTTCATGTATTGGATCAATAGAATAAAGATTTAAAATCATACACAATTTTTCAAAAGAATTAATTTATTATGAATTAAATAAATAAGGAGATAATTTTAGAATTTTTAAAAGTTAAGAAAATAATTTAGCAAAAAAAATTTAACTACCATTTATACTTCCTTTTTGTTGATAATTATAAGACACTTTTCATAAATTTATTTATTTTTTTTATAAAATTCTTTTATAATTTTTAAATATAGTAACTATTTTTTTCTTATATATTTTTAGTTAATTATTCTCTTTTTAAATATTAATGAGAATCAAATAAATAAATAAAATACAAATAATTGACATATTTAATATGATTAAATAAATATTTTTTTAAAAAATAACGTGAATTAATTACAAAAATTATAATTAAGAACGTAGGTGAGAAGTGCAGAGAGAGTCGAAATGCTCACGCGAGCAGTGAATCCGTATGATCCATGAATACGTCTGTACACACTCGCGCGCATACGCTAACTTTGTCTGTTATGTGTCTCCCTTTCATCCATCTTGATTCTTGAGTGTTGTTTCTCTTCTCTCTCCCCCTAAATTCTATTTTCCTCTTCTTTCCCTTCTCCACACCCAACCCTAACCCTAATCACAAAAATTCACAATCCCTTCCATTTTCCTACCCTATTAACAACAACGCCCTCGCTTAAAACCCTAACTCCGACACTCCCCAAGATCGCAAGCTCCTCTTCTCGATTCCGCAAACCCTGACAATGGACTCGCAGCAGAACAATCTATTCGAGACCGCTTCGCAACCCGACACCGGCAACGACGCCTACACCTTCCTCGAATTCAACACGCAGGGCGAGGATTTCGACTACCCCGAGTTCCGCGACCCAATTAGGTCGCCGGTGGCGTGGCCCACGCCGTCCGATTCGCTAGCGGACCCGTCGGAGCGCGGCAGCGGAGGGGGAGGCGGTTCTGATCACCAGTCTGATGCCTCGCCGGTTTCCGCGGCTCCCAGGAGTGCCACGAAGGGAGGCCGGTCGGGGAGCGGCGGCGGGAACAGCAGCCAGATGGTGGATGCGCTTGCGGCAGGGATGAGTGGGTTGAATTTCGAGGACACTGGGGATGACGATAACTACGAGTATGGGAAAGGGGATTTCACCGAACACGCTTGCCGCTATTGCGGGGTTTCCAATCCCGCGTGTGTTGTGAGGTGCAATGTGCCATTGTGCAGAAAGTGGTTCTGTAATTCTCGAGGGAACACTTCTGGATCGCATATCGTCAATCACCTGGTTAGTTTTTTTTTTTTTTTTTTGTTGATGCATTTTCCGTTTATGGTGGTGTGATTTTGGATTTACTTGTTGTTCCTTGTGTTTTGGTTAGAGGTGGGGTTGGGTTGTTTACAAATTGATGAGTAAGGTGCGTGCGTGATGGTGAAATGGTGTGGCGTGTGGTAGTGACATTTGAAAATTTAGAAGCCAAAGGTGTCTGGTTCTTTTTATGGTTTCATTCAAATTACGAGCGAAAAGCGGGGAGGACTGAAGATATTCATGCACTACTCAAAATTTTCATCTGCAAACATACTTTAACCAAACACGTCACCAAAATGAGTTTCCTCTTCAAATTGAGTTTGGAGCACCCCACCAGCAAATCAAACATAACCTTAGTGAACGATGTTGTTTTAAGATAATCACTTTAGATGATGTAATCAACTTAATGGTTACAAATTACAATAAGTACAAATTGGAAAGCAATTTGAAGTTTTTCCCCTGACTTCAAGAACTGTGTTAAATTTCTGACATGGCTATTGCAGCTATAGGAATATATTGTTCATAGTTTAATATGCATTTTATTTGTTTTTATTATTACAATCACTTTATATTCACTTTTTTGCTTTTTTATTATGTTAGACTAAGTTCTGTTGAGCATAATTGTCTTATTGAGATATATCATATTTCCAGAATTTGAAGGATTGTTTTTATTAAATCATATCATAAAATATGGGAATAAATGCTAAATTGGGTTTAAGCATAACATAAAAGTCTTGTGCTCTTATAAAACAAGAGACAATACTTAATTTAACAATGCTAGTTATGTATGTATTCTTAATATTGTGTCCTTGAATTCAAAAAATAATAGTAAGTAATAAATAAAGCACAGGCAACTGATTCAGTAGGAGATGTAGTTGGACAGTTGAGACTGTAGCATTTTTCTGGGTTTTCTCCCACAAACATTCTATTTGACATTTGAAGTCGATTTTCTTTTTGCACTTAGATTTCTGGGGTTTTTTTGGGGGGGGGGGAATAAGGTATTTTTCTTTTGGTTTGGCCAGATCCAAACTGGTCTGGTGCAACTCAACATCAAATAACACCTGAAATAGGTATTTTCTGAATTGGCTGAGTTGTTCAGCCACCGTTCAGATGCAGCTTTTTAGTGTTTCGGGCTATGATTCAGTGCCATTTTGCTATTCTCTTCGTAATTAGTATTGCCAGGCAGTTGTATCTGATGTAATAGTGTGAGTGGGATTTTAATAACCATGGTTTGAATCTTTTTTCCAGGTTTCTTTGTTGTGTATACTGTATACTACTGTATACTGTATATTTTATGACTATATGGTAGTTACACTTGTAGAAGTTTTTATTTTGCAAAAATCAAAGAAAACCAGTTAAGTTTTTTTTTTTTTTTTTTTTTTTTTTTTTTTTTTTTTTTTTTTTTTTTTTTTTTTTTTTTTTTTTTTTTTTTTTTAAATTTAAATATATTTTTTTTTTTTTTTTTTTTTTTTTTTTTTTTTTTTGATCTTCCAATGCTAGTTGTCAAATGTTAGTTTTTTGTTAATGGAGGGATTCGAACCCACGACCTCTCCCTCCTTCCCTTCTTTTCCTTGTACCACCCAACCAACCTTATATCTCTAAGAAAACCAGTTAAGTAAAGGGGAAAAAAATAATCTATGCATTTCCTTGTATGACACCTACCTATGTTCCTTTAATTATTATTTTTTTCTTATGAATAAGAAAACATTATGCTATCATTTATCTCTTTTAAATGCTCCAAGCTTGGTTTAGTCTGTCTTAAAAGTATGCTTACAAATGAAAACCGGGGGTGGGGGGTGATTGGTGCCCCACTGAGGAAAGCTAGAAAATGTAAACATGGAAATAACAATATGTATATCTGTATCTGTGCTGTCTTCTTTGTCTCTTGTAACTTTTCTCTCCTATTCTATTATATCTTTCATTCCCATCCTGGTTTTCTTAAGTTCAAGATTCATGAATTTATTATTTTTTAGAATAAACCAGTCTTTTTTTTTTTTTGGTTGGCGGAGTGGGTAGATAGTAGATACGCTTATGAATTTGGGTTCTGTTACGAACCAAAAATTGAAATGGCAAAGAAAAGAAAGAATTTTATTGAATAGAATGAGAAGAACAGAAAATAGGAGAAAACTCTCCTCCAAGGGTTTCCCCTTCACAAAGGATTTCTCCTTTCACAAAGAGCTAATGCTCAATCTACAAAATGATCATCTCCTCCCCCTCTCTCCTATCCTTCTCCCTCTATTTATATCAAATAAACCCCTCTAACTAACTAACTAACTAACTCATTAGTAATCTAACTATATTAACTAACTCTTCCTTCTCCTTATATCGTAACATGTTGAAACTTTATCATTATTGTTTTTGATAAAAAATGTGTTTATTTGACTGATAAGTGATAATGCTTTTATTTTCTTGCTGTTGTGTGTACTAATGATGAGAATATATTGGTCTTTGTGAGCAAATGTTGCTTACTTTTGTTTATTTCTTTTTTAAATGTAGGTTCGGGCTAAACACAAGGAAGTCTGCCTACACAAAGATAGTCCATTGGGAGAAACAATTCTTGAATGCTACAATTGTGGATGTCGTAATGTGTTTCTCCTTGGATTTATTTCTGCAAAGACAGAAAGTGTAGTTGTGCTTCTTTGTCGTGAACCTTGCTTGAGTGTTAATGCCTTGAAGGACATGAATTGGGACCTTAGTCAATGGTGCCCCTTGATTGATGATAGGTGTTTCTTGCAGTGGCTTGTCAAGGTTAGTATGTTGCCATTGTGTTAATTAATTTAATGTTATATGTTTTGTCCATCTGTCTTTGAAACATCTTTTTCTGCTGCAGATCCCATCTGAACAGGAGCAGTTAAGGGCTCGCCAAATAAGTGCACAGCAAATAAACAAGGTGGAAGAGTTGTGGAAGACAAATCCTGATGCTTCTTTTGAGGACCTTGAGAAGCCTGGTGTAGATGATGAACCTCAGTCCGTCGCTTTGAAATATGAAGATGCATATCAGGTGTGTTCAGGAATCAGGATGGCTTGTTAATGTTTTACATGGAGTATGTCACAATTTTATTGTGTACACTTGGGTCTTATTTATTACATTTCTTGTTTGTCTCATTGTCTCAGTATCAAAATGTATTTGCACCTCTTATTAAGCTTGAAGCCGATTATGATAAGGTAATATTTGTTCTCTACTCCACTGTAATACATTCTATCTTATAATAGCTACTTTGCTTTTTTTTCTGCATGTACTTTTTGATCTTCTCCTTCCAGAAAAATCTCTGATTGATTTACCTTTTCATCTGATCTTGTGTAATGTTTTTACTGTGTCTTATATGGTCTGTGTTGATGTAGATGATGAAAGAATCACAAAGCAAGGACAATGTCACTATCCGATGGGATATTGGTCTTAATAAGAAGCGTGTTGCATACTTTGTATTTCCAAAGGTGCTATATCTTTTGCTTACTGCTATTATTGTACAACTTATTCAGTATCTTTTCTTATGTTCTTCATAGTTTGTATTCAATCTTTTCTTCTTTATTTTTATTTTTCTATTGGTTGATAAACAACGTTGTCCCATATTGTAGGAAGATAATGAGTTGCGGCTTGTACCTGGTGATGAATTACGATTGCGTTATTCTGGTGATGCTGCTCATCCTGCATGGCAGTCAGTGGGTCATGTGGTATGTATGGATTTTATTTTTCTCTAGTTCTCTAGTATTAGTAAAACATAGTCCTTGGTTTTCTTAATTTTCACTTATCATCACTATGCTGTTAGGAAAACTGTTGATCGACTTTTGGTAAAAAATGGGCAAATAAACAATGAATAAAATTATTTTCAAATAAATGAAACTTGTACTTAATTTGTCTCTCCAAAAACCTCTTGTATCTCATACATAGATCCAATCATCTTTCAACCGCTGCCCAATGCCCATTATCTCCATTTTTAGATGTAAAGGAAGCACTATTGACTGCTATATGTTATTGTTTTATTGTTCACTTGTTTAGTGTATCCATGCAACTTATATGGAATAATGTATGATTTTATTGATATATTCTGTTAGCACTTTATTTATATTATTCCATTATATGCTGTGTAAGGTGCTTTATACTCTATTTTCAGATTAAGCTAACTGCACAAGAGGAGGTTGCACTGGAGCTTCGTGCTAGTCAGGTGAACTTAGCATTAGTTTGTGATGCTTATGTTGTGCCTTCAAACTCTTTATCTGTGCCTTGTGCTTATTGCCCTTGTTATTTGCAGGGGGTTCCAGTTGATGTTAACCATGGTTTCAGTGTTGACTTTGTCTGGAAAAGTACAAGTTTTGATAGGATGCAGGGAGCTATGAAAACCTTTGCTGTGGATGAGACAAGTGTTAGTGGGTAAGTTGGCCATTGATTAGGTTTTATGACATCAGTTGGATGCCTTGTATTCCTCCGTTTCTTTTTATATTTTTTGTTCTTCCATTGTTTTTTCACCAAAATTGAAGATTGCCATGCTCAGGATTGTATTTTTATTATCAAACATGACAAGGGACATGGCTGTAGTTGTATTAGTTGCTATTAATTGAAGTGTACTTAGGAATGGGCTGGTAAAGGGACTAAAAATAGTATTTTTATCTTTAATGATAATGTGAGCGAGTGTGGTGTTTTTTTGATGATTTTGGATCCAATTGTGATGTTGAAGTTATACTGCCAGCATAAACTTGTAAGGGAACATCTTTATAATGGAAATAGCATTGTGCCAGGTTTATGTTTGTTTTAACTAATTGAGAGATCTCTAAATAGTGGTTATGATTGTTTTGTGGGAATTGTGCTCCGCACTTTGTTTTTTGAAAATTTGACAATTTCTGATCAATATTTAGGTATATTTACCATCACTTATTGGGTCATGAAGTTGAGGTTCAAATGGTGCGTAATGCCCTGCCTCGTCGCTTTGGTGCACCCGGGCTTCCAGAGCTGAATGCATCTCAAGTATGTTGTTTCTTCAGATATATGTTACTTGTTTTATGATTTTCTTGCTAGTATGTTTGATATTGGTCCGTTTTTTTTCTGCTATAGTCCATGGCAGTTGGCAGATTATCTGCTGCTTTAGGGGGTATGCCTTAGGAGTTCGGAGGGAACACTTTGTGAGAGGGGATTGTAATTGTAATAAATGATATTATCTTCGCCTTTACTTGGATGTTCAAATTGGATGAGGAAACACTGCTTTAAATAAAAGAAAAATAAAATTGTATAATTTCAGTTTTTTTCCTTCTAATAAACCATTATGGTAACATTGTATTTTAACAATGTTTTGTAAAAGACATATTTTGACCATGAGATTTATGTGAAATATAGAAATATTATTAAGGGTAAAGTAGTTACTTAGTCTCTCTCCTCCAAAATCCGTCTAATTAGAAAGTTTTGGATGGTTAAGTGAATATACCTCATTTTCCCCAACCTCCTTAAGAAATCTTTTGAACAAGGTGGGGACAGCTTCCTTTTCCTTTAATCTTCCATTATCCGATGTGGCTCCATCTCTAAACAAGCCCCTTGAGTGGGGGAGTTTGTTACCTTACTTTTTGGCAGTAATAGTTATACATAAACTTGATAATTTGAAGGATTAAAAATCTGAATAAAGCTGGAGAAATGCCTTGTAATCTTGCTGTACCATTTTGTATGAGATGCAACATCATAAAAATATTCTTCTGTTCACTGATCACCTATGTTTGTAGGTTTTTGCTGTCAAGAGTGTGCTTCAGAGGCCTCTTAGTTTGATTCAAGGACCACCTGGAACTGGTAAGACCGTAACATCTGCAGCACTTGTATACCACATGGCCAAGCAAGGTCAGGGACAGGTATGTTCTTAAATGTTTTCTAGATATCATTTGTTTTTGTTTTTTGTTTATTCACTAATTTCTGATCCTTTCAATTTATTTTTCAGGTTTTGGTTTGTGCACCCAGTAATGTAGCTGTGGACCAGCTAGCTGAAAAGATAAGTGCTACTGGATTAAAGGTATAGTTGCTGTTTATTCTGTTCATGAGTTGGTTATATATGAACATAGTGAAGCTCCTGTGTAAGTAATACATATCTTTCATTCAAGGTTGTGAGGCTTTGCGCAAAGTCAAGGGAAGCTGTGAGTTCTCCTGTTGAGCATTTAACTCTCCACTATCAGGTTAGTGTTGCATTTACTTTGACCAATATTCTTTTCATATCATGGCCAAATGTGTATACTTTTCATCTTCCGTGATGCATTTGAAATTATGAATCACTGCATGTGAATGTAAATGGTGTCTCTTGCAGGTTCGACATCTTGACACATCAGACAAGAGTGAACTTCATAAGTTACAACTGCTGAAGGATGAGCAAGGTCTGGGTGCTGTTTTTGCTCAAAAGCTACTCAAATTTAGACATATTACCTGATTGACAGACTTAGTATGGTTGATTTGTATGCATTTTATGTTATAGCCTTATTAATTTAGTTAAATTTCAGACATCTCTTATTATCCAAGAAATTTACAATAAACCTGTTTGCATTTCTAGTATCTAGTAAAGAGAGCTGTCATCAATCTTCTTGAATTGTTAATTTATCTGTTGATAAAATAAATAGAAACAGTGCTTTTGCTGCTAGGTAATTGTAATAATGATTGAGGTTTATATTTTGTTCTCAACATTTAAAAGAAATTTCTCTTTCTGCCTTGCGATGTTCTGTTGTTAGTTACAGATGATGCTATGTTTTAACTTGTACTGGGTGAGGCTAATATGTATGAGTTAAAAATGGTAATTATTTTTGTTGTATCATATTACAGGCGAACTTTCTAGCAGTGATGAGAAAAAATACAAAGCACTTAAGCGAGCAACAGAAAGGGAGATTTCTCAGAGTGCTGATGTGATCTGCTGTACATGTGTTGGTGCTGGAGATCCTCGGCTTGCAAATTTTAGGTTCCGTCAGGTTGACATACTTGTACTTGCAATGTATAATTGTCATATTCTTGATCACTTTTTACACTGTTCATCATTATTATATTTTTTTTCCTCAGGTACTTATTGACGAGTCCACTCAAGCAACTGAACCTGAGTGCCTCATACCCTTGGTTCTTGGAGCAAAGCAGGTATTTTGTCAAATATGCACTTGTAGTTGTGTGATCCTAGATTGTTGATGTTTTAACAAGATGTTTCTGTTTAGGTTGTTCTTGTTGGTGATCATTGTCAGCTTGGTCCAGTTATTATGTGCAAGAAAGCAGCCCGTGCTGGCTTAGCACAGTCACTTTTTGAACGCCTTGTTCTACTTGGTGTCAAACCAATTAGGTTGCAGGTAAAGGATGTCTTAGGTCTCATGCAAGAATTAATAACTACCTGCTATGATATCCCTACCTTAGGCTATTTCATTAGTTTTATCCGGGCTTGTAATGTCCCATGGTGAATTTTTGTTTGGCTTATTTTTCTAATTTTGTTTGTGATACATATTAAGATTTGTTTTATTATCTCAAACAGGTTCAGTACCGTATGCATCCATGCCTTTCAGAATTTCCCTCAAACAGCTTCTATGAAGGCACTCTGCAAAATGGAGTCACTGTGAATGAAAGGAAGTCTTCTGGAATTGATTTTCCTTGGCCAGTGCCAAACCGTCCCATGTTTTTCTATGTTCAGGTACTGTAAATACATGTATGTGAATATTGTTTTCTTTCTCTGTTGAAATATTTCCATCATCATCCACTGACATTGTATCAAATTTTTGGTTATTTTGTTTTTTGACCTTTGTTGTCTCATGTTCTTTTCCCTCAACTTTCTTTTAATTATTTACCAATTGTTTTCTAGATGGGACAAGAAGAGATAAGTGCTAGTGGAACATCTTATTTAAATAGGACTGAGGCTGCAAATGTTGAAAAGATTGTAACTACTTTCTTAAAAAGTGGTGTGGTTCCAAGTCAGGTATTTTCTGAACTGTAGATTAAACATATGGGTTTACACTAACACTGTCAGTGTTCATGTTAATATTATTAATATTCTTGTAAAATGTTAAATCAGATTGGTGTGATAACACCTTATGAGGGGCAAAGAGCTTATATTGTGAACTATATGTCAAGAAATGGTGCTCTCAGGCAGCAGCTTTACAAGGAGATTGAGGTTTGAGACAGTTATCTTGATTTCTATATGCAATCTCTGTCCTTGTTGCAGTTGCTACATGTGTTTTATTCTTTTCAGGTTGCTAGTGTTGATTCCTTTCAAGGAAGGGAGAAAGACTACATCATTCTGTCTTGTGTTAGAAGTAATGAACATCAGGTTGGACAACATATGCTTTGTTTGTGGCTTTTCAAAGTTTGCATGCTGCAAATATCTGCATTTTGAGCCATTATTAAGAATTTGAGTGATCAATGATTGATTTGACTTCGATACCTCTTTTGTAGGGCATTGGATTCCTGAATGATCCTAGGAGGCTCAATGTTGCTTTGACACGAGCAAGATATGGCATTGTTATTTTGGGGAACCCTAAAGTTTTGAGCAAGCAGCCTCTATGGAATAGTTTATTGACTCACTACAAGGTAGTTCTTGTGTTTTGAGATTTTACTGTCGGTGGTATTTTTTTTTTTTTGGTTTAACCAGAGGTATCTGGGGCTTCTTATTTAGCACCCAACTAATCCTCTCCCACCGGGTCTCCCATTGGGGGGTAAAGTGGTACCTCTAGTTACAACTCCATGCCCAAGCTGGGGACTGAACCCCGGACCTTTTTTTAAGGGACCCAAGTGCCGAACCACTTGTGCCAACAATTTTTGGTTACTGCCGATGGTATTGATTTCATAAAAAATGTGCTGGTCTAGCAAGAACCAGAAGTTGATTTGATATGTTATGCTTTTTTTTTTTGATCGGCAAAAATATTAATATATATATATATATATATATATATATATATATATAATAGCAGAACATTACAAGAAGTAATATAAAGAGGATCTAAGCAAAACGGGACCTATGGCGGCCTAATTCATGGGAACTATGAATTAAACTGCCAGAAGTCTGGCTAGATCAGAAAAAACCCCCCTAAACAGGAGAGAACTAAACAGAATGTCCTCTCCTGGATACAAACATATCACCCATGTTACAAGACCACACATGAAAGGGAGTTGTGAATCCTTTTTCTAAGGTGTTAACCCATGTCCAGCATGTGAAAATTGCCTCATCCAGCAGTTTGTGTCTATTAAAATTGTCATTGTGGAAGATTATGTTATTCCTATGCCTCCATATGGTCCAGGTCAGAGCTATCCACCATGTTTGCCACCTCTTCGAGCAAATTCCACTGCGGTAGTAATAAGAATGTTGGCTAAAGTGGTCACTTGGTGTTATTGACCAGGCACCGGAAATAGATGTCCAGGACATAGTCTCCCACCACAGCGGTCTAATTTTTTCACAGTTGTAAAAGAGATGTGCCGCGTCCTCTTCAACACTCCTACATAGAGGACAGAATGTATCATCCAAATCCACATTCCTCCTTCTTAAATTCCTTTTTGTAGGCAACCGATCCTCTATTAGTCTCCAAGCAAAGCATAGAGCTTTAGGGGGAGCTTTCACAGCCCAGAGGTCCTTGTGAATTTCAGATTGGTTCCACCTATGTCTTTCTGAATGGAATAATAAGTAGGCGCTCCTAGCTGTGTATGATCCACTGGGATCAGCCACCCACATCCAGGCATCTTTCTGTATTGGATTGATGCCCAGGTCGCGTACATCATCTAAGAATTTTATAGCGGAATCTACTTCTCTATCCATGAAAAGTCTCCTCCACTGGAATTGCCATTCCCATCCCGAATCAGTTATCAATCCCATCTGCTGTATGCAGTGTTGTTGTTGTTTAGAGATCTGAAACATGCGGGGGTGTTTATCCTTCATCGCCATCCCTTCATTTCTCCAATCGTCTTCCCAAAATAGTATTGTTGATCCACATCCCACCTTCCATTTTATGCCTCTCATGACACCACAGCCACCCTCAGTAGGGAAGCATGTGAGACAGAGATCCTTCCACCATACAGATTCACCTGCACCTCTCGTGGGGCCTGCCATGATTCTCCAGTTCCCATATTTTGAGTCCAACACCTTTGCCCACAACTCGTCTTGCTGATGGTGTAGGTTCCACAGCCATTTCCCAAGTAAGGCCTGATTAAAGATATTTAAATCTTTAATACCGAGCCCCCCACACTCTTTGGGTTTACAGACCACATCCCATTTTACCCAAGCTATTTTTCTCTGATCTGCACATCCCCCCCACAGAAAATTCCTTTGAATTCTGACCAGTCGCTTTAGCACCTTCTTAGGAACCCTGAAAAAAGAAAGAAAGAAGATAGGAATGGAATTAAGTACTGATTTAATCAAGGTGACTCGTCCCCCAAATGAAAGATATTTCTGTTTCCACACTGCTAGCTTTCTCTCACACTTTTTCACTAAAAGATCCCACATCTCTTCTCTTCTTGAGTTGGCCCCTATAGGAATACCCAGGTATAGGAAAGGTACAGCCAGCTGTCGACAATTAAGATATGTAGCTGCAGATGTAGACCACTGTGCATCCACCCCAAACGCCATAAATCTGCTCTTTGCAAAGTTAATTTTCAATCCAGACACCATTTCAAATCCCCTCAGCATAGCCTTCAAAGTTCTGACATTCTTAACAGAAGCTTTCCCAAAAAATAGTGTATCATCAGCATATTGTAGGATGCTGATGTCCACCAGGTGCTTCCCCACCTTATATCCCTCAAACAGGCCCTTTTTTTAATGCTTCTCTCATCAGCCCAGTGAGGCCTTCTGCAACTATATTAAACAATAGTGGAGCTAAGGGGTCGCCTTGTCTGAGACCACGTTGTGGTATGAATTCATCAGTAGGGCTTCCGTTTACCAAAACAGATATGGAAGCAGATTTTAGGCACCCATTTATCCATACTATCCATTTTGAATCAAAGCCCATTCTTCGCATCATGTAAAACAAAAAGTCCCAGCTAACTGAATCATACGCCTTTTCGTAGTCCACTTTGAACATAAGGCAACTTTTATTGTTCCTTTTTACTTCATCCACAACCTCATTAGCAATCAACACACTGCTTAACAACTGCCTCCCTTCAATAAAAGCTGATTGACGATAGTCAATGATGTGCGGCAAGACCTTTCTCAATCTGTTTGCAAGTACTTTGGCCACTATTTTGTATACACACCCTATGAGGGAAATCGGCCTGTAGTCATTCAGGCCTTGTGGATCTGGACCCTTTGGGATCAGGGCAATAAAAGAGGCATTACCGCCTTTAGGAAATGCTCCATTAACGAAAAATTCGTCCATGAATCGGAGGAAGTCAGATTTTACAATCTCCCAACATTCTTTAATAAATTTAAAATTAAATCCATCTGGTCCAGGACTTTTATCACTTCCGCATGCCCAAACAGCCTCTTTTATCTCTTCTTCATCAAATCGTGCAGTCAAGGATAAGTTATGTTGCTGTTCAATGAGTTTAAAATCAACTCCATCCAGGTTGGAGTTCACCCTGCCAGCTGCTTCAAATCTCTTTTTAAAGAATAATCGGGTTTCAGCTTTGACTCTAATAGGATCATTAATCCAACTCCCATCAACCATGACTCCTTTCAGCAAGTTGTTTCTGCGCTTCCAATTCACTGTTATATGAAAAAATCTGGAGTTGCAGTCCCCTTCCTTGATCCACTTGGTCCTGGATTTTTGTCTAAGCAGTGAAGCATTTGATATTGCTGCAGCCCAGAGATCTTCCTGTAGCTGTTTTCTCCTCTTAATCTCATCAGAATTCATCAGCCTATCATCAGCTTCCACTTCAATTTTATTGATCTCCTCCTCAATATTTTTCCACTTCTGCTGTGTGTTTCCAAAGTGCACTTTATTCCATTCTTTCAGCTGCAGTTTCAACCTCTTTAGCTTTTCTTTTAGAGCATATCCCCCCCAACCAATAATCGGGTTAGCGTGCCAGCAATCCCTTACAACCTGTTTAAAAGACTTATCCTGCAACCAGCAATCCAGGGCTCTGAATGGTTTTGGACCCCAATCCACAGAAGATGATCTTAGTAGAACAGGGCAGTGATCGGAGAAGTTACGATCCAATATGACCTGGGTTGTTCCAGGCCATTTGTCCAGCCAATCAGCAGATACAAGTGCACGATCCAGCCTACTTTTAGCTGATCCATTGGGTCTATACCAGGTGTATCTGCGCCCGAGACAAGGCGCATCTTCCACTTCTAGGTCAGCAATCCAATCATTGAATTCCTTCATGATACCATCATCTGCATTCCTCTGATTAATACCCAAACGCTCATAGGGTCTTCTAATATTGTTAAAGTCACCTATTATGCACCATAATCCTTCTGAATTTGCATACCTCAGCTGCCTGATGCCTTCCCAAAGGTTTCTTTTTTGGGGGGTCTCACAAGGTGAATACACGTTCACGATTGTGATGTTAGAATCGTCACTAACCCATTTTCCTTCCAAATATAAATACCCACCTCCAACAACCTTATTCACCATTTTAAATGCCTTATTACTCCAAATGCATAGTAAGCCACCAGCTCTGTTTACTGCTGGAGTATATTCCCACTGAACATCACACTCACCCCATAATGCTTGGCATAGCTTCAAGTCTATAAATTCTCTTTTAGTCTCTTGCAAACATAGCATATCTACCCTCTCTTTTATCACCAGTCTCCTTATAGCTGTCCACTTAATACCCCCTCCCCTCCCCAATCCTCTGGTATTATAAGATAGAATCTTCATTGATGACCCGTGCTACACCCCATCCTTTGGATCTCGTCCAAGTCTCTATCCTCCATGGATGATATTGCTTTTATCATGTCTGTTTGGTTGTAGCATTCTACTCCCAACATTTTTGCTAATTCCCATTCCTCCTTAGCATCTTTCTTCCATTCATTCATGGTTGTTCTTACTGTTGGTGATATTGATTCCGAATTGTCAGTATCTTGCAGATTATCCCCCCATACTGCCACCTCTTTTAAGCCACTACACGAAGCTAGTGGTGGTGATGTTTCAGGCGGCAGGTGTATATGAATGGGCTCTTTTCCTTTGTGATTGTTCTGCTTGGAAGTCGAAACAGGCTGGGGGTGTGCTAGTGTTTGAGGCCCACAACGTTGATTCTTTTTACAACCCTTACCTCTTGTGTATACCTTCAGTGTAGGTTGTGGGCCAGGTAAGTTGTGGCCCAATATACCACAGACTTTTGACTGTGGACTTCTTAATAACATGTCACCGCACGTGTTCTCCGCAAACATACTCCCATCAATCTCACCAACTCCTTCCTCAGGTTCCTTAGGTGCAACTGCCATTTGTGGGTCCCTCACCATATCATC
The DNA here is from genome assembly GCA_007407185.1 of Glycine tomentella. NCBI lineage: Eukaryota > Viridiplantae > Streptophyta > Magnoliopsida > Fabales > Fabaceae > Glycine > Glycine tomentella. The sequence goes on from PYAF01000012.1 coordinate 371,468, forward strand.
TTTTTGGGTGACACTATCCTGTTGATCAGCCGCCTGGATCTCCGCCTTTTCCACAGAAACTGTCACATGCTGTTCCTCGAAACCCGTTCCAGTCTTTTCTTCCTTGGGCGTTTCAGGAGCGTCAACTGCTACCTGTGGGTGTGGGTCCCTCCCCAAGTTACCGTTTGCGTGTTTAACTCCATGCTGTTCGGCCGTGGCACAGTCGAGGTCTGGGTCTTTACTTTCATGGTCCGGGTCACTCAACGCCGTACCGCCAGCCTGGGTCGTGATTATGTTGTCACCCTCACTTACCCAGTTTGTGAAAACATGTCTCCTCCACGATACATATGCGATATTCTTCTTCGTTAATTGTTGCACAGATCGTGTGATTAATATTGGGCTGCCAAGGGGTTTTTATGAGTACCCTTGCTCGGTCTAAGCGGTTCAAATCAACCGTATCGTCATCTAAATCTACCATATCCCCAATACCAGCCACTATACTCTTGATATATTCTCTGTTCCATGCATGTAATGGGATCCCCCAGCAAAGTATCCAAACCAGCCTGTATCCAACCTTCATGCCCGGATTCCACTTCTCCAATGAATAGAACATGGATAGGCCGTTTGCTTCTGCCTCCCTACTCATTTCAGCCGCTTTAAGGTCGCTTAGCCCAGTGAGTAGGACCATGTCATCACCCATGTATTTGGGCCGCACATCCTCACCACCATTCCACAGGAGTTCCTCTTCTAATCTGTCAAACATTTTTAAATTCGCGAGCCTGCCCACCCAAGCGTCAGTGTACCCTTTGATGATTCCCATGGGGATGGATAACCTGACGTTCGAATAGGATGGTTTCCCCTTCGCTCGGCCATGATGCATGGGTCGCCTTCTCCACCATGATTGATTTCCAGTCTTGACCACTTGCGCGTAAGTAGACGAACGATTCTGATAGTAGTTTGGTGGTTGCTGATCACCTGTCGCCGGGAGCGCAGGTTCGTCACATATCTTAGCTTTGCCTTTTTCCTTGGCATCCCCGTTCCTGTCCGTTGTCCCTCTTGCTTGGTTCTTCTCCATATGTGGCTTCTCACGCCGCTCCCTGTCATGTTTAGGGAGATTTACGTGTATCTTGTATCCCCCCACGATTAAATTGTCGAGCTGTCTTTCAAGTCTTCCGACATCTTCGACGGCCTTAAAACGCACAAAGCCATATCTACGTCCAAGGCTGTTTCTGTTTTTTGGAATAAAAACTTCCCGCACATCTCCCCATCTTTTGAACACGTACCATAAGTCTTTTTCATTCATGTCTTCAGGAAAACATGTGAAATAGAAGGTGGAAACGTCATTGGCCTCCCTCCAATTTTTACGGGAATGTCCCCGTCGGACGTCCCTGCCGGCATCGGAGCGATGCTGGCTGTACCTATTACCCGTCGGTCCTACAGGAATCCTCTCATGGTACCTAAGTCTACTGTACCTTCTACCCCGCCCAGAGTTTCTCTCTCTAAACCTCTCTCTCATCTCACTGAATGTGTAGGACTCTAGATGATTTAGTTAGAATGTGATTTATTTGATATGTTATGCTAATTGTAGAATTCTGATTTTTAATAATTGCCCTATATGATTCATCATTAAAAGTTCTCCCATCTAATAAGAGTGATTTCATATGGATCTCTTTTCTGTAGTGCTGTTTTGTTTTCTAAAAAAGCTGAGCTTTTCTTCCCCATTTTCTAAACAGGAACATGAGTGCTTAGTTGAAGGGCCTTTAAATAACTTGAAGCAAAGTATGGTTCAGTTCCAGAAACCCAAGAAGGTAGGTGTTAAAGGATTTGATAGTGTTCATTTTAGTGCTTTGTGATTGTCGTAGGGTGCTGTTTCAGTGGGGTGCTTTCCTTGTGAGGCATTTGTTTATTGAGAATACTACATATCTATGTCATGGTTGGTCTTATTTTGATGCAGATTTACAATTTCTTGCGAGGCATTTGTTTATTGAGAATATTACATATCTATGTCATGGTTGGTCTTATTTTGATGCAGATTTACAATGAACGAAGGCTTTTTTATGGGGGTGGACCTGGAATTGCGGCTAATGATAATTTTGGTAGTGTTGGATCTGGAGCTGGCACAAGTTCAGATCGGAGGAGCAGTCGAGGAAGGGGTATGTAATTTATAATTTGTTGGATAGGGTGTTTTTGTTTTTCCTGAATACACTAGGATATCCCTGTGGTCATTGGTATGTCTTTATGTCCCAATCAAATAACTGTAGTTTAAAAAATTTCAAAGGTCTGGTGGTTTGTTTCAAGTTCTTGTCATTTCCTACACCTTCCTCCTTCTGGAGCTTTTGATATTTTGATCACTTATGATGACAATTTTTTCTTTGAACTGTAGGATCTTATATACCTCCTGGTCCACCAAATGGAACTCATAAGCCTGGAGTGCATCCTGCTGGATATCCTGTGCCAAGGGTTCCTATGCCTCCTTTTCATGGTGGTCCCCAATCTCAACCATATGCCATTCCATCTCGTGGGGCTGTTCATGGACCCGTTGGGGCAGTTCCTCATGTTCCATCTCCAGGGAGTCGAGGTTTTGGGGCCGGGAGAGGTAATTCTGGTGCTCCAATTGGCAATCATCTACCACATCAACAAGGCACCCAACAGCCTATTGGGAATATTGGATCTACATTTAACTTCCCTGCTCTAGAGAATCCCAACAGCCAGCCATCTGTTGGTGGTCCATCATCTCAACCTGGGTTTGCCAACAATGTATGTACTTTCATTCTACCAGCTTCATGTGTTCTATCGACATGTCCTTGTCATTTTTTTATATGTCTGGGTTATGACTATTTTTCCTGTGGATAATAGATGCCTGTTCAAGGTGCTGGCCTATCATTTCGAGATCAATTTTCTATGCCTGGAATGTCCCAGGTACTTACTGTCACTTGGTAGAAGCTTGGTTTTGTTTCAATGCAAAATTGGCTTATTTTTGTTAATTTTGTTTTAAATTTTCCATCAGGACTTCTTGGGCGATGACTTCAAAAGCCAGGGGTCTCATGTTCCTTATAATGTCACTGATTTCTCTACACAGGTTTGTGAGCTAATTTTAATATTGTAGATACTATATTTGTTCTTTACATGTAACTTAGCCTTGTTAAGCAGCAAAACAGGGTGCATGACTTTGTTCTTCCTTTTGCTTAAACATATCAGTTAGATGTTCATGTCCATTTGTTGTTTTTTTCCTACTGACACTTTGACTACCTTAAGGCTTCTCAAAGTGGATATGCTGTTGATTATGCTACACAAGGAGCACAAGGTGGATTCCCAGGGAATTTTCTTAACCAGAATTCTCAAGCTGGATATTCTCGCTTTGGTTCTGGAAACGACTTTATGTCTCAGGTTGTTAAAGTTTGCTAGTAATGAGCATTTTCCCACATGATTTTGGGTGACGTGTCCTTTATGTTCTAATTTTCTATCTTTTAATTCACAGGACTACATGGGCCATGGATCACAAGGTCTTTTCACTCAGGTGGGATTCAGTGATCCCTTGCAAGATGATGCAACGCAAAGCCATTTCAGTGTGGCAAATGCCAACCCTCTTCAGTCCCAGGTTTCTTTTAATTCCAACCTTTTTATTATAAGAGCAATAATTACAAAAATTGAAAGGCGGTGATTGTTTTACTGCCTAATTTTAGGAACTTCTATTTCATTCCTGTTTGATTTACTCAACACATACCTTTTGCAGATGAGTTCTCTTTACTCCCAACCTTTTGCTCACTACAACACACAGCCGCTTAACATGCAGGCTACCCAACAGCAGCCTCAGGCTCAGAACTCCCAAAATCAGAAAATCCACTATAACGGTTGAGGAACTTTAGGAGCTTAATGTGGCTTTAATGGGTTATATAGTCTTTGCAATCAGCAACTGGGGTTGTGCCTGTCTTTTGTGCTGAAATACGTTTGCATGAGACATCCGAAGGATTGCCTTGGGATAGCTATACCAAGGAATATGATTTGAGTTGATGGAATTTTGGGGCATTACCAAGATACAAGCAGTCGCATCCCGGGCTGAAAAATGATAAGATAACCCCCTTTACCTTACTGAAGTTTTGTATTGTTTGGGATTAAGGTGAACTTGTTCGAGAAAGCATTACATGGAATGGTTTTGTCGAAAGGGTTTTGATCTTGAAGCAGAAGGGGCGGTTTACATGTCGGTGAAATACTGAATATAGTAATCCATACTGCACCAATCATTGCCAAGGAAGTTATTATTGTACAGAAGGCAGGGATGCGGTGAACCCTTTCAGCTCTTCCTGAAATGTAATTTAAACTCGATATTATAGACACAAGTTATATTATGCAACTATTGCCACTCAGAAATTTCTGTGGCATATAAAGGTGTGATAATTGTTTTCCATGTAAATTAGTTATCTTATAATTGCAACATCTGAGTGCTTTGAGTAGTAATTTCGCCGAGATTTTTAATCTCCTCGTTAACAGCTAAGTGGAGATGGAAATCTGAAGATGTCTGTTGTCCTCAATGGCTGAGATGTCATGATTTATTTTTAAATGTATGGTTAGTTGACACTACCAAGTACCAAGCTGTTGGCATTTGAGTCGATTCTCGTATTTAAATAATGACGTCGACCGAAGACACTGGACAAGAAAAGTGATAGGTAAAAGAGCATTTCCATAGAAAGTAATAGGGAATATCTTGTTAATGAATTTTTAAGTTAATTTTTATGAATACTCAGAGGCTCCGAAACAGTAATTTCAAATTAGTATTAAATATCATTTGCGATTAATGAAAAAGCAGCTGCATTGTCTACGAAAGTTTGTAGTAACAGGGGTACGAACTAGTAAAAGGAATAGACAACATAGAATCTCAGTACAAAGAAAGTTGGCCCGTCATTTTTTGAATGGGAACTTATCCTGTCAGCTATTTGGGAAGAGCTTCTTACACCATTTGAACTTCTCCTATACCATTCTTGAAATAATGCATTTTCGTTAATACCCTTTAAATAATAAAAGCTTTGTTTAATTTATTTTTCACATTTCTTTATCTTCCTCACCTTTGTGCTTCCGCTTCTGCTCTGCTTGGTTTGTTTGCTTCTCCGCAGCATCGAAACGTCGACCTTGCCCATGGATACATTGGCTTTGGTGGTGTTCGTTTTCTACGTCTTGTGGCCCTGGTGAGTGTTTGCTTTTGTAAGAGATGTCCATGGTCGTGTGGTGGCTGTTGCAGTTCGGGCATTGCTAATACGGAAGCGATAATCCGTAAGAAAGAAAATGGCCTCATACGGATTGATGAAGCTTACAGATTGAGTAATCCGTAAGCCTCATATGGATTAGGTAATCCGTATGAGGATGACAGATTACTCAATCCATAAGATTCATACGGATTACCTGATCCGTATGAAGCTTACGGATTGAGTAATCCGTAATCCGTAAGCATCATACAGATTACCTAATCCGTATGAGGCTTACGGATTACTCAATCCGTATGAGGTTAACTTTGCTCTTAGGTCGCTCTTCATTTTTTCCTCATTCTTTCACCCTTTGTTTTTTCTTTTTATTTTGTCTTATTTGCCCTTTTCTTTCCCTTTTTTTTCCCTTCAACTTTCTCGTATTTATCATTAGATTCATCTATCATCAAATCCAATTAACTTGATTAAAGGTGTTGCTGATGTTAATGTTGATGTTGATGCAACTAAAAAATATTTCTTCACATAATAAATTATCTTAATTACAAGCATAAAGATATTACATTATTGTTTATTAATTAGAAATCACATCAAATGTAATTTTTGAAATAATTATTATAAAAGTTGGAAAAATTAATTATACAACAATTCATTATTAAATATATGTAAAAAAAAATTATATGTCATTATATCTAAATTGAATCCACGAATTTAACATACTCAAAATTATTTAAAACTGATATAAGGATAAATACATAATTATAGCTTATATTTAAAACTAGATAAAAATGCTTATTAGTGTTCTAATTGAACTTAAAAGTAAAAACATTTTTTTAGGCAAAAAATTAAGTTATTCATAATTTTTTTATGCACACTATTAGGTAAAATGAACGAAAGAGAGAGAGAGAGAGAGATAAACAGTAACTGAATTTTTTCTATTTCGAAAGAATAAAAAGTAGTTACAAAGTTGTACATGTGAGGTATTTATAACCTCTTACCACTAACTTGATGAAACATAACTAAGAACTGACATCTGTACTTACAACTGTCCAGAGTACATAAAAGACTTACAACTGTGTAGAGTACATAAAAGACTAACTATTAACTACAACCTTGGTAATTACTAACTACAACTTATTTACTAAGGAGTGTTGTTAGCAAAAGCTAACAACACTTGCATGCTCTAATATCCCCCCTCAAACTCAAAGGGAAAATTTTTCAGAAGAAACATTTTTCACATTGAGTTTGTTCTTGAGAAAATCAAATCTGGAAGGAGAAAGTGGCTTGGTAAGAACATCTGCCCATTGATCCAAAGCAGGAATATGCACAATAGGCAGCTGCTTGGCCATAATTTTCTCTCTAACAAAGAAAACATCTATTTCCATTTGCTTGGGGCGGCTATGAAACATTGGATTGTGAGCAATAGGTACACCACTTTGATTGTCACAAAAAATAGTAGAGTGGTGAAAGAGACTTTTAACTCAGTGAGAAGAGCATGAATCTAGGTCAATTCAGTGGAAGTTTGAGCTAAGCTTCTGTATTCAGCTTAAGTGCTAGACCTTGTTGTAACTTTCTGCTTGTGAGACCACCAAGAAATTAAATTGGAGCCAAGGAAAACAGCATAAACAAAAGTAGATCTTCTGTCATCAACATCAGATGCCCAGTCAGCATCACAAAAGGCATGAAGAGTTAGAGGCTGGCTGACATCGACATATTTGAATAGAAGTCCATGACCCACAATTCCTTTAAGATACCTTAAAATCCTTTTAACTGCTACCCAACGAGACGCAAGACAAACAACCATAAACTGAAAAACCTTATTTACTGCAAAATTGATTTCTGGTCTGGTGAGAGTAGCATATTGCAATGCACCCACCACTGACCTAAACAAAGTAAGATCAGAAAATATATCAGCACCATGTTTAGATAACTTACAATTAGAAACCATGGGAGAATAAATGGAGTGAGCTTCTACCATGTTGGTTTTATGCAGCAAATCTCTAATGTATTTGCTTTGGGTCATGAGAATAGAGCTATTGGACAAATGCTTAACCTCAATACCCAAAAAATAATCCAAATGTCCAAGCTGCTTAAGTGAAAACACATGATTTAGCCTAGCGGTGAGCTGCTAAATTAGAACTTTGGAGCTTCCAGTAATTATAATGCCATCTACATAAACCAGTAGATAAACAGTATGTGACTGATGGGTGTAAATGAAAACAGAAGAATCATATTTACTCCCTATGAACTAAAACTGAAGTAGAGTGGACTTTAATCTGTCAAACCACTGCCTTGGAGCTTGGTTTAACCCATACAATGCCTTGTTAAGCTTGCAGACCAAGGTTTTATCTGCATTTTCAAAACCTGGTGGCTGTGTCATGTATACAAATTCTTCAAGGAAACCATTTAGGAAGGCATTATTTACATCAAGTTGAAATAACTCCCACCCATGAGAAAAAGCAAGAGTGAGAACAATTCTTATGGTTATAGGTTTGATTACAGGTGAGAAAGTTTCATGAAAATCAAAACCCTGCACTTGATGGAAGCCCTTAGCAACTAAACTGGCTTTAAATTTATTAACAGAACCATCAACATTTTCTTTAACCCTGAAAACCCACTTGCACCCAACAGCTTTCCTGTTAGCATGTAGAACAACCAAATCCTATGTATTATTTTTCAACAAAGCATCATATTCTTGTTTCATGGCAGCAAGCCAGGCTGAATCCGCCAATGCCTGTTTCACATTTTTGGTTCAGAATGAACAAGAAATAGGGAAGGATGTAATCTAGGATTATGAAGACCAGATTTGGACAAATTTGGACCTAGTTTGCATGGGATGAGTGCTAGCAGGAATAGAACTGGGTACAGAAGCAGATTTAGAAGAGGAATCAGTCACAACAATGTTTTTAAAAGTACTATTTTGTGTAGACTCAGACTCAACAGTGGTGACAGGTTGAGAAATAGATGGAAAAATAGTAGGATTAATACCAGAAATAGGAGAGAATCTAGGAGGAACACTGGGAGCAGGAATAGAAAGAGATGAGGAGGGATGAGATTGTATAGAAGTAGGCAAGTCAGCAGGTGGAGATAAATTTGGATTTAGACTGAAATATGAATCAAAGTGTTTTTCAGGACTAGAATCTTTTGAAAACATTTCAGAATAAGGAAACCTTCCCTCATTGAACAAAACATCCTTAGAAATGTAAATTCTACCAGAAGGAGACAAACATTTATAGCCCTTATGAGAATTGAAGTACCCTAAAAACATACTCTTGTGACCTGAAATTCAACTTATGAGTATTTTAAGGTTTTAGAAGAGGAAACCAAGAACAACCAAAGGTTCTAAGGAACCTAAAATCAGGACCCTTGTGAAAAAGAGTGGTAAAAGGAATGTCAAAGTTGATAGAGGCAGTAGGAAGCCTATTTATCAGATAGACAGCTGTACTGAAAGCATAACCCTAAAACTGCAGGGGTAATGAAGCATGATGCAGTAAGGTAAGACCCAAATCCACTATGTGTCTATGTTTTCTTTCAACCACACTATTTTGATGATGAGTGTGAGGACATATAAGTCTATGATAAATACCATAAGATGATAAAAGAGTAGAAAAAGACATGTATTCACCCCCCAATCAGATTGAACATTTTTTATTTTGGTGCTAAGTTGCAATTCAACTTGAGTTTTGAAAGCCTGAAAAATAGAGATGGTTTTAGCTTAAGTTTTTATGGGGAAAATCCAAGTAAATTTGGAAAAGGCATCAATGAAAGACACATAGTACTTATATCTAGCAAAGGAGGTTAAATGAGAAGGTCCCCACAAATAAGTAAATATAAGTTCTAAAGGAGAATAAGTGATAATGGAGGGAGAGGAGGGTAACCTATGAGATTTAACCATACAACAGGATGCACAAAAATTTGAGACATTTTTATTAGACTGAAATATTACAATGGTTGAGAACAAGTCTCATTACATGACTATTGGGATGACCTAATCTATTGTGCCAAACATTGCTGTTACAAGGAAAGGAAAAATAAGAATTTATATGTTTTGAGGAATCAGCAAAAGTGGATAAAAGCTGAGGAGAAATATCCTGAAGCTTGAGATTATGAAAGCAATAGAGACCATCAACTCCAACTGAACCTTGAAGCAAGATTTCACTTGTTTCATGGGATTTTACAAGACAAACGTGAGGATGAAATTCAAAGAAAACAAAATTATCCTTGGCAAATTTACTGACACTTAACAAATTTTTTGAGATGGAAGGAACATGAAGTAATTTTTGTAATTTAAAGGTGAAGTGACTATTATTAGGAGAAATAAAAGAAGAGGTACCAACACCATAGATACCTAATCCTTCACCATTACCAATGAATATTTGATCAGGCCCATCAATGTGAGTAAATTGTTTGATATGTTGAGATTCTCCAGCGACATGGAAGCTAGCTCCAGAATCTGGAATCTAGGAGGAGTGATCAGCACTAGACCCAGGAGAGACAATATTTGTAAGCATAGCACTGGGATGATTAAGAACAGAGGTTGCAGATTTCAAATTAGGATTAACCCAAGTGTTAGAAGGCCTTGTATGATCAAATCTGGATGAACCAAGATTATAAGGAATAGGCTGAGAAGTGGCAGGATAAAAAAACACTAAAGATTTATGAGGCTGAAAGTGTGTATCAGTCCTAAAATGACACACATTTGCAGTGTGTCCATATTTAAGACAAATTTGGCACTGAAAGTTGGCAAATTTTCCACTGTCACGTCCTCTACCAGCTCCTGTACTGCCACGACCATGATTATTTGTTCCTATGAAATTCCCAAAATTACCACCCTTATGTGAATTGGAAGGTGAGTATCCTTGAGTATAGTTCAAGGAAGGAGAACTCAACAGCTGAGTTTCTTTATTGTAACGATTTGTACGCGTCTCATGACCATATAACAAGGCTTCAATTTCAGCAATTGATGGAGTTCTTTTCTTGCCTTCAATAACAGCAGTAACAGATGCATAGTCTGAAGGAAGTCCTTCCAAAATAGCATCAACATACTCCTCTTGACAAACTGGAACACCTACACCAGCAAGCTCATCCATAAATCCTTTAATTTTTCTCAGATATTCATCCATAGACCTGTCAGAAAGTGATATTGCACACATGACAGTTCTTAATTGTCTAGCCTTGGATTTAGTATGAAGATTGAAGTGTTCATGGATCTTTTCTCAGACTTGATAGGAATGATTGGATCCAAGAACACGAGAAAGAACAGACTTGAAAAGTGTAGATTGGAGCCAAACAAGTAAGGTTTGGTCCTGAACTTCCCAAGCCTCATATAGAGGATTGACTCGATCAACAACACTGTCCTCCTCTGTAAGATATCGAGGAGGAATAATCGGATTAACCACAAAGCACTGAAGCTTGTGAGCCTTCAACATAGGTTCCACATGTTGTCTCCAATGGAGATAATTGGAATCATCAAACTTTTCAACAATGATATTTGGAAAGGAATGTGAACCTAAACCTAAAGGAGCGGAAGTGGAAGCCATAGAAAAAAAAAAAAGCAAAGCAGACACAAATCACGAGGAAGAAGAAGCGAGAGATCAACGAACAGAAGTGAGCCAAACAGATTTAGTAAAACGCAATTCTGAACAGCAAATCAACCAAAATTAACTCCTAGCAGCACAGAGATGTGCAAAATGAGAAATCGAAGCCCAATCGAGACCGAACGCAAACAGAAGCATGAACAGGAACAATCACGAGCCAAATAATGTCGCGAACAGAGAGGAATCGACATTGAACTGTAACGAACATATAAAGAAGTACAAACCAGCTTCAATCAGCACAGACAACACCAAAAGAAAGATCCCTAGCTCAGACGGAACCAATCGAACTCGTACGGATGAACAGGAGCAAGCACGATGAAGTTTGCAATCGTAAATCAGATACACATGAACAATAAAGAAAATCCAATCAAGAACAAGACTGGAACGAACAGGAAATCTAAACAGAACTTGTTAGATTGAACATGCACTGCATGATCAGTGCAAAATTTTTGTTCTTGATACCATGTTAGGTAAAATGAACGAAAGAGAGAGATGAACAGTAACTGAATTTCTTTTATTTCGAAAGAATGAAAAGTAGTTACAAAGCTATACACGTGAGGTATTTATAACCTCTTACCACTAACTTGATGAAACATAACTAGGAACTGACAGTTGTACTTACAACTATGCAAAGTACATAAAAGACTTACAGCTGTGCAGAGTACATAAAAGGCTAACTACTAATTACAACCTTGTTGAAGGGTTCCTTCCTCATTCTGTATGTATGTATCTACCATTTCATTTTGCTAACATTTTTCTTCTGTCGTTTTCACTTGACATTTTTCGCTGCATGTTTCAAAGTTGGGAATCATTTCTCTTCTTTCACACTCGCACTCTGCTAAGTAAGGTATCTATCTATCTCATACCCTAACATAACACATTCATTCAACTTTACGTCTTTGCTACTTCTCTTTCTCCATGTTTATGCTTTTATTCTTGATTCTTGTTCTTTTTTAACTCTGCCTATGTGTGGTTGCATGCATGGCTTGTCCCAAATAAGGATAAAAGGGGAGGGCTGATGTCAGGTGTTGCGAATTGACCGGAAAAAATCAGCTATTTTTTATGAAATGAACCTTTATGTTTGTGCAATACTACTAGCTATTCGTGATTTTCCGAATGGATGTGGAGCATTTCCGAAATGTGTTGGTACAATTGTTGAGCTTGAGGATAAGAATAAGAATGCTCAACATTTAGCAAGAAGGTATCCTCCAAGAAAAGCTTCAGCTGTCATAGACTTCCTTCCTTTATTTGGAGGATGCAAACAATGGGAAGAAAGTGGGTCTACAAAACCTCTCTGTAGACGACTATCCATTGAAAAATGTAGTAGCAGCTGATGATGTGAAAGAAGTTAAGATTAACATTCATGACGACTATGGTCGCAAGAGAAAGCTTGTGGACATCTATCAAACTGATTCTGAAAGGAATGTTACTGATGGAGTGAAGAAGCTGCATACATTTGAAGAACCATCTTCTTCTCAGATGAAAATAGTGCTAGGTTTGATGGCTAAATCAACATGTCCTTGGAGTTCTGGCAAAGGTTCTTCCAACTTTAAGTTGGGAGATGCTAAAAATGAAGACAAGAGTAAGAAAGTGGTTTCTTTTGATTTGCCTGACAGGTCTAGAAGAGCTATCAAGACTAAAGGTCTTTTTTGGCAGAGAAGTCTTTGAAAAAGGGAAATGCTGCTAATTCTCAAGGTATGGGTGAACTAGAAATTTGGGAAAAGGAGGTTCGTCTTGACCCTAGTGAAATTAGTGAAGACCTTCAGATTTTTTTGAAATCACACAAGTTTGGTGTAAATGTTACTCCATCTTCTCATTCTAATTTCATAGGTGATGAGAATGATCGGAAAAAAGTGAGAGAAACATTACAGTTGTTTCAACTTGTTTCTAGGAAACTTTTAGAGGAAGGAGAATCAAAGTCAAATGAGCTAGGGAAAAGAAAGAGGGTTGATTTAATTGCTGCAAGGATTCTTAAGGACAATGGGAATCATGTTAACTCAAACAAGAAGATACTGGGCCCTGTCCTAGAGGTTGAAGTCGGTGATGAATTTCAATATAGGATGGAGCTTAATATAATTAGCCTTCATCTTCAGATTCAGGGTGGCATAGACTACATGAAGCACAATGGTAAGATCCTTGCGACTAGCATTGTTGCTGCAGGTGGCTATGTTGATTATTTGGTCAATTTGAGTGTATTGGTATATACAAGGCAGGGTGGGAATGTCATGAGCAATGACAAAAAACCTGAAGATCAAAAGCTTGAGCGGGGCAATCTTACTTTGAAGAATAGTAGTGAGGAAAAGAATAATGTTAGGGTGATTCACAGCTTCAAATCATTGGATGAAAAATACAAGACATATGTTTATGATGGATTGTATGTGGTTGAGACATATTGGCAGGACATGGGATCACATGGGGAGCTGGTTTATAGGTTTTTCCTTCAAAGAATTCTTGGTCAAAAGCTTGCTTTGAAGGAAGTGAAGAAATCTAAATAGTTCAAAATGAATTCCCATATGTGTTGTGAACACCATAGAAGATGAAAACCCATTCTGTCTTAGTACATAACTAGCTAGCATGTTGATATACCCATTTTTTCCATCTCCTTCCTGTAGATGGATGTGGTGATTGTGATTGTACTAATGGATGCTTAGACTTGGAGAAATGTTCATGTTTCTCCTCACAAAACCTCTTGGTGGTTGCCCTGCTACCCTATGATTTTTTTATACCTAAGAATGCTGCTTGCTCACATCTTTGACTGATCTGATGAGTGATGAGCGTGTTCGGGCATGCTTATAATAAAGCCTTTTTTTTTCCAGTAGAGATATATGTGTCTTTCACTATCTGAGTCACTACAAGCCACAAAAGTTTGACAAAGTTGCATAGTATTTCATGACGAGATCTAAGGTGGTCAAGTTGTCTTCATGGACCATCGTGGTAAAAAAAAATAGTGACCACTAGAATTTTGCTGATAAAAAATGAAGGGTTAGGATTTGTTACCTGCAACATGTTTGCATTTTGAATAATTTAATATGATACACAGTAATGACAAATTTGTCCTTACTGGTGAAACTAGTAGCTTTGTATCCTATTAGATCTGAAACTAATTGTAGTTAGGGTTTATTGTTGTAGAAGACAAGAGTTGTCATTCAACTTTGATGAAGAAGGTACCGAACATATTTGTAATGGTTTCTTATGTTGGGGCTTTTGAAGTGTAGTTATTATCATGACAATTGAGTGAATTTGTTTGTTGCATTGTTGAAAGTTCATTTGATTGATGAGGTGATGTCCATTAATCTTTGTTGTCATGCAAAGATGGAGTCAAATACATGGTGCATGCGGTAGAGTAATGTTTTGAACAAAGTCAAAGGTGGAAGTTGGAGAAGTCGAAGATGGAGAAGTCATTTTTGTGCGTGGAAGTAGTGGAGACCTGGTGGAAGTATGAAATGAGGTATATTTGTTCTACATCTTGTTTAGGTGAGTTTGGTTTATTTTAAGAAACCTAGTAATTTGTATAATATGATGTGGAAAGTGATGGTATTGAAATGGAGTAGGGATTAATAGATTTATGTGTTATTCTCTGTTATTTGATAATGGTTTCAATGAATAGTAATGTGTGTATCAAATAACATATATGTGTATGAAATCATACCTACTTTAAATAACATGTGTGTGTATGAAATCATGCCTATTGTATGAAAGTCTTTTAGGGTGCATTGAATTACAAAGTAACTTATTTTTGTAGGTGCAACAGGAAAACATTTATCACTTGACATGTCTTCTAAAGTTTTTATCAAACAAGACAACATACAAACTGTGTTGTCAGATCTACGCACCACCCTCCAAATTGATCCACCAACATACATGTTGCTAGACATGAAGTTGGTTGAAGGTGTACCTTGTCGAACATATTCTGCAGGGGTAAATGCTGGGGCACACATAGGTGAACTTCTATGAGTTGGAAACTGTGCAAGAAATGACCATGATGTAAGAGAAGATGCAACAATGATGCTCATACGTTTCTTTCTTTGGTTCATGCTTTCTTGTTTCATTTGTCAATCTCCTATCTTCTCTTTGACCTTCTCTAGAACAACCAAAGATTTGTTGTGTTATTTCACTTTTTTTTTTACGATTTTACTCTTTGGAATACAAAATCCATTGATTCTTGCATCCAATAGTAAAACTCATATGCTGCATCATGATCACCAAAATCCAATCTTTTAACAACATCACCGTCTATATTCTTCATGTCGATGTCTATTATATCAATCAAACCATTTATGATAATTTTACCATGTTCCTCTTGTAAAATGCTCTCCATAACTAAATTAAAAACATTCACAAATAATTCAAATGTAAAAATGATTCTAAATACAACTACATTTGGTTTAAATAAATTTTGTGTGAAAATTGAAAGAGTATACACTAGATCATGCACCGGTAGTAAGACAACATTTATAATACAATAAAGTTTACATAGAGGCTAAATGTCTATTTCATTATGCTTCACTTTTTTTTACATGCAAATTGCATAAATGGAAAACCATTTAATACTTAGGAGTTATTGTCTTTAAACTTCCACGTGATAATTTCAATGGCAATATTATGCTTTTCATAGCAGCATACAAAACAATATCCACTTTCATATACTGCCTTCAACCAAATCACATTTCTTTCTAGGACTACCACAACCAAAATTAAAAACCACTCACATCAAACAATAAAGAATCACTAAAACAAACATAACATTTCAATTCAACACCACAAATTTGACAAAATACCTACTTATTATCCTTTCAAATAAAAAACATTAGCAATTTGAACATACAAGAATCAATAATGCACAAAACACAGTCATCACAAACATACATACTGATTAACGGAAACAAAAAAAAATTGTAATTTAGCTTGGCCTCAACATGCACCAGAATGGGTTCAAAATGAAACAACCAAACACCACTATGCGTTCAGCTACAATGGTGAGCCAATCGTCCATCAACAAAAAATCTTTCCTGTGAATGACCTTCCTTCGTGAGCAAATGTTTTACACCAATGATACTGTGTGAATTGAGGCAAAATAGGAAGTTAGGTTAACATTCTAGGATTATGCCAAAATTTTTTGAATGGAGAAAGAAGAATAAGGGTAAAATAGTCATTGAACACCTTTCATTAAGGTTATATTGGTCTATGCATCTTTAACTAAAATAATTGGTGACTAGTTAAAAAAAAAAGTTTATTGGAAGTTAGACAAACTGAATCAATGCGGGTCTATGTAGATAGCTTGACCACCTTAAATCTCATTTATACTTTATTACTATTCAAATTTCATTTCGTCACTCATGCTGTCGTACATGCACGTGTAGCTTAGTCATTTGATATAGTATGAAGCAATAGTTTAATAGATTAGTAACGTTTCAATATTTGGGTCAAAGAATCTCATTTTTTTTTTTTTATATTTACGTCATGTTGAAATTTATAAGAATGTACATTACAAAATAACTATGCCGTAGAAGATCACGTTACAAGGAAAAAGGAAGAATGCTATTTTCTATGAAAGAAAATTCGTCAAACGGTACATGAATTAAACTCTTTTAGCAACTGCGTGTACTAATATAATCTTATTTTCTCATAAAAGATTTTAACAAGTTAAACTTTCAAGACTATTTTTAACAAATTCAAAATCATACTTTATTAAGATTTTTTTAAAATAAGTTAAAAATTATTAACAAACCCAATATACTTTAAAAGAAATTCAAGAAAAAGTAATGAAATGTAGACATTTTTTTAATAATTAACCATTTCTCATTTTTCTTCCTCTATCAATCAGCACGTATTAAGGAAAAATTATTTTAAATGTTGAATTATATTGTCTTATGTAATTTTTAATCATAATTAACTTTGTAATATTGTTTGTACAGTAAAGACTCAAAATAAGTTAAAATACTAATTTTAAATAAGAAAGAAAAACAATACAATATATTCATAATCGATGAAATATCAATTTTTTTTCAGCATTACATTATCGAATAAGTTTAATATCAATATTATTTAGTATGCGTTTGATATTATATCAAATATAAATGAAGCATTTGAAGTGACATTCTTTAAGCATAACGCTGAATAAAATTTCATGTACAAAAGTTATGTTCCACGAGTTATTTCAGTTACTTTTGTAATTTTTTTATTAGTTGAATAATTTATTTAATTATTTGATAAATAAGTTTTTTTAGTAGTTTATAGTATTTTTTAAAATGTTATTTGAGGTAACATTTTTTAAAATGCTAGTTTCTAATATTTTATATTTTCTTTCATTTTTATCCTTAATATATTTATTCAATTTTTTTCTTATCCTTT